>SJYT01013042.1:116089-168868 GCA_006410635.1 Cephalophus harveyi
TATTGCTGAAGCCTGGCTTGGAGGATTTTGAGCATTACTTTACTAGCATGTGAGATGAGTGCAATTGTGCGGTAATTGGAGCATTCTTTTGCATTGCCTTTCTTTGGAATTGGAATGAAAACTGACCTTTTCCAGTCCTGTGGCCACTGCTGAGTTTTCCAAATTTGCTGGCAGATTGAGTGCGGCACTTTCACAGCATCATCTTTCAGGATTTGAAACAGCTCAACTGGAATTCCATCACCTCCACTAGCTTTGTTCATAGTGATGCTTTCTAAGGCCCACTTGACTTCACATTCCAAGATGTCTGGCTCTAGATTAGTGATCACATCATCATGATTATCTGGGTCATGAAGATCTTTAAAACTAATATATATATATACATACACACATAACTGAATCACTGGTACACACCAAAAACTAACACAACATTGTAAATCAACTAGCCTTCAATAAAAAATGAATTTATTTTTAAAAGTGCACCAGACACTTACACAAGAGCAAAAATAGCAATGTCCTTAGAAGATGATATAAAAGTTGGTAGAGGTTGTTTAGTTTGAGACAGCAGATTTTTAAAATAAACTTTTTATTTTAATGAAACTGTAGACCTACATGCAGTTGTAAAAAAAATATTAATACAGAGAAATTTCATGTATTCTCCACCTGGTTTCCTCCCATGGTAACATCTCGCAAAATTATAATACAAAGTCACATCTAAGATATTGAGATGGATGTATTTATAGATCTTATTCAAATTTCTCCAGTCTCATTTATGCTCTAGTATGTGTGCATATTTAGTTCCATGCATTAAAAAAATTTTTTTCATTTAGTAAAATACACATCATATAAAATTTACCAACTTAACAATTTTTAAGTGCACTGCTGATGCAGCTGCTAAGTCGCTTCAGTCGTGTCCGACTCTGTGTGACCCCATAGACGGCAGCCCACCAGGCTCCCCCATCCCTGGGATTCTCCAGGCAAGAAGACTGGAGTGGGTTGCCATTTCCTTCTCCAATGCATGAAAGTGAAAAGTGAAAGTGAAGTTGCTCAGTCGTGTCCGACTCTTAGCGACCCCATGGACTGCAGCCCACCAGGCTCCTCCGTCCATGGGATTTGCCAGGGATTTTCCACTCCTCTGGAGTGGGGTGCCATTGCCTTCTCCATTTTAAGTGCACATCTCAGTGTAAAACATGTTGATGTTATCGTGCAATCCATCTCCAGAACTCTTCATCCTGCAAAACAGAAACTCTGTACAAGGTTCTATTCAATTTCATCACATGTGTGTTCCCATAACCACAACCACAGTCAAGATACAGAACATTTCTACCATCCCAGGGATCTCTCTTTTGCCCTTTTATAACCACATCCATTCACCTCCCTCTTGCCCTCTACCCCTCATGCAAATCCCTAGCAACCACTAATGTATTCTCTATTTCTATAATTTCGTCATTTCAAAAACGTTATATAAATGGAACCGTATAGTATATGACCTTTGGGCATTGACTTTCTTAACTCCACATAATTCTCTGGAGATTCAATCCAAGCTGTTGTGTGTATTAATTGTCCCTTTTTCTTGCTGAGTTGTACTCCATGGTATGAATGTACCACAGTTTAAACAAACTGTTGACTCATTCAAAGGCATCTGGGCTGTTTCCAGGTTTGAGGTTTAATAAATAAAGCTGCTATAAACATTCCCATAGAGGCTTTTGCGTGAACATAAGTTTTCATTTTTTCTGGGACAAATGCCCAAGAGTACAACTGCTGGGTTGTGTGGTGATTGCTTGAATAGTTGTATAAGAAACTTTCAACTATTTCCCAAAGTGGAGGTACGCTTTTATATTCCAGCAATGGATATATATTATATATATCCGTATATATACAATATATTTATTATATATCCAGCAATGGATAAGTGATCCAGTTTCTCTACATCCTCTCGAGCTTTTGATGTTGTCATTTTTTAAATTTTAGCCATTCTGGTAGGTCTATAGTGATGTCTTACTATAATTTTAATTTGCATTTCCCTAATGGAAAATATTAAATATTTTCTTCATGTGTTTTTATTTGCCATCTGGATAACCTCTTTGGTGAAATGTCCATGTTTTATGCCCATTTTATAATTGGATTATTTAGGTTTTTGCTGTTGTGATTTGAGATTTTTTAAAAATATATTCTAGAAAATAGTCTTTTGTCAGATAAGTGATTTGCACATATTTTTATTAAAAAAAGTTTTTGAGGCTTTAAGCTTGCTCATAGCCTCCATTTTTATCAGATTGACACAATAATAAATGTTCTTTGAATGTTCAAATTAACTTGTTGGCTCAAAGTTGTAGAATCAGTTACTTCCAGGATAGTCTTCCTCAACTATGTTTCCAGAAACGACAGATGGCAATAAGTATTTGAGACAAACAGGATCCTGTGATCAAATGAGGTTTGATCCTGAAGATCCTCAGTGCATGTTAGCACTCTGAGCAAAGCAGAGTCAAGGCTCTGAGAAGTTCTGCAAAAGAAAAAAAAAATCCCACTTCACTTTTGCTAACTCAGTACTTTCCATACATTTTTGACCATGAGACCTTTTATTTCATGGAGCAAAATAGTCAACATCTCACTGAGCCAGTGTTCCTTGGAGGAGGGTTCAGGAATTTGGCCAAGAGCTTGAATTAGTGCAGCAAAGAATGGTAGAAGATTCTGGATGAACAAGGAGACGGAGATGGGAAATCATGGGGCTACAGGCACTTCGGTGTTGCCAGAGTGTGAAGTACAAAATGGAGAGAAAGGACTGAAGAAGCATCAGTGCAAGGAAGGACCAGTCCTACAGGGCCTTGTCTGCCAGGCTGGGGGGCTTGGATTTAACTGAGTGCATGCACAGGAGCTCTGACTCTCGAAACAGTAGGATGACGTGGTCAGATTTGAGGTCTAGGCAGATTGTGCTGGTGGTAGGGTTGGAAAGGGGCAAACAAGATGAACCATCAGGAGTCTGCCGTGGTGTTTCCATAAGAGAGATGTCTTATGAACAGTGTCTGATGAACAAGTGTGCATCAGAGTAGATAAACTGCCATCTAGTACATCCCAGGCCACAACCAAAGCCTTGATAAAATACTAGCAAACTGGTCTGAAAACCTTCTCAGCAGAGAGCTTGGTGGCATCAAGAGCAAGAGAGACCCACAGCAGCAGCAGGGCAAATGGTGTCGTGAAGCAGGTGGATGAGACAGAGCAGCTGGGGTGGTCTCATTTCTCGTTGCTTCTCACTACTTTGCAGTTCCTTTTCTTCTTTTTTCCCCCTCTTTTTGGCCGTTCCACATGGTTTGTGGGGTCTTAGTTCCCCAACCAGGGATTGAACATATATCCCCTGCAATGGAAGCGTTAAGTCTTAACCACTGGACTGCCAAGTAAGTTCCTACTCTGCAGTTTCTGACATAAACTGGGGGGCTCGGTAAATGTTCTTTGACTGAGTAAACAAGTTGACTTGTTTGTTCAAGGTTGTTTACCGTCTTCAACAAGTTTACCACTTTTTCATAGAGACTCTCACAGCAAGAGCAGCTAAAATGAGATGCCCTCGGTTATTCAGGTAACAAAAGTTCCATTAAGTCCCAGCCTCAGATGATCAGTTCATTTGTTCAACACTGAGAGTGAGTTAGGGGGTCTGGGACTTTGGGGAGGTGTTGTTAGGAGCAGAGTAGAAGTTCCAAGTTGGACCCTATGCTCTCCACCCCTCCCACCCAAAAGGCTGTGTTGTCCCAAAGCATTTGTCCTTAATGATCAATCCTGAGTGTATTTCAGGGGAAATTTAATCCATATGGTTTTGATTCATTTACAGTTAACTCATCAGAACACTCTTTTTTCCTCCCCTGAAAGAGTTTGTTGCCATTTGGGAAGCATTTTCAGATGTGATAAAAAGCCTTTAAAACAATTCCAGTGAAAAGGCTAGGAGCTGATCATGAGTCTGATATGTGAGGAGGCTGAGGGCCTAGTGTGGGCTTTCTTCACTCTAGTGCAGAGAAGGACTATGTTGGTCACATTTTTTTTCCCTTGATCTTGGAAATACAGTAGATTAGCAAAAAGTGGAAAAGTTGGGAGAGAAGACCCAAGCTGGAAGCAGTGTAGAGCATGGAGGCGAAGTCCTGAGCCCAGCCTTGAGACTGACCCACAGGAGATGGGCACCTCTAACCTAGCCATCTCTCCATTTCTAGTTCATGTAGCCGCACTCACCTTGATTGTGACAAATGGCTCCAAACCCTGGACCAGCAGATGGTTACAGTGGACAAGCTTTTGGAGGGCGATAATTCTGATCCTCCCATCTACAGATGAGAAGCCAAAGACCAGAGGAGCAAGTGACTTGCTAAGGTCATGTGTTATGGTTTGCAACAGAATAGAGTCTAAAACCAGGTATCCTAAATCCTACTCTGCATTTTCTCTTCATTACTGCAGACATGACCCTGCCCTAAAGTGTAACCAGCTGCTTAACACTCTCCTCTCTCTGTGTTCTCCTTAACATCTGTTGAGATTTACTACGGATCCGCTCACTTGAAAAGCACTTTGTGTACCACGCTAGGAAGTGCGACCTTGGGCAAGTGACTCAACCTCTCTTAGCTCAAGAGTTTGTAAACACGGTGGTCAAGGGTGGAAGCCCTGAGCCATGCTGCCCAGGTCCAAACCCCAGCTCTGCCACTTACTAGTTGGCTGATCTTGAGCTAGTTATTGACCTTGAACAAGTTCTCCCCCTGAGTTCCTATCTCACAGAACTGCTGTAAGGGTGGATATTCTTACTACTTCAGATAGTCCTCCATGATGATCCAGTGATGTAGCTACTCTCATTAACACCACATTGCAGGTGAGGGGAGTGAGGCTCATGACAGTTATGACAGTCACCCAAGATAATTGGCCGAGCTAGAATTCAAACTCAGACCTTACTGCCTCCAGAGAAGCAGGGATTTATTAGGTAATGTTGTAGCACTGACTCTCTTTTGGTCTGGCTGAAGACACACACCCATCTCGGGAACAATCACTCCTCCAGGGCATAAAGCATGGGGACTGGTCAGCTGTGGTCACGTGCACACCCCCAGAATTGGTGAAAGGAATCAGTTCCATTCAAACCAGAAGACTGGGCAGAGGGAAGGGGTGGCCCCCACGGGAAAACCCAGGATGTTATTCTGAGAAGAAGGGGAATGGGTGCTGGGCAGGGATAAACACCTGCTCTTCTTGTTTTTGTTGTTTAGCTGCTAAGCCGTGTCTGACTCTTTCATGACCCCATGGACTGGTAGCCTGCCAGGCTCCTCTGTCCACGGGATTTTCCAGGCAACTATACTGGAGTGGGTTGCCGTTTTCTTCTCCAGGAGAACTTCCCGACCCAGGGATCGAAGCCGTCTCCTGTATGAGCAGGCGGATTCTCTACTGCTGAGCTACCAGGGAAGCCCCTATAGCTTGACAAAACGAGTGTTGAGAAATGAAAAAGCTGTTGTGTGACAGTGTGTTCATTGTGACACCTCACTGGGTCCAGACCCTCGATCACCAAACATTCTGGTGACAACACTTGAAATTTCCTGCATCTGAGAAGCACTTTCATCATTATTCTGCCCGGATGTCCCGAAAACCAAGGTGGCAAGAAGAGTCAGCAGTAGCCTCTGTGTGTGGGCTGAGCCGCCACCCGTCCCCTGGCCTGCGTTCACCGTCCCTGGCCCTGCCGGCTGCTCCGTGTCACTGCCATCCCAGGTAGGTGGAGGGCAGTATTTAGAGACGTTGCTCTTTCCCTTCTCCCATGGGAACCTAAAAAGTAGCCTTTCCCTTGGGGGTCTGAACAGGGTTGACTTCACCCGGGGTTGTCTTGAGACCATGAGACCTTCTTCCTGGACGTCAGATGAGACAGCATATTATCAGAACAGCCCTGTTCTCAGGAACGACCCGTCCACAGATAGCAACCTGCCCACCTCAGGCTGCTCACCCAGGGGCAGCTGCGGGTGGGCTGGAAGGAAGCTAATAGCAACACGCAAGCTGGTGGAGTCACCATTTAATCATTTCCTAGCAGGCCGTGTTTATCTACATGGGAGCCGACGGATGGCCCGTTTGGACCGAATTGGCCCTTTGGCCCAGTTCAACTAGCATTTAAGTGCCTCTTGTCAACAAGCTAAGTGGTGACTTTCTAGAGATTCCATTAAACATCTCAGACAGCCTTCAGGATCTGCAGTCAGGCTGACCCTGTGTGAGCCCAGCTCCAGCACATGCTTGACATGTGACTTTGGCCTCCATGTCCTGATCTATACAATAGGGATGCTGAAATAGGGTTCTGTGTTCTGGGGCTGCCTGAGGAGGACATGAGGTGACATATCAGGCCAATTGCTGTCACTCTGGGTCACTCCACAAAGGGCCTGGTCTTCCCTCCTCCCACCTGAGCCAGTTTTGCCGATCTGACTGGCCAGTAGCTTGGACAGATCTTTCTCTGCTGCGTAGAGATGGGCACCAACCTGATCCTGAAAGCTGGGCATGGGCACACTGCCAGGCCATCAGCATCAGCTTTCTCAACAGCCCCTTCAGGTGGTGTGAAGAGCAGGCAGTTACCAGATGAAAAGGGGCCACTAATTAGCCAAACACACGCCTTAATGGGCACCCTGGGGCTATACATGTGACTCCGAAATGCAGATTTAAATCTTTACATGTAGCCTTGATATCATGCCTTCTTCATCTAATAATAACAGACACCAGGTACCAGGCTAAATACGTACCCTCTTTCCACACCTCATTTAATCCTCACAACAGTTGCATAATGATGTCAGCATTATTACTTCTTTTTACAGATGAGGAAACTGAAACTTGGAGAGGTTAAGTCAAAGATGCCACCACCTGCTGCGTGTGTGAAGAGGACATGTGATCAGCATACCCTGCTGGTGAGGTCTGCACGGCATTTGGCATTCACCATATGCCAGGCAGAGTCACTTGCGTTAATTCTTTAATCCTCACCACCATCTCATGCACAATCTCAGGGACTATACAGAGGCCCTCTCTAACTCATCCAAGGTCGACTGCTAATAGGAGAGCCTTCCAGAATCCCTGCCAGGATACTCTGCACTTTGCCTGCAGAGCAGTTTTTATAATTGTGATTAATTAACTCCCCCCAGACAGTAAAGAATCTGCCTGCCATGCAGGGGACCTGGGTTCAGTCCCTGGGTTGGGAAGATCCCCTGGAGGAGGGCATGGCAACCCACTCCAGTATTCTTGCCTGGAGAATCCCATATACAGAGGAGTCCGTGGGGTCATAAAGAGCTGGACATGACTGAATGGCTAACACACACACACACACACACACACTATCCTCGCCCTATGATGGTAGTTCACACACACACACACACACACACACACACACACACACTATCCTCGCCCTGCAACTAGATGCTAGTTCTATGATGGTAAAATGGTCATTCTTGTATCCCCAGGACACAATAGAACACTTGGCTCATAGTAGGTGCCGAATATATATTTATTGAAAAGTGCCTTATTGAATGAACGAATGAATAAAGAATCAGACAGATACCAAGAAGGATCTTAACAGCAAAAAACTGTCCACTCTTTCACCCCAATTGATTGCTGCCAGCATCCAGTCTGGTGGGGGTGGGGTGGGAATCCAAAAGCTGGCAAGGATGCCAGGCTGTGCTGAAAAAAATCCCCCAGAGCACATAAATTGAGGCTTAGAAGGGGGATGGGAGGGGATGTATTTTCTCAAGTGCTGCAAAGTTCCTTGACCCCCGCATAACATCTGGCCAAATAAGCCTTTAGTTTTTCAGACAAACTAAGACAAACCAGCCAACATCCAAAGTGGCCACTGGCCAACAGGCACTTGGGTTCAACACTGATTTTGTTGAAACAGCTGAATGCTCACCACGGAGCTCCAGCCCTTCTGCCCGGCCCTCTTCTCTCCCGTCTCTGGCTGAGGACTGAGCAGCCCAGGCAGGGACTCTTAATCCTCCTGAACACGAGGGAGGTTGTGCTCCTGACCAGGCGCCAAGGCACCCCAGCGCCCCGAGAGGCAGCCCCTGGGTGGGTCTGAAACATTCAGAAATGCTGCCATCTTGTGGCACCTTCAGGCCAGAGCAAGATGCTCTCCGGCCAGCTTCAACAACCGGCTCCTGGAAGGCGCCTCACGTTTCCATCTTGACCTCCCGCCCCTTGCTCCAGGGTGGCGACCAAGTCGTGTTTGCCTATCATTTGGGGATTTGGAGTTTTGCCTTCAGAAATGAGCACAACCAGAATGCACTTTAGAACTCCTAGGAGCTTTTTCAAATTCTTTTCTTAAGAGCGGACACTTCCCCTAGAGTTGATAAGGAGAGACCCCGGTGTGTCCCGCGTCCCCCTGGGCTCGGCTCAGGGTTTAGGTCATGGAGGGGGGCCGTGTCTGAAGCAGCTTCGTCCACCAGAGCTGCTTTATGACTGTCCAGGATCCTCGTCCATGGTGGGCCTGGGTACTGAGGCTCAGCTTCTGAAAGCTGGATGGAGCTTCCACGGAAAGATTCAGCCTGAATCTGAAAGGTCCTGTTGCTCAGCGACCCTGGCAAGAGCCCCCGAGGACTCCAGGTGGAAAAGCTTCTTGCTGATTCCAAGAGGATGCTGTTGAGACAACAGATCCCTCCCCAAACATTCTGGCCTCCTGAAAGGGAGAAGCACAGCCTTGACTGGGTGCTTTGAGGCTGATTCCTAGAAGCTGTTACTCCAAACAAGGGTCACATAGATTGTGCACGTTTGCATCACAAAAAGCATGAAGCAGCTTGTGTCCCCAACTTGCTCTGGGTGGATTATCTGCTTCAGGGCCAGCCTTGGGCAAAGCTGTCAAGGGGAAAATAATGATTTTGCCACCTCCCCACTCTCCTGGAAGTTTTCAGATCTGTTGAGGGCAAGCCCCTGAGGGAAGGGGGTGGGACACAGGACAGATAAATTTTGATGGAAAGGAGTTCTGGGTACAAGGTGAAGGATGCTCCCCAAGACGAGTGGGGAGTGGTAATAGAGGCTGCTGAGCACTGAGTTGAGGGGTTAGCATCAAAGAGCAGTAAGGGGCTGTGAAATTGACAGCAGAGTCCTTTCTGCGGGGCTAAGTTGAAACGGGCAAGTGCATACTAAATCGCTTCAGTCATGTCCGACTCTTTGCGACGTTATGGGCCGTAGCCCACCAGGCTTCTCTGTCTGTGGGATTCCCCAGGCCAGAATACTGGAGTGGGTAGCCATTTCCTCCTCCAGGGGATCTTCCCGACCCAGGGCCTGAACCCGCGTCCCTTATATCTCCTGCATTGCAGGGGGGTTCTTTTCCACTAGTGCCACCTGGTAAGCCTTAAACTGGCATGTAGGGCCTGGCTAAAAAGCTACAGGCCACTTCCTGAGTACAAGGGGATGCGGAATTTGTCTTGCAGAAAGGTGGGTGGGAAGGGGGCTTGTTGGTGCTTGCTGGCTGCTCAGAAACGGGGCAGAGGCACACATTTGTATATTATAGTTTAGCTGACTTCCCTTTCCCCATGGCTGGTCAGGCCTGGACTGTTCTGGATGGTAAAAAGTAACTATGTCCCCATTTTACTGATGAAAGCGTCGAGGCTCATGGAGAGTTCAGTGGTGTGGCCAAACATTAGGGCAGTAAGAGGCAGCTTTGGAGGCAGGCTGTATTCATCTTCTGTGATGCTATAAAAGCACCACTAACTCGGTGACTGAAAGCAACACAAATTCAGTATTTTACAAGGGTCAGACGTGGGTCTCACTGGGCTCAAATCGAGGTGTCAGCAGGACTTCCTTCCTCCTGGTCGGTCTAGGGTAAAATCCACTTCTTTGTCCGTTCCAGCTTCCAGAGTCCACTGCCTGCCTTGGCTTACGGTCCCCTCCTCCATCTTCAAAGGCAGCAGCATTAAATCTTGCTGACCCTTCTGTAGGGCACACCTCTCTCTGTCCACTGCCAGGAAAGGGTCTTCACTTTTAAGGACTAGTGGCATCTACCCAGATAATCGAGGCTAACCTCCCCATCTCAAGGTCCTCCACCTTAATCCCATCTACAGTGTCTCCTTTGCCCTGTCAGGTAAGGTGTTCACAGGCTTGGGGGGATGAGGGTGTGGACATCCTTAGGGGCCATTATCCTGCCCACCGCATGGTGATCTCCATTCTCTGGTGCCTCATTCAGAGCGCTGGGTCAGGCACCAGGCTGTGTGTCCCCTCTTTCCCTCCACCCGCTTCCTGCCTCCCCTTAAGCATGGAGAGTGACTTCACCTCGGGCTACATCTGCTTCCAAACTGCTTGCACAGTTCTCACCCAAACCCACCATTTGATTCAGAAATTACATGCAGGACTAATTGTTGCTTGAGGCTACTCGTGAAGTGGGGATAGTTTATAACAAGAAACCCCAGCACAAGGCTTCCAGGTATGACATGAACTGTTTGGGGAGGGGACAGAAAACACACACACACAGACACACACACACACACACACACACACACACACACACACACACAGACACACACCATTTGAACCTAATCCTGCACTTCTTTCCCAGAACCCACGAAAGCTTGGTGAGGGGACAATGAAGACACATCTTTAACATATTTTTCTAAATCCAATAATAAAATGGAAGCAAAAGGCAAAGCATAGAAATCTATGGACTTGGTCTGGAACGTGATTATTTTTTCACTTGTCAAGTGAGTTTGAAGAAAAAAATCAGCCAGAACAAAGAAGTGAGGAAGAAGCTGACCAACTTGTTTAAAGATATGTTGGCTTTGAAAAAGAGGAATTTTTAAATTAGAAATGTTTGCTGTTGATTTTCCAAATGATCCATTCACGGTTAATCCCCAATTGAATGTGGCCCAGTGCCTATCTGGTTTACCTTAGTTGCCAGGTAAAGTTAAAGCTCAAATACAAATATCTTTCCTGAAAGAATTCTTTTGCCTCTCCTTGTGTATGACTTGTAATCTTCCTAACTTTATTTGTAAGTGTTTTGTTTCTGCCTTTATATGTTCTTCTTTCACTAGCAGCCACTTGACAGTTTGGTCCAGTTCAAGTCGTGTATAATATACAACGAAAGGGGAGTCTTAGCTGGAGTTTGACCTGCTTTCCTCCAAAGATGTAAGCATATGGGAACCAGGTCAGGGATCTGGGGACTCCCTAGCAGGAATCTATCTACCTGAAAGATGGGGGCGCCTCCTGGGAAAGGACTCATCCTAGAGGATGGGAGAACCGACAGCACTGGAAAGGATGGGGATTGGTACTCCAAGTGCAGGTTGTCACTCAGGTTAACCTCCAACTCACTCATCAAAGTGGACCTGGGTCCTCAGAGAAGCCTGTGACAGAAGGAAGTGAGTGGAAGCTCAGCAGCACACGATGGAAAATGGACAGAGGCTGCTGTGCCCTTGCCTGATCCCAGCCCGGCAGGTGCCGTGGAGACCAGAGGAAGGTGGATGAAACTGCAAAATGAGAGGGCAGACATGTGGAAGCAACCTCTAAGCAGAAAGAAGACGATGGGTCTCCAGGCTGAAGAGCAGGAACCTCCAAAATAACATAGGGTCAGCTCCCTGGATGTGGGAGAGCCTTTCAGGTTTGCCCTTTTCTCTTTTTCACACTGTCCCAGGCAGGCCACAGGTCTTTATCTCCTCTGGGAGGTACAGCAGTGCCCACCAGCAGCTGCTGGAGGAAGCAAGTCAGCATCAAGGTGGACTCCAGACTAGCCAGGGTGGTCTGCCATCCTACTCAGCGGAGGCTCAGCTCCAGCTGAAAATACAGCCTTAGTCCACTTCCCCTGCCTTGTTCTATGTTCTTCCTTCTTCTGAGAGCTCTTGGCTAAGACATCTCTTGAACAAAAACCCCTGTTTCAGGCTCTGCTTCTAGAAAACTTGACCTAAGACAGTATAGTAAATGGAAATGGATAAATAAAGTGGCAAAAATTTGTCTTAGTATAATAGTAACTGTGCATGCTTGCATGCCAAGTCACTTCAGTCCTGTCTGACTCTTTGTGACTCAATGGACTGTAGCCCGCCAGGCTCCTCTGTCCATGGGATTCTATAGGCAAGAATACTGGAATGGGTTGCCATGCCCACCTCCAGGGGATCTTCCTAACCCCAGGATAGAACCTGAGTCTCTTATGTCTTCTGCACAGGCCAGTAGGTTCTTTACCACTAGCGCCACCTGGGAAACCCAATAGTAACTGTAAATAGGTTAAATTCACTGATTAAAAAAAAAAAAAGATTCCAGATTGGATCAAAAGTAAAAACCAAAAACATAAATAAATAAGAAACAAGGTCCAGAAATACACACAATTAGCAAACTCACATTAATAGATGTTCATAGAATAATGTATTTAATACAGAATATACATCATTTTTTGAGTACACATAGAACATGCACAAAAACTTAGCTATTGACTTAGCCATTAAAGAAACCTCAATAAATTCTAAAGAATTAGCATCAGACAATGTTTTCTTATGTCAAGAAAAGAAGAAACCAATATCAAACTATTAGCTTTAAAAATTATATCCACAGTGTAACTAAAAAGTGTACTATTTAATTACTCTTGGGTTGAAGAGAAAATCGTGAGGGAAGTTCTAAAATACTTAAAGCCAAATGCAAATGCAAACACTGTATACCATAATTTGTGCAACAGATGAAAGAAGGAACATATGGCTTTAAATACACTTGTCCAGGGGAAAAAAATCAAACCTGAAAACAAATCATCTAAGCTTTGAGATCTAAACTTTCATATGTTTTCAGCAGCAAAACAGAAACTTCAAAAAGGCATGATGGAAAGAAAAAATAAAATAGGCTAGAAATGAATAAAACAGAGAACAGAAAAACATTGACGAGACTAACAAGACCAGCAGTTAGCATTTTGAAAAGATTAATGAGAAGAGACAAACATCTGGTAAAACTGATTTTTTAACTGAAATTTCGGTTGAGAGAATTGTAAATTTACATACAATCATAAGAAATAATATAGAGAAATTTCATGTTCTTTTCCCCCCAAAGGTAACATTTTACAAAACCATAGTGCAAGGCACAACCAGGTTATTGACAATCAGGTTATTGACAGTATACTGATTTTATTTAGAATTTTACAGTTTTACTTATTCATATTTATCTGTATGCATGTGTGTACTTAGTTCTATGCAATTTTTTCAACTTATTGCACTCAATTTATTATTTTTTATGGATGTACCATTAATTTACAATGTTTCAAGCATTCAGCAAAGTGACTCAATTGTACACACACACGCGCATCTATAAATCCTAATCGACTTTGTCACATGCTTAGTTTTGTACATCTGGTACCTCAGCCAAGATACCAAACGGTTTCTTTTTCATAAGGATTTATCATGAAAAATTGATTTTTAAATAAAAGGAGAGGAGATACAAATAAATAGATACATAATTAAAGCAGATAGATACCTATAGATGCAGTGAAAAATCAGAGTATAACAATAAAATATTATATTAGAACAGCTATATGCCAAAAGACTGGAAAACTGAGGCAAAATGGATAAATTGTCAGGAAAAAAAAAAAAAAAGCCAAAACTAGGATAAGACAATTAGAAATATTGAGTAGAAATAGCTCATAAAATAATACAGTTGATTCTTGAACAACATGGGTTCAAGCAGTACGAGTCCACCAATTGGTGGATTATTTTCACTAAATGTGTACTATAGTATCACATCATTGATCCACGGTTATGTACATGGATGGAACCACAATACGGACGACCAACTGAAAAGTTATTTGTGGATTTTTGCCTCCACGAAGGGCTGGCACCCCTAAACCTTATGTTGCTCAAGTATCAACCAGAGACATGGTGATCAACTATGTTTTCACCGTAAACGACAATATCAATTTTAGAAGAAAGTTCTATTAAATCGTCAAAGTAAGTGATAATCCTCACACAAGTTGTTTCAGAAATCAGAAGGGACAGCTATCTAACATATTTTATGAGAGGAGTATGCTAGAAAAATATTATGATTACAGCCAAATTCAATTTAGTTAAAATAAATAATGACAAAGTATAGCTTAACTCCAGACAATAGAGTAATGAAATTCACCATATTTCATATACTAAAGAAAAATTACATGGTTATCTCAGTATATTCAGAATATGATTTTCATAAGGTTCAGCATCTAATTATGATTTTTTTAACTCAGAGAAAGGGTACTTTGGAAAAGCTTTCCTTAAGTTGATAAATGCTCAATACATACACATGAGCAAAATCTAAACTCAATGAAAAAAATTCAGGTAAATTTCATTAAGATTGCTAATGAGATAAATATATGCTCTATGCTTTTAAACAATATACTATAGGATGTTCCGCCTAATACAACAATAAGAAAATGAGACAGAATGGAAATGGAAATTTTTTTTTAAATTATACTTATTTGTAAATGATCATTTTCACAGTGAATCCAACAGAATCAATAGAAGAAAAAAAAAAAAACTCTTAAGACTCATAAGTGCCTGGCAAGATTGCTAGATACAAGAGTATTTATATACCTCAATGAAACAAATTTATCTCTGACTTCTGCTTGAAAGTGAAACTCGCTCAGTTGTGTCTGACTCCTTGCGATCCTGGGTAGCCTTTCCCTTCTCCAAGGGGATCTTCCCAACCTAGGGATTGAACCCTGCTCTCCCGCATTGCAGGCAGATTCTTCACCAGCTGAGCCACAAGGGAAGGCCAAGAATACTGAGTGGGTAGCCTATCCCTTCTCTAGCAGATCTTTCCAACCCAGGAATCAAAATGGGTCTCCTCCATTGCAGGTGGATTCTTTACCAACCAAGTTATCAGGGAAGCCCCTGACTTCTGCTTATGGTCTACTTATGTTGAAGGCCTGGGACAGGACTTACCATCCTACCATAAACAACTAGAAAATAGGTTAAAATATATGAAACAGCTGTTTTTAGGTGTTGAACAACAGGCAACACAGGAGTGTGAGCTTTCAAAAAACACAAACAAATGAGGAAAATCTTTCAATCCCTGACCTGCCTGGAAGAATATTCTGGAATACAGGCCAAAGAGGGCACTTCTCAAGTTAACCTGAGTGACAACCTGCACTTGGAGTACCAACCCCTATCTTGAGGACACTTCCTCAAGCACCTCACTAAGCTGGGAAGAAAGAGGTCAGAGTTTGATGAGGCTGAGGAGACTGGAACTTGTGGGCAGAGAACCAGAGAGGAAGGAGGTCAGACAGAGAAAGAACTCCATGATAAAAAGGAATGAAATAATGCCACGATTCTCAGTGACATGGATGGGCCTAGAAATTGTCATACAGAACGAAGTAAGTCAGAAAGAGCAAGATAGATAATCATATATCATCACTTCTATGTGAAATCTAAAAGTAATGGTTCAGATGAATTTATTTGCAAAGAGAAACAAGAGTCACAAATGTAGAAAACAACATGGTTATGGGGGTAAGGGGATGGAATGAATTGGGAGGTTGAGATTGACATGTATCCCTATTAAAATAGATAACTAACTAGAACCTACTGTTTGTGTGTGCTAAGTGGCTCAGGCATGTCTGACTCTTGCCCACCAGGCTCCTCTGTCCATGGGATTCTCCAGGCAAGAATACTGGAATGGGTTGCTGTTCCCTTCTCGAGGGGATCATCCCAACCCAGGGATCAAACCTGGGTCTCCTGCATTGCAGGCAGATTCTTTACCATTTGAGCCACCAGGAAAGCTGTTAAATCAGTTTTAAAAATAAATCAGTAATTAAAAACTTTCCCACAAGAAAAATCCTGGCTCAGATGTCTTTACTGGTAAAGTCTATCAAATATTTAAGGAAGAAACAACATCAATCTTAAATTTTTTTATTTCAGAAAATAGACCAAGAGGGAACACTTCCTAACTCATAAAGTTGGTATTACCTGAATATAAAAACAAGACAAAAAAGTAAAAGAAATTAAAAGAAAAAAGTTATAGAGTAATAGTTTTCATAAAATACCTGCAAAAATCATTAACATGGTTTAGTAAATCTAAACCAATAAGGTGTACAATGGAGAATACATTGTGTCCAAGCAGGGTTTATCTCAGAGATGCAAAAAAAGAGAAAAAAGAAAAAACTGACAAACACAATTCACCTTATTGATAGAAGAGAAACCTTATACGATCATCTTAGTAGATACAGAAAAGACATTTGATAAAATTCAATATCCATCTATGATAATAACTCTCAACTAATTAGGAATAATTAGGAATAAGAAAGAACTTCCTCAAACTGACAAAAATTATCCTCAAAATTATCTGCAAGAAATACCTACAGCTATGGGAATACCAGACCACCTAATCTGCCTCTTGAGATATCTGTATGCAGGTCAGGAAGCAACAGTTAGAACTGGACATGGAACAACAGACTGGTTCCAAATAGGAAAAGGAGTACGTCAAGGCTGTATATTGTCACCCTGCTTATTTAGCTTATATGCAGAGTACATCATGAGAAACGCTGGACTGGAAGAAATACAAGCTGGAATCAAGATTGCCGGGAGAAATATCAGTAACCTCAGATATGCAGATGAGACCACCCTTATGGCAGAAAGTGAAGAGGAGCTAAAAAGCCTCTTGATGAAAGTGAAAGAGGAGAGCGAAAAAGTTGGCTTAAAGCTCAACATTCAGAAAACAAAGATCGTGACATCCGGTCCCATCACTAGAAATATCAATAACCTCAGATATGCAGATGACACCACCCTTATGGCAGAAAGTGAAAAGGAACTAAAAAGCCTCTTGATGAAAGTGAAAGAGGAGAGTGAAAAAGTTGGCTTAAAGCTCAACATTCAGAAAACGAAGATCATGGCATCCAGTCCCATCACTTCATGGGAAATGGATGGGGAAACAGTGGAAACAGTGTCAGACTTTATTTTTGGGGGCTCCAGAATCACTGCAGATGGTGACTGCAGCCATGAAATTAAAAGACGCTTACTCCTTGGAAGAAAGGTTATGACCAACCTAGATAGCGTATTCAAAAGCAGAGACATTACTTGGCTGACTAAGGTCCATCTAGTCAAGGCTATGGTTTTTCCAGTGGTCATGTATGGATGTGAGAGTTGGACTGTGAAGAAGGCTGAGTGTCGAAGAATTGATGCTTTTGAACTGTGGTGTTGGAGAAGACTCTTGAGAGTCCCTTGGACTGCAAGGAGATCCAACCAGTCCATTCTGAAGGAGATCAACCCTAGAATTTCTTTGGAAGGAATGCTAAAGCTGAAACTCCAGTACTTTGGCCACCTCATGCGAAGAGTTGACTCATTGGAAAAGACTCTGATGCTGGGAGGGATTGGGGGCAGGAGGAGAAGGGGACGACCAAGGATGAGATGGCTGGATGGCATCACTGACTTGATGGACGTGAGTCTGAGTGAACTCCAGGAGTTGGTGATAGACAGGGAAGCCTGGCGTGCTGCGGTTCATGGCGTCGCAAAGAGTTGGACATGACTGAGCGACTGAACTGAACTGATATATATATACACATAGTGGGCTTCCCTTGTGGCTCAGAGGGTAAAGCGTCTGCCTGCAATGCAGGAGACCTGGGTTTGATCCCCAAGTCGGGAAGATCCTCTGGAGAAGGAAATGGCAACCTACTCCAGTACTAAGTATAGTGTGAGGAATATAATTAATAACTATGCAAATCTTTGTATGGTGATATATCATAACTAGACTTATCAAGACAATCATTTTTAAATGTACAGAAATGCCAAATCAGTGTTGTGTAACAGAAACTAACACACTGTTGTAGGTCCATTATACTTCAAGAACTAACAAACTCAAAAAAAGATATCAGATTTTTGGTTACCGGAGGTGAGTTGTAAGAGGAGGGGGAATTGGATGAAGATGGTCAAAGGTACAAAGTTCCAGTTATAAGTACTTGGGATATATTGTAGAGCATGATGAATATAAGGAACACTGCTGTACGTTATGTATGAATTTAAGAGAGTAAATCCTAAGCATTCTCATTACAAGAAAAAAAGTTATTTTTTCTTTTTTTCTGTGGCCGGGAGTTGACTGATCTAGTCTGGACTCAGTTGGGTTTGGTTCCTACTTTAGGTTGACAGGTCTTCTGCATATCTCTCATCCTCCTTATACTAGAAGGTAGGACCTGGAGTATGTTAAGTCTGAAGCAAAAGTCCTATAGTAACACCTCGCCATGTATTTTTACATTTTTGTTTCTATATGAGATGATAGATGTTTACTAAACTTATTGTGATAATCATTTCATGATGGGTGTCAAATCATTATGCTGTATCACTTAAACTTATACAGTGCTATATGTCAATTATAGGTCAATAAAACTAGAAGAAAAAAGTTTTTTAAGAACTTAGGTAAAATAAACATATATAAAACCTAACAATGCCAAATGCTGCAGAGAGCATTCAAGTTGGATGACAATGGGAAAGCAACATAGGGTTTGCCAGCCGTGAAGTCTTTGGTGACCATGGCAAGTGTTCATTTGGGCAGAATGGTAGAAGCACAAGCAATTGCAATAGGCTGTCAAATGCATGGAGCATGAAGAGGTGGAGATAATAACATTTGGCTGTGAAGGGCAAAAAAAAAAGATTCGATGATAGCTAGTGGAGAACCTCTCTCAGAGAACATTTTAAAGGGTAGGAGTGAATGGTTTAATAAAGAGTTGTTACCATCAGAAGCAAAGGTGTGAGGCTGTGGGGTCTTACCATCCCTTCAAAAGGTTTTAAACCTTGTGGGACAGGCCTTTCTCTATTTCATCAGCTACCCAGATGACAAGATGACATGGGTGACAAGAACAATCATGTTAAGAGGGTGCAACAGCTAGGCTATCAGAGCCCAAGGCAGGGAGAAGGGCCTGAGCCTGGAAGGGCTGATATCAGCATAGCCGGCCTGGAGCCAGACAGAGGACAAGATCTCTTACAGTAGTAAGGCTGGCATCTCTAGCTTCAGAAAAGCTAGGGCTGAGAATTTCTTTTTTAAAAAAATCCTCAATTATCAGTACTTCATACTTATGGATATTCCATCCTCTTTTGATTATGTGCCTTTTGACTGATTCAGAGATCAAATTGTCAACATTCATTGGATCAAGGAGAAAGCAAAGGAATTCTTAAAGACATCTACTTCTGCTTCATTGACTGTGCTAAAGTCTTTGACTGTGTCGATCACAACAAACTGTAGAAAATTCTTAAAGAGATGGGAATACCAGACCACCTTACCTGTCTCCTGAGAAACCTGTATGTAGGTCAAGAGGCAATAGTTAGAACCAGACATGGAACAGTGGACTGGTTCAAAATTGGGGAAGGAGTATGACAAGGTTGTATAGTGTCACCCTGCTTATTTAATTTATATGCAGAGTACATCATGTCAAGTGCCCGGCTGGATGAATAACAAGCTGGAATCAAGATTGCTGGGAGAAATGTCAACAACCTCAGATATGAAGATGATGCCACCTTAATGGCAGAAAATGAAGAGGAACTAAAGAGCCTCTTGATGATGGTGAAAGAGGAGAGTAAAAAAGCTAGCTTAAAACTCAACATTCAAAAAACTAAGAGCATGTCATACAGTTCCATCACTTCAAAAAGAAGAAGAAAAAGTGGAAGCAGTGACAGATTTTATTTTCTTGGGTTCCAAAATCATCACAGATGGTGACTGTAGCTATGAAATTAAAAGACGTTTGCTCATTGGAAGGAAAGCTATGAGTAACCTAGACAGTGTATTAAAAAGCAGAGACATCACTTTGCAGACAAAGGTCCATATAGTCCAGTAGTCATGTATGAGTGTGAGTGCTGGACCATAAAGAAGGCTGAGTGCTGAAGAACTAATGTTTTCAAATTGTGGTGCTGGAGAAGACCCTTGAGAGTCCCTTGGACTGCAAGGAGATCAAACCAGTCAATCCTAGAGGAAATCAACCCTGAATATTCATTGGAAGGACTGTTGCTGAAGAAGAAGTTCTGACACTTTGGTCACTGACATGAAGAGCTGACTTATTGGAAAAGATTCTGTTGCTGAGAAAGATTGAAGGCAAAAGGAGAAGGGAGTGACAGAGGATGAGATGGTTAGATAGCATCAGTGACTCAATGGACATGATCTGAGCAAACTCTGAGAGACAGTAAAGGACAGATGAGCCTGCTGCAGTCCGTGGGGTTGCAAAGAATCAGACATGACTTAGCGACTGAGCAACTGCATCACCACAGTAAGAAATACATTTTTACACTGTGACCTAAGACAAATATACACAAGAAAGAAAATGTTCACATATTCTTGCTATGGATGATAAAGAAAAAAGCATAACAAAGTTTATATAAATTGTTATTAATACACAACATATTGATGTATTAATCATTAACAACCCTAATATTAATCATTAATATTATTTGCTAGTAATCATTAATTACTAATACTAATTATTAGTACCAGTAATAATAAAAATAATAATAACATTATTAATATAATACATAAAATATAGAGATGTGCCAAATAAATAATATGAAAAAAAAAATTGGGAAAGAGTAGGACTTGAAAAATGTAAATCTCATTCATAGGTTTGTATAATCTGTTTAGTACTTTCCCTGATGACAACCAACAAGCTTGGGAGTATTTTAAAAGTCAGTTATTTAATTACTTATAATAACAACAACAACAACAAAAAAAACCTAGAGATAACCCAGATATCCATTAAGAGGGAACTGGTGGGATTACCTAGAGTATATACATATAATGGAACACCATGCAAACGTACCAAAAAAAAAAAAAAACGAGGACTGTATTTACATATTGCTACAGAGTAACAACTAAGACATATTAGTAAGCAAAAAAGCAAAAAAAAAAAAGTCTGCATGTCTGTTTACAACAGCCAACACACAACACAAAAGCAACCTAAATGCCTACAATAGAGGAATGGATAAATAAGATGTGCTATACATATACAGTGGAATATTACTCAGCCATTAAAAAGGATGAAATAGTGCAATCTGCAGCAACATGGATGGACCTAGAGATTGTCTTACTGAGTGAAGTCAGACAGAGAAAGAGAATTTGGAATCTAAAAAGAAATGATACAAGTGAATTTATTTATGAAACAGAAAAACTTACAGACTTTAGAGAACTAATTTATGGTTACCAGGGGGAAGAGAGTTTTGGAGTTTGAGACTGACCTGTACGCATTTCTATATTTACACGGATAACCAAGGACATACTCTACAGCATAGGAAACTCTGCTCGATAATCTGTAACAACCTAAATGGGAAGAGAATTTTAAAAGGAATACATATGTGTGTATGTATAATTAGATCACTTTGCTATACACCTAAAACTATTATAACATTGTTAATTAACTCTACTCCAATAAAAAATAAAAAGTTTTTTAAAAGTGTGCATGGCATTCTAGAGGGAAGGGAAGGATAGAGGAAACAGGGATAGAGGCTAAACTCTTCTGAACATCTTGTTTGATACATGTGACTGTGAGAACATGTAAACATTTTACATAATTAGAAAATATGTAATTTCAAAAAGCAAACCCTAAAAGTCAAAAGCAAAATGAAATACATAAACCTAACTGTATATTGTGGAGAAGGCAATGGCACCCCACTCCAGTACTCTTGCCTGGAAAATCCCATGGACGGAGGAGCCTGGTAGGCTGTAGTCCATGGGGTCGCTGAGTCAGACACGACTGAGCGACTTCACTTTGACTTTTCACTTTCATGCATTGGAGAAGGAAATGGCAACCCACTCCAGTGTTCTTGCCTGGAGAATCCCAGGGATGGCGGAGCCCAGTGGGCTGCCATCTGTGGGGTCGCACAGAGTCGGACACGACTGAAGCGACTTAGCAGCAGCAGCAGCAGCAGCAACTGTATATTGAGTTGGTGGTACAACCACACAAATATGAATTATTTCAAATGAGTTTAAGATGATAAAATTTGAGTGTATATTCTTAGTGGGCTATACTCTTAGGACAAAAAGAAAAGAGAAGAAAGAAAAAAATCTCAAACTGTTTTCAGTAATCATAATGTTTGTGTTAATGTCAGTACTGTTATTCTAAGACAGTAGTACGTGTATTGTGGGGTAAAGCAAAGAAGTGATTATGTTGGTTTTTCAATGTGAGAAAAAAAGGAGAAATAGATTAAGGTAGTTGAGATTATATAAAACTCCTGTAGTCCTAAATTTGAATTGGAAATATCACTATGAACTCATGATATATTTTATCATTAAAAAAAAAAAAAAACAGTGCTTAGGAATTCCCTGGTAGTGCAGACAAAAAAAAGTAACCTCCGAGCTATATCCATTGGAAAGGCCTACCTAAAACAATCAAGACTTCTCTGGTGGTCCAGTGTATAAGGGGCTTTCCTGGTGGCTCAAATGGTAAAGAATCTGCCTGCAATGCAGGATGCCTGGGTTTGATCCCTGGTTGGGAAGATCCCCTGGAGAAGGAAATGGCTACCCACTCCAGTATTCTTGCCTGGGAAATCCCTTGGATAGAGGAACTTGGAGGGCTACAGCCCATGGCGTCACAAAGAGTTGGACACAACTCAGAGACTAACACTAACTAACTAACTAACCAGTGGTTACGACTCTGTGCTCCCAGTGCAGGGGGCACAGGCTTGACCCCTGGTCAAGGAACTAAGAACTCAAATGCCGTAAGAGCGAGGCCTGAAACAACTAATTAAAAAAAAAAAAAGCCCCAATCAAGCATCAGTGAGCACCCTAACCAGACTGTGATAACCAAAACCCATTTTGCACTTAAGAAACCAGAACTTTTTGGAGAAATGATTGATTCTGTATCTGGAACAGGAAATATGCAAATTGAGCTCAAAACATGTCAGGAAATTAGAAAGCCATCAAAAGGCACCACTGTCTCAAGTTTTCCAACTGCTCAAAAATGTCCAGGAGAATAATATGTGCAATTATTTGAAATTCCTCAAATATCTTCATGAGTTCATAATAATCCTTAAAAAGCAAAACAAAACTGGTTGGTCACCTTTGGATGATGCTAGGGAACCATGCCATTATTTTTAAATCTGGTAAATAAAAGGGGAAAAAAAGAAAACCATTTATCCCTTCATTTCCTATACAAATTGTACCTCAGTGTAAATAAATAGTCAATAAA
Source organism: Cephalophus harveyi (assembly GCA_006410635.1). Taxonomy (NCBI): domain Eukaryota; kingdom Metazoa; phylum Chordata; class Mammalia; order Artiodactyla; family Bovidae; genus Cephalophus; species Cephalophus harveyi. Next base: position 139,122 of record SJYT01013042.1, read on the forward strand.
TTTCTTTACGGATGTACTCTAGCTAATAAGTAAGATTGATAAAATATTGCTATTTTGCAAACGATGATATAATAGGTCTTGATGTTGATCATCAATGACTGCTAACGTTGCATGAAGAGAGATAACCAGATATTATATATCTTCTGATAGGATATACAACTGCTATTTACATCTTGACTCTCCCTTAAAAAAAATAAAAAAGAACCTTAATCTGATCAGACCTTCAGATCTAACCACCAGTTTATGGGAAATAAAGCGTTTGATCCCTGGGTCAGGAAGATGCCCTGGAGAAGGGAAGGGTTACCCACTCTATTATTATTGCCTGGAGAATTCAATGGACAGAGGAGCCTAGAGGGCTACAGTCCCTAGGGTCACAAAGAGCCAGACACAACTGAGAGACCAACACTTTTTTGCTTCCAAAGGGGACAGAGAAGCATGGCAAACGCCACTAAGGGGCCCAAGGAACAAAATCCAAAATCCAGACTGTGGAAAACTCTGCAGGATAAGTGAACTGCTAGGGGAGAAAAGAACAGAAAAGAAACAAGGGAAGGGTATTTGTTAGGGTACAGTCAGGAAATCAAAACCACATTGTGTGATATAAGGGATTTGTGATAGGACTTGGACCCGACAGAACTGGAAGGGCTGGTTAAGCACTCCCTGTAAGTCAATTGCCCCTGTATCTGGTGCTGGGCCTGAAGTCAGGGAGGCTGACAATTAGGAAGGGCAAAAACAAGCTGGAACCCATGTCTGTGTCTCAGGGGAACCCATGTAGGTCTCTCACCAACTCCAAGCCTCCAACTTTGATGATGTGGATGAGCTATGGAAAAATTAGTCCAAATAATTATGATCCATTAACCATTATGTCTAGCATTATGTCTGAACTTGCCTCTGTATTTTCCATTTCATCATTTTTTTACTATTAATCAATTTTAAAGCATTTTATACAAGTTCAGTTAAAATTTTACAATTATCATGAATAAAATATGTTGCATTGAAATGTTTCTGAAAAACAGACAAAATTTTTATCTAAAATTCACTAGAAAGTGTCAACAATTTTGCCAATAGTATAAATAAAACTACACTAAACTTTGCTTCAACTTTACCTGCAACTATATGATAATCTTCCCTTTATGATGACAGTCAAATTGACCGTCATATACCATGGAACAAAAAAGAACATTATCACAACCCTCTCTATGCCCACTCATTGCAATTGGGCAGAAGACTGGTACAATAAGAACAGTTTTTGCTAAGCCCCCTTATGAGGAACTCTGGCATTTTCTATCTCATTATATTCCAGTATACTCAATTTCATTAAAAAAAAAAAAAAACTGGTTGAGAGTCACTAACTTGATTTCATGACCTACTAATGGATTGTGGCTTGTGATCTGAAAAACACTGCCCTAGGCTAGGTTATATTTACCATATTAAAGTCCCTTCACTCCACTTCTTAATGTTTAAATTCAGTTAACTCTTGTGTCTCTACATCTTTGCCTCTATTCGCCAATATGTGGTCTTTGATGGCCACTGCTCTTAGTGATCTTTACAGCTTAGGGATAAGATGGAAATCCTAAGTGTGGGTGATTGTAGATCATGACATGGTTTTCTTCCTTCAAAGAGAAAAGTCAACATGAATAGGCAACAACTCAGCTCTGTTAGATTTCTTCTTATTCAGCATCTCAGGGACAGGTCTTAAAGTTATTCTTCTCATTGGGTCTCTAAAAGTTATTTCTCTTTTTCTATCTGTAGCTCATAAAATCCTACTTTTTTTTTTTTTTAATTCAAACACTTGCCAAAGAGATAATTTTGAAAAGGTGTGGATGGGTATTGTTATGACTATTCAATTGCTGTATGAAACTGCAGTCATTTTATTATTGCTTATGGATACTGTGGGTCAGGAATCCAGAGACAGCCCAGCAGAGATGGCTTGTCTCTGCTCCACAAGGTCTGGGGCCTCAGTGAGCGGAGACTCATGATTGGGAGATGGATCTTCTGTGGGTTTCTGCACTGGTATGTCTGGTGCCAGCCCATGACTTGAATCTGGGCTCTGTGGGGTCTGTCAACTAGAGTGATCATTTGTGGCCTCTCCATATAGCATGGATTCCTCACAGCGTGTGACTGGGCTCTGAGAGAGGGTGCCTTGAGAGTGAGCATTCTAGAATGACCTCTGTCAGTTTCATGACCTAGCCTTAGAAGTTACACAGTCTCACTTCTGTCAGACTCTGTGACTAAAGAACTCACAAGCCCTCCCCAGATACAAGAGCATAAAGGCCTGTATGATTTTAAGCCACAACCTCTCTGACCTTGTTTCTTCACCTGAAACATGGAACTAATAATAATCCCCACGTAAAATTGTTGTGAGGATTAGAGAAAATGTTCCCTCAGTTCAGTTCAGTTCAGTCCCTCAGTCGTGTCCGACTCTTTGCGACCCCATGAATCGCAGCACGCCAGGCCTTCCTGTCCATCACTAACTCCCGGAGTTCACTCAGACTCACGTCCATCGAGTCCATGATGCCATCCAGCCATCTCATCCTCGGTCATCCCTTTCTCCTCCTGCCCCCAATCCCTCCCAGCATCAGAGTCTTTTATGTGCGGTAGTTTGAGCATTCTTTGGCATTGCCTTTCTTTGGGATTGGAATGAAAACTGACCTTTTCCAGTCCTGTGGCCACTGCTGAGTTTTCCAAATTTGCTGGCAGATTGAGTGTAGCACTTTCACAGCATCATCTTTCAGGATTTGAAATGTTCCCTAAGTGCCCGAATTATACTGCTGCTGCTGCTGCTAAGTCACTTCAGTCGTGTCCGACTGTGCAACCCCATAGACAGCAGCTCACCAGGCTCCCCGGTCCCTGGGATTCTCCAGGCAAGAACACTGGAGTGGGTTGCCATTTCCTTCTCCAATGCATGGAAGTGAAAAGTGAAAGTGAAGTCACTCAGTCGTGTCCCAGTCTTTGCAACCCCATGGACTGCAGCCTACCAGGCTCCTCTGTCCATGCAATCCTCCAGGCAAGAGTATTGGAGTGGGCTGCCATTGCCTTCTCCGCAGAATTATACTAAGTATTCAATAATAGCCAACTTTGCAGTTGCCGCAGCTGAGTGCTCTTTGTACTCATTGTTCCCATTCAATCAACAGCTTCTCATGACAAGCACCTGTGACTCTCTACCTGGGTACTTTCTCTTGCCACTCCTGCTTGGGGCAGGCTGGAAATGTCAAGAAGTTCATGCCCCTAGATGTAGGCCTTTCAACCAATGATCATTATATCATTATATCAACCATTGATATATTAAAACTTTCTTGCTCTCTAAAACAAACTGAAGCCTATTTTACATATTCTCCTAGAGGTCCCCAGTGGATTGTGGCTTGGCTGTTGTCAGTGGTACCTTCTCATCAAAGCATCTGGTACTGGTTTCTTTCCCTTCTCAGCCTCACTTCTCTATACCCTTCCAGTGATTACTTCCCAAGTAAACTACTTGGCACTCAAATCCTTGTCTCATCGTCTACTTCTGGGGAACCAAACGGAAGACAATGGTCACTATTATTCATTCATTCGTTACTGAGTACAGACAATGTGTCAGGCACTGTTTCTTATTACTACTCCATTCTCCTGTAAACTGCTATACCTAGGATTTCTGGTTTCTTGAATTTTAACAATTACTAAAAAATTAAAGGAAAAATTTAAGAGAAACAGTTTCCCATAATCTCACCAGAATACAAAAGCTACTTATGTTTCTTCCTATTTGCTCCCATTTTTAATACTTGTGTGCATATTTATTACCATTGCAGTTTTAAGTACAATCTAGTATTCTTTGCCTTATTCTTCCACTTAGCTTCCTACCATATTCTCATTCACTAGCCTTCAAAATTGACACTTTAATTCCTGCATTATACTCCATTACCTATTGTAGGACATTGTGATGGTTAATTTTATCTGTCAGCTTCACGGGGCCATGGCGTGCCCAGATATTTGTTCAAACATTTCTTTGAGTCTTAATGTACTTAAATGCGATTAATATATCAACTGATCAACAGACAAAAACAGATTGTCCTCTCTAATGTGTGTGGACCTCATCCAATCTGCTGAAGACCCTACTTCAGGATAAAAAAACAGACCCTACTCTAAGTAAGAGAGAATTCCATCTGCCTGACTGCCTTTGAACTAAGACATTGCCTTTTTCCTGCCTTCAGACTCAAACTGAAACTTCAGCTTTTCCTGGGTCTCCAGCTTGCCAACTCACTCTGCAGATCTGGGGACTTGTCAGCTTCCATAATTGCATGAGCCAATTCCTTATAATAAATCTCTTTACATACATACACACACACACTCCCCCTCTCCCTTTCTCCCCACTCAGTTCTATTTCTCTGGAGCATTCCAACAGAAGCATGTAGATTCTTTTTTATTTTTTCCAAATGTGGCTAGTACTACATACAAAGTCTTTATGCCATAATCTATTTTGGTTTATTTTATGAGCAACACATGAACATTGTATAAACTGAAAAGATTTTCCTTCCTCCACAATGAAAGCCACTGTTGCAAACTTCTTGTACTTCCTTCAAGAAGTACACTATGCGAACATGACACCAAGGGCAGTGTACTCCCCACACTGTCGTGTGCCTTTTCCATTCAATAATATACCTCGGTCTTCTTTCATGCCAGCATGCACTGCTTAAGTGCTTCAGACAGGTTTGTTCCCTCAGCTCCCCTTGTTCCTATTTTTGTGTGACCACATCTCTCCAGTATAGGGACTCTCTCCCTGGCAGAAAAATCAGTATCTTCCTTCTCTACTCATTCATATAGTCACTCTTTCAGTCACTTGCTAATTGTTTACTGAGAATTTACTCTATGCTGGGCACCAAGACAGGCCATGGATGGAATGGTAAGTACAATAGGTCATGCCCCTGCCCCCATGGAGTTCAGCCTAGGGAAATAGAAGTACTGGACTAGAAATTTCAGAGAAGCTAGGTAAGTGAATTAATACAGGATGTTTGTGGTGCAAGGGACCAACACACAGGAAGGAGAACTTGGCCCAGAAAGGCTTTCTGAAGGAAGCGTCTCCTTGCTGAGACCTGAAAAATCAAGACTTAGCCTGGTGAAGGACTCTGGGAAAGGGTCCCTGACAGATGAGAAGAGAGGGAGACAGCAAGAGAGGGAGCCAGGAGGAAGGAAAGTGAAGTCGCTCAGTCAAGTCCAACTCTTTGCGACCCCATGGACTGTAACCTACCAGGATCCTCCATCCATGGGATTTTCCAGGCAAGAGTACTGGAGTGGGTTGCCATTTCCTTCTCCAGGGAGGAAGGAGGAGAAAACTACATATGGAGAATGCTAGTGGGCTGGAGAGGGCTTCTTAGGTGGTGCTAGTGGTAAAGATCTTGCCTGCCAATGCAGGAGATGTAAGAGACATAGATTCAATCCCTGGCTCGGGAAGACCCCCTGGAGAAGGTCATGGCAACCCAGTCTAGTATTCTTGCCTGGAGAATCCCTTGGACAGAAGAGCCTGACGGGCTACAGCCCATGAAGTTGCAAAGAGTTGGACATGACTAAGGTGACTTAGTACACAGTACACACAGCGGGCTGGAAAAATTAATCTAGCAAAGTTGGCACATCTAGGCCATGGAGGTATCATGGCAAAGGGAAACTAAGGAGGGGTCTACTTTTTGTTAATTCTTTCAATTTGATGTTTCTCTGTTTCTCCTTTTCTTCTAAATATTTGAATACTTTTTAAGCTGAATATACATTAGAAGGACTGATGCTGAAGCTGAAGCTCCAATAATTTTGGCCACCTGTTGAGAAGAGTTGACTCACTGCAAAAGACCCTGATGCTGGGAAAGACTGAAAGCAGGAGGAGAAGGGGATGACAGAGGATGAGATGGTTGGATGGCATCACTGACTCATGGACAAGAGTCTGAGCAAGCCCTGGGAGATGGTGAAGGACGGGGAAGCCTGGCATGCTGCAGTCCAGGGGTCGCAAAGAGTTGGACACGACTGAGCGACTGAACAACAGTGCTAATTTCAGGGCTTCCTCAGTAGCTCAGCTGGTAAAGAATCTGCCTGCAATGCAGGAGACCCCAGTCCGATTCCTAGGTCGGGAAATTCCCCTGGAGAAAGGCTAGGCTACCCTCTCCAGTTTTCTTGTGCTTCCCTGGTGGCTCAGAGGGTAAAGAATCTGCCCACAATGTGGGAGACCTGGGTTCACTCTCTGGGTTGGGAAGATCCCTTGGAAGTGCATGGCAATCCATTCCAATATTCTTGCCTGGAGAAACCCCATGGGCAGAAGAGCCTGGAGGGCTATAGTCCATGGGGGCACAGAGTCAGACACAACTGGGCGACTAAGCACACACACACACATGCTAATCTCAACATCTGAGTCTTCTCACCATTGGTCTCTGCTGATTGCCTTTTCTCTTGAGAATGAATCTTCAGACTGTATCCTGAACTTTGCAAATGTTATGTTATAAAGTTTCTGGATTTTGTTGTATTTTGAGAGAGAGAAAGAGAATGTATGTGTGTGTGTTTTAGCCAGCAGCTAATTTGATTGAACGTGAACTGTAAACTCTATCTCTTGAACGGTCGCTCAAATGTCAATTCAATTCTTTTTCTTTTGTTCTGAGCTCAAGTCTGTCCAATGCATATGCATGTGGTTCAGGAGTCAACCAGAGATTTGGCCAGAGTTTATACACAGAATTAAGAGTACTCCCTCTGTGACTCTCCCTTTCCTGAGATTCCACTCCCCCCTCTGCAGCACCTGGGATTTCCTTAAGTTTCATCCTTTGCTGCTTTAAACTAGAAAGACAGCAAATGTTCTCTCTGTTTTAGTTACCCCATGCGGTGCTAACTGTGGCTCCTCTTACGGCAAAAAGCTTTGAAAATGGATAACTTATCCTGATGTTCCCTTTCCCTGAATGTTGACTCCTCTCCAAAATCACTGTGCTTTTGTATTTTGTCCAGTTTATGCTAATCTGTGGAAGACTGAGTCTATTAGGAGTTACTCAGCCACACACTTATGGACCATTCTTTTTTTTATTGGAGAATAAAAAAACATTGCTTTACAATGTTGTGTTGGTTTCTGCAACACATCAACATGAATCAGCCAGAGGTATACATGTCTGCTCCCTCTTGAACCTCCTTCCCACCCCCCTCTAGGTTGTCACAGAGCACCGTGTTGAGTTCTCTGCATCATACAGCAAATTCCCACTGGCTATCTATTTTACATATAGTAATGTATGTTTCAATACCACTCTCCCAATTTGTCCCATCCTCCCCTTCCCCCACTGGGCCCACAAGTCTGTTCTCTATGTCTGCATCTCTACTGTTGCTCTACAAATAGGTTCATCAGTACCATTTTTCTAGATTCCATGAAGTGAAGTGAAGGTCGCTCAGTTGTGTCCAACTCTTTGCGACCTCATGGACTATAGTCCATGGAATTCTCCAGGCCAGAATACTGGAGTAGGTAGCCTTTCCCTTCTCCAGAGGATCTTCCCAACTCAGGGATCAAACCCAGGTCTCCTGCATTGCAGGTGGATTCTTTACCAGCTGAGCCACAAGGGAAGCCCCCTAGAGTCCATATATATGCATTAATATACAATATTTGTCTTTCTCTTTTTGACTTACTTCACTCTGTATAACAAGTTCTAGGTTCATCTACCTAACTAGAACTTACTCAAATTCATTCTTTTTTATGGCTCAGTAATATTCCATTGTATATATATCGATTATTCTTATTTTGAATCATAAGCTTAGGATAATTTTCAGGAGTGATATAAACAATGCATAAAATTTTCATGCTTCATTTTTTTTTCATAAATATTTCTTATTAAATATTAATAGAGAATCTCCTTTAACTTTTTTATTTATTTCATTGCTTTGATTGAAATAAGATTATTTTCTTTGATTTTTCTCCCCTACAATAAATTTACTTTCTGGAAATTTCATTTAGCATCTGTTTGCTTTAAATAAAAATTCATATTTTAAAAAAGACATAGTGTTAACTTTTTTTTTTTTAATTGTAGAGGACAGAATATGGGAGATGGTATTTCTATCTGTCTTAATTCTTATCCTAAGTACACCCTAGGATGCTGTGTCATAAAAGAATATTTTATACCTATTAAGAACTAAATCATAGAAGAAAGGTTAGTGATTTGGGGCTTCCCAGGTGGCTCAGTGGTAAAGAATCCACCTGCCAATTCAGGAGACATGGGTTCGATCCTTGATCTGGGAAGATCCCCTGCAGAAGGACAAGGCAATCCACTCTGGTATTGTTGCTTGGGAAATCCCATGGACAGAGGAGCCTGGCAGGCTGCAGTCCATGGGATGGTAATGAGGTGGACATGACATAGCAACTGAAGAACAACAACAAATTTAGTGATTTGGAAAATAGTTCATTTATACTACAAAATACAGTTGACTAAAAGAAGTATGATCTTATTTTTGTTAAAAAAAAGTGGGGAGGCCATAAATGTGGGATCAGTGGCTGGACTCCACAGCTACAGTTCACAGGCTAAGCCATGGTTCTCTAAGGCTCATACAACGTGCCCACAGTGACTCGGGCTCAGAGCCTTCCAGCTCTGACCCCAAAGGCTGTCGAGCCTGGAACCTTCTACCCTTTATATCCATACCTTTGCTGTGGCCTTGTGACGTGCAGAATGTATCTATATGTCCCAAAAGAAAAGAATTTCCTTCTGAATTCTATTTCTTCTCTTTTCCACCTTGTTCATCCCTACTCTGTCCTAGCTCATATTGATTTCTTTTCCCAATCCTAGACTTGAGAAGTTTGGGGTTTGTGTTCCTTTTTTCCTCAGAATGTCATGCATTTCTATATGAACTTCTCCCTCTTTATTAGAGACAGTTCTCATATCAAATGATGAGGCAGTCTGCATTAAATAAAATGCAAAGGGTCTTGTTATACCCTTTTTCCAGATGGTAAGAGCCTGTAGACTGTATATTTACATAACCAAATTTGGACTTAAACTGACATATCAAGGGATTCAGCTTTGCAGCTTAATACAAACATCTGCATATTTCATATCCATCAGCAATAATAATTCTACATAAAATAATAAAATTCTACAACCCAACAACCTAAAACCGTAAATACTTAATTTCACTGGGTGTCTTCAGATTAGCACCCAGTGAAAAAGCAAAGCTTTAAGGAAAGGTTGGGTCTACTATATGTCTACTGTGTTTGTCTACTATTTCTCATTCTCCTTGGACCACAGCTTACCTGAAACATACTATTCACAAAGCAACAGACAGGAGCATAAGAGAAAGGCCCAATTGTACTGGCATATTTTAAGCCTTCCCTTTCAAGATCTTTGCCATCAATCCATTAGCCAAAGCAAGTCACACGTTTAAGCCCAAAATCAAGGTGTGCAGAATACATTCTATCCATCATAAGGCCATACAGCAAGAGTGTAAATGTAAAATACTCCCACAGGACAGTGAATAATTGGGACAAATAATTGAATCCACCACACTGAGGGTACCATATTTGTATGTGCGTTTTTTTACACATGGTTTTCCAGTCTAAGTAGCAGTGATCAGCGATTAGAGTAGACTTCACAGGCAAGTAGATTTGGGTTTGAAGCTTTACGCCAGCATTTTACTGGCTATGAGAACCCGAGAAAATGACCTCATCTCTGAATCATGATTCCCCACAAATTATCCACAATTCCATCACCCAGATTTAAACTCTATAAATATTTTGGTGTGTTTTTTTCTAAGCATATATTAATTTCCCCACAAATTTGGAATAATACAATTTTTTAAAAAATTCTACTTCAAAAATGTTTGCCAGATCATAAAGTTTTTTTGAAAGAACAATTCTTTCTCCTCTCCTCCTCAATCCCTTTCAGAGTTCAGGCCCTTATGGTGGCAGAAGAGGAGGTGTCTCAGACTGCTCATGTCAGAATCACATTGAGGACTCTCTGGTGGCACAGTCAATAGGAATCTGCCTACTAATGCAGAGGACACAGGTTCCATCTCTGGTCTGGGAAGATCCCACACACCGGGGGGCAATTAAGCCAGCACGCCACCACTGAGCCCACAGTCTAGAACCCGAGAGCCACATTCCTGAGCCCATAGTCTAGAACCCGAGAGCCTGTGCGCCAACAGCCCATGCTCCGTAAGAGAAGCCACAGCAATGAGAAGCCTGTACACAATAGAGGAGCCCCCTTTACTGCAACTAGAGAAAGTCCACGCAAAGCCACGAAGACCCAGGAAAGCCAAAAAAAAAAAAACAACAAACAAACCACATGGAAACCTTAGTAAAAACATGGATTCTGAAAGCCCCCAGGCTTTCAAAGACCAAGCCCTTGGAGCTGGTCCTCTGGGTAGAAATCTTCCTCATTCAGAATGGGCTGATTTTCACAGGCAATGGAGAGGGTTAAATTCCTAAAGGGACTCAAGCCATTCTGGCTTTCCATCTTGGAAATCATGGACACTCAGAGTGGTTATCCAAATGTTTGAAACTGACTGCCAGTTCAAGGAAAAGAATAATTTTTAAATTGCTGCATAATTTTTATCATATGGGTGTTTCTATTTTCCTTTTGCTGGGCATTCAGGTTGTTTTCCATCTGTCACTATCTCAAATAAAGAATGTTGCAATAAACATGCATAAATCTTTGACCACATTTATGATTATTTCCAGTGGAAAGATTCCTAGAAATGTGATCCCTGAAGCAAAGGGTATAAACATTTTGAAGGCTCTTGACAAGTAGTACATTGCCAAACTGCTTGACAGAAAGGTTATACTAATTTATTCTCGCACTAGCATAGTCTTTAGGAGTTAATGCTTTTAGATGAAACTCCAAAGTGATTGTTTTCACTTAGAGTGAGAATGTGGAAGTGTCACAGAACAAATGTGGAACATTTAAAAATAAATTTCTTTTAAAAAGTGAAGCTGGAGTAAGCAATAAAATTTTTGGATATGAAAGATGATCTAATTTTAATGAAAATTAGATCAACATGCTGAAGTTGATGTCCTATAGCATAGCACTTATAGAAAGCCATCTGCAAAGCTAAGGAAGGCTTGCAAATGATCTTCAAAGATATTCAGGTAAAGAAAAATCGAATGACAAATGGAAGAGAGGAATAGGAAATAAACCAGAATTTCTGCCAATTCATTTCTAAGAAAGAGAGGAAAAGAAACAAGATGATGAAATGAGTTCAAGCTAGAAAGTAACATAAGAATAATATGAGAGGTTTAAGAAACGTATTGATGGGGAAAATATTAGGACAAAATGCCTGTGTTCTAATTAGAATACTGGAGACACACAGAGGTGATCTTATGAGACTGAAATCACCCCTTAAAATTTCACCCTCTTGATGTAGAGGGTGAAAACATTGAAGATGAAACTAGCAGTGGAACTCAGAGGGTAGTGTACAAACACCCTCCCTATCACTGCTGCTGCTGCTGCTGCTGCTGCTAAGTCGCTCCAGTCGTGTCCGACTCTGTGTGACCCCAGAGACGGCAGCCCACCAGGCTCCCCCGTCCCTGAGATTCTCCAGGCAAGAACACTGGAGTGGGTTCCTTATCACTAGGGAGACCCAAAAGTCAGCTGGTCTCTGCTACCTCACTGTTTCTAGATCAGATGGGCTTGAGCCCCACTGTGCCTAGCACAGGTCTATAGTTCTACCAAGCCTTCTGCTGAATCATGAGGGTATGTGTTTTGGAGATGGCGACCCACTCCAGTATTCTTGCCTGGAGAATCCCATGGACGGAGGAACCTGGAGGGCTACAGTCCATGGGGTCGCAGAGTCGGACATGACTGAGCGACTTCACTTCACTTCTGCCTCCCAGCTCTGGCTTTTCTGAGACCATTTCTGTTTCCCAATGTGTCTATATGGCTCCTTACTCTGCTTTCAACAAGCCCCCACTCACACAAATCATTAGTGTGTTCAAGTTTGTTAAGATGTGGGGGTCTCGAGGAAGGGTCACATTGCCCATTATGCCACAAAGCACTTAAAATGACATTTTAGGCTTCCTGGTTCATAATTGTCCTTTTGATCACTCCCTACTGGAAGTTTCTCACTGGCTTTTATCCCATGCAGGGCCCTTACTCCATCAATCTCCTAGCCCCCTCCTCTTCTCACTACTCCAACCTATAAAGGAGCACCTTCTTCCCAACTCAGCCACCAAGAAAAATTAATTTCCTGCTTCTGTAAGTGTAGACTTTTGGTTCTTTTTGGTTGCCTGAGCCCTAGCCAGCCCTTATACCCTAGGGGCTTACGATGGTATTTCCTGAAACAAAGACAGCTACTTTCTCAAGAAGAATTCTGCTGATAGATCTTACTGCTGAAAGACTCTTACAAGGTGATTAGATCCAGCATTCTGCCTTCAGCAGGTAATTGAGAATCAGAGATTAAGTGAATTGCCTCAAATTCATTAAAGTGGAGAAGAGGCGAGGACTAGACTCCAGGTTTTCTATTTCTAAAGCTATGCCTTTTCCACATCAAATTAATGTTTACCCTGTAATGGTGGCTATTCTTTTGTTTCTGATATGAGTTAATAACTTACTTCCAAAAACCAGCTTTGGTCACTCATCAAAAGCAGCATCTTGGTCACCATTCATTGCACCTTTTGTTTTTGGCAATAGTCTAGGAATAATTGAGTTGGACAATTCAGAATTCTTTACTGCTGGATTCAGAAAAGTCAGAGAACTGTTAAAGTGAATAGTATCATTAACCTCATAGATACAGTAACTACCCGCTCAACCTCCCCCTTTTCCCTTCTTTCAGAAGAGATTGTCAGACCAGATGAAAAGCTTAAATAGAATTGGGCATAATGCTAATTTTAAAACTGAATCATATTTCCCACTGACTTCCATGATTAACTTGAGGATGTCTTATCACAGAAAAAAGTTTTGTTTCTAAGATAAATAATATTTATGATAGCAGTAAGATTTTATAAACTAGTCTTTTAAGAAACAATTCAAACTAAGCCACAAAGTACAGTCACTTTGCTGAACCAAAACAAAATTGATATTTTACAGAAATGCACAAAAATCCCCCTCCTCAGACTGGAGCACAGTGAAAAGATGCTCCTTGGTGCCCTGCCTGTCACATTCAGTCACTTGAATCCAGCATGAGTCCTGGACAAATTACCTTAGAGAGTGTGGCAAGAATTAGCTATTTGTTTATTTCACTGACCTGGTGAAGGCTGCTAATAGCCATTAATTGTTCTTTTAAAAATAGCAACAAATGTAAAAAAATTTTCTTATAAGCAGCTGCATGTGTGTTATTTAAAACTGTCCATCTGAATAATGGCAAACTTCTGACAAAAACAATTTTTGTTTTGGTGTGGTACTTAAGTAGTTGTTCTTTTTGACAGTAATTAGCTAATCAAATCAGCTGTTTCTGAAGACCACTTCTGGTCTTGCTAAAGACATCTTTCACATAAAGGAGGGTGATTTTTTTCACTCTTTTGGTAGCACTGTCCGGCATACGGGAATCTTAGTTTTCCGATCAGGGATCAAACCCATGCCCCTGCATTGGCAGCACGGTTTTTATTATTGGTCCACCAGGGAAGTCCCAGGAGGGTATATATCCAATTTGTCTAAAACAGAGAAAAGATTATATAGGTGAATTAAAAAAAAAAAAAAAAAGAAGTACCTGAGGTATATAAAAACAGCTATCTCCCATTAAAACTAGAATTTATCCTACCCATGCTAATATCAGTGGTCACTGATGTTTTAAGATTTAGAAAAGAAAACCTCAAAACCAATGGCCAGATGTGGTACTGACCTGTAAAGTAAATTGCTGAGGCAAATGGCATCATGTTCAATATGGTGGTGACTATAGCAATTTCATAAAAACATAGAACTTCTCTGAGGATCATTCAGTTGGACAATACAGTAATGTTTTCAGCCATGCTTCCTCCTTCCACTTCTTAGAAATGGTGAAGAATCAGAGGTAATTTCTCTGGCTTTTAACAAAAGAACTCACCAGTTTTACTTACTGTGTACTAGGCAGTTCTTTATTGTGCCTTCTCTATCAACATTACCAGAAAATACCAACAATGCTGGATTTCGAGAAATTCTGCTTAGGTTTATTTGAAAGTCATGTGATTAATACTTTATTTGGGCAAGGCGGCTAATTAACAACTCTAGTTTGGGGATAACCTGTATTTTTGACACTTCCCCTATCTCCATTCTCCACTTCTTTCTTGTGTATTTGCTAGAAAAAAAAATTACATCTATATTGGTACAACCACTATGGAGAACAGTATGGAGGTGCCCAAATAAATTCAAAACAGAATTACCATATAATCCAGCAATCCCACTCGTGGGTACATATCTGGAGAAAACCATAACTCAGAAAGATTCACGCACCCCTATGTTCATAGCAGTACTATTCACAATAGCGAGGACACAAAAGGAACTTAAATGTCCATCAACAGAAGAATGGATACAGAAGATGTGATATATATATACACACACATACATACACTATGGAATATTACTTAGCCACATAAAGAATGAAATAATGACATTTGCAGTAACATAGATGGGCCTGGAGACTATCACACAAAAACAAATATCAAATGACATCACTCATGTGGAATGTAACTTAAAATGATATAAATTAACTTATTTACAAAACAGACTCACAAATTAAAAAAACAAACTTACGGTTACAAAAGGGGAAATGTGGGGGAAAGAGATAAATTAGGAAGTTGGCACTAACATACACACACTATTATACATAAAAATAAATAACCAGTAAGGATCTGCTGTATAGCAAGGGAAATCTATCAATAGTCTGTATCATCTGTAATAACCTATATGGGAAAAGAACCTAAAAAAATGGATATATATATATATATATATAAAACTGAATTACATTGCTGTATACCTGAAACTAAGACATTATAAATCAACTATACTCCAATAAAAATTTCTTTTTAAATGAACTTATGTTCTTTGACAAAGATGTCTACAAAATATTAAGAAAAAAAGATGTTATCAAAAAAAGGATGTTACAAAATAACAGGCATGTATGTTGTATAAAATTGGATTGTATAAAATTATGCCTGTTTCCAGTATATTTATGACTTATGTGTATGTGTATATGGAGATGGTCACAAGAATGTTAATCAAAATATTTTTCCTCTATAATAATGATAAACAATAAAGTCATTCTCCTTTTGATAAAATAAGAATTAGTAGATATTAGTATTCCTGAGCACCTTCTTTGGAGCTGACACAGGTGTTTCAGAAGCATGCAGGCAAATTCTAAGTGTGCAATGAAGAAGACCTAATAGGATTGAGCAACCACAACCAACTCCATTTTTGTTTAAGTGTCTTGCTGGTTTTGTCTAACTCAAGTTCTTGGACTTTCTAGGTCTAATGGTCATTCCTTGCCCGGGATTTCAGATAGTCTCATTTTACTTGGCTAGACCAGGTCACAATAATAATCAAATTTAGTTCTGGGCATCACAAACTTGCATATGCAAAGGTGGGTGATCAGAGTGATGAAACAGAAGCATGCTGAGTGAGTTGGCAGCAGGGGTTGGGGGGCAGGATCTAAAAGAACTGGGAAGCATGCTGGTTGATAACACTGAATGGCAGGGGAGGAGACTATTCTGTGTAGCACCACAAAGAACAGCGCCTTGCCCTGCCTCCCTGAGCCTCAGATTCTTCATTCATAAAATAAGCTGGTGCACTTGAAGATTTCTTTTAGCTCTAGATTCTCTTGAGTCTCTAAGTAGTGGGAAAAGTGATTTCAGCTTAATTTGAAGAAAAGCTTTCTTCTAATCAACCAACCTTCTGATAACAGGCAGCTTCCGAGCTCAGCTATGTTGACTTCTCTGCTGGTGCAGGCACAGTCAGGGTGGTCATCCACCAGGAAGCCTGTGGCCAAATCCCCTGACACAGTGACACGACGGCCCAGATTACTGCTAAGATCCTTTCTGTTCAGAAACTGTTATTTCAAGTAGTTGCCAGGAGAGCAACTCCCATTGGAGTGAATCTAAATGGGAAAGTCAAGAAACTAGCATGAGGAAGCACAGCCTGCAGTGGGGCAGTTAACATCCTTACCTGTGATCTGCTGAGTGACAGGCCTCGTGCCAGGTCCTTGGCATACAGCATCTTTAACTCTCACAGCAATTCCGAGAGAGGTATTATTCTCCTTTTACAAAGGGGAATTGAGGCTTGGAGAGGCTAAGTAACTTTATGAAGTTCACACAGCTAGTAATGAAATTCAATTCTAGGTCTACTGACTTCAATACAGCACTTCTCACAAAGCTTTCAGAGAAGCAGGATAAAGTGGGAGGAGACAAAAAGTATAGACAATGCATAACATCAAGGAAGCCAAATGCAGTATAAGTTAGAAACCACGAACTGAAGACTTCTGTGACCTGTGAGCAGGAAGGAAGTGTTTACTTACAGAATGAGTTTGAGAGGCTACTGTACCAACAGTGGACATTCAATTGTAAAACAAGAGGCTCCTGGTGTTTCTGCTGACATGACTGTTTTGAACTAAATGTTTATGTCCTCCTCTAGAGAATCTTCTGGGTTCCCTCCCTGGGAATACTCTTGACCCCTCTTCAGGCATTTATTCCTTTTCAAACTTTATTATGAATATTTGATTCATGTTCCCTTAGACCACTGATTCATTGACTAATGTTTTCATTGTTATTTTATTGTATGCCACCTGGGAAAATATATGGCAGTTTTCCTTGGATAGCTTCCATGTGCCCCTCCAAATCCACACTTCTTCCTTCCCTTTCCTACTGTGTCCTGGAGGCTGCCCATTACCAACAGCACCAATGCGCTCCTTTGACCCCTGCCTTCTGCCCTGGAGGACACTGTGAAGAGTGGGAGATGAGTGAGCTGATAATTACTCCTTCCCTGTTACGCTGTCACCCTTTCATGCTGCAGTGAGCAGTGACTGTGTTCACTGCGAGTCCGAGGTTTCTATTGGGCAGTCCTCTCCAATAGCTCTCTGGGTTCCATTAAGCTGTCCCTCCCTCCCATCACTCTTTAGGCCAAGTGGAGATGGTTCCCTGTTGCTGCCAGAGGCAGAGTGCTGCATGAGGCTGTGTTTGTGTCCTTTAATCTCACCCACACCTCTAAACAGTACTTCTACTAAGATTCTCAGTCACCCTGATTGGGCATGCCATCTGTTTCCTACCAGGATCCTGACTAACTTATTATTAAAAGCCTCATTAAAAAAAAAAAAAAAATCCTCTCATTCTTTTAGCTCTTTCCTGTGGCATTTATCTGTGTATTTCTAACTAATTTGCCTGTACCATTCATTAACTTACCAATTTTAGCCATTATCTATTTTTTTTTTTTTAGCCATTATCTATTGACTTCCTATTGAGGCCAATGATCTTCGGCTCTTCCACAAGTCCTCTTTCCAACATAGTTAGAACCCAGTGTTTTTTATTAAATGAGACTGGTGAGTGGAAAGACAGCCTTTGTTCTTAGATAGGATGATTCAGCATCATAAAGATGCATGTTATCCCTAAGTTAATTTATAATGTAATTTGATCTGAATAAAATACCAACAACTTTTTACACAGCTTGACAAGTTGGTACTAAACTTCATATGGAAAAACAAACAAGAACAGACAGGAAAACAGTGAAACAAAACAAGCCAAAAAAACCCACAAAAACTAAAGTAAGGAAGGAAGGAAGAAAAAGCTATAAGGGGGACTAGCCATACCAGATGTGAAACATACCATAAAGCTTTTATAATTAAACAGTAGGGTATGGACACATGAATAGATAGACCAGTAGGGGAAAAAGTCCAAAAATAGAATGAAATATATAGGAAACTTTAGTCTGTGCTAAAGGTAGCATCTCAAAATGCCTGGGCTGAAGGATTTTTAAATAAATACTACTGGAGCAACTAGTTAGCTATTTAGGGGGAAAAAAGGTAAAATTAGACTCACACCTCATACTGTACCCAAGAATAAACCCCAAATGCATCAGGGATCTAAATTAAAAAAATGAAACCACACAAGTCCTATTTTAAAAATGAGTGAATTCCTCTTTAACATAGGTGTAGAGAAGGCTTGCTAAATTTTAACTCAAAATTAAATGGAATAAAGAAAATATTAATAAACTTGATTACATAAAACATTGCATGGGGAAAGAAATACCATAAACAAAGTTAAAAGACAATTAAAATGTGAGAGAGAATATTTATAACATTTATCACAAATAAAGGGCTTATATTCCTAATATTTAAGTAACTCATAAAAATTAAGGGAAAAAGTAGATCAAAACCCAATAGAAGAATGGACAAAAGACAAGCAGAAAATGTACCAAAAAGGAAATAAAGATGATCCTTAAACACATGAAAAGTTTCTTCTCATTTATGACAAGATAAAAACAAATTAAAATTACACTCATATACCATTTCTCACCAATCAGAGTGGCCAAAAGTTAAGAATATAATCACACACCTTGTTGGCAAGCTGTATACATTGTACTCTAACACAATGCTATTGTGAATACAAACTGCTATGATCTTTACAGAGGAGAATTTCACAAAATGTATTTAAAATACACATGTATGTGCACATATACTCTTTAGATTTAGCAATCCCATTTCTAAGAATTTACTCTGAAGACAAACTTCCAACAATACAAAAATACACACATGAAGGTTATTCACATCACTTTATAAAATTAAAAAATACTAGAGGTCACTGATATGCATATATATGAGATAAATGAGTACTATGGAATTGCTAAAAGAAAAACAAAAAAAAAGAATGAGAAAGATCCCCACGAACTGATATGATGTCCAGGATACATTAAGTGAAGATATCAAAGAGAAAGAGAATATCAGCAATATTCTTTTTTTTTTTTGGTAAAAAGTGGAAATAAGAAAACACATGTATATATGTTCATTTGTGCAAAAAGAAACACAGGAAAGATAAACTAAAGACTAAAAAGACTGGGTACCTTCAGGGACTGTGTAGGGATGGGCTGGATAGATATAAGGAAGGGGAAGGGATGGAAATCATTTGACTGTAATTTCTGTGTTCTGGAACCATGCTAATTTTTACATATTCAACAACAACAAAATGAGAAAAAAAATCAACAAAGATGGAGGGAAAAACTAAATTGTACAGACTAACAAAATTTCAAATGAATAAGATAATCAACACTGAAGGGGGAAATAAAACTCAAGTGACTTTTGAACACTGTATGTGGACTGCATATTCTCAGGCTAAACAGAAAAGAACTCTAATACTAGATAATAGTTAGAAGCCTAGTTAATAGCCTTTTTTTTTTCCCCTTCAGAAGTGTGGGTTAGCAATTCTGTTTATTCTAGGATTGATCAAGTAAGTAAATACATTGTGGATAATGGGAGCCAGGTTTCTCACAGTTAAAGAAGAGCTACAAACAAGAAAAGTGGGAAGGAGGAAAAAATGAGCTCTGCAGTGTTTCACTGGAATCAGAGGTATTAGTGTGAACTTGTGATTTTTTAATACACACAGTGATAGATAGGTAAATATAAACTGGTAAATATAGGCAGGTATAGATCAACCTGTGTGTGTATTTACATACATAATCTATTTCCTAGCTCTTTTGGCTGTCAGGAGTCACCAATATAAAATATAAAATCACCAATATTCTAGTAGCAATGAGTGTATCTGGCATGCAGATCTTGGTTTCTCAACATTGCTCTTTGCTGCTGCTAAGTTACTTCAGTCATGTCTGACTCTGTGCGACCCCATAGACGGCAGCCCACCAGGCTCCCCCGTCCCTGGGATTCTTCAGGCAAGAACACTGGAGTGGGTTGCCATTTCCTTCTCCAATGCATGAAAGTGAAAAGTGAAAGTGAAGTTGCTCAGCCGTGTCTGACTCTTCAAGACCCCATGGACTGTAGCCTACCAGGCTCCTCCCTCCATGGGGTTTTCCAGGCAAGAGTACTGGAGTGGGGTGCCATTGTTCTTTGCTGTTGTTGCTATGTTGCTAAGTTGCTTCAGTTGTGTCTGACTCTGCGACCGCATATACGGCAGCCCACCAGGCTCCCCCATCCCTGGGATTCTCCAGGCAAGAACACTGGAGTGGGTGCTTTGCTAGAGGAGTACAAAGCTCCTTGGTAAGTGGCTGATTATAAGACTGAACAGAGAAAGTACAAACATGGAACAATGTCAGAAGTTGCCATGAGCCAGCTTGAAGAGGCTCTCACTGGTCAAATCTGGGACAGTCGAAGCATCAAAATACTTACAAATAATACAAAATACATCTGTTATCACAGTAAGTTTATAATACCTTGAATAAAATAAGAATCTATTAGTTTGGGGTGGAGGAGGGAAAAGAAAAGCTCTTCCTTACAGTAGAAAGCCAACTAATAAAAAGGAATGATATTAGAATCACCATTTGGCAATCATAATAAAAATCCTTAACCTAGTCAAGAATCAGCAATACAAAACTTTAAGTAACAGAGTATTTGTGTAGTTTCAAGGTATTGTCCCAAGAGATACTTAATAACTATGTAACAGGGAACATACACACACTACCTTCAGCAAATGAGCAAAGTTAATATCACCAAAGTTAATAATGGGACAAATCAGCATTGTGCACCTCCTGATACAATACACAGTATCACTTCTGTATTCCTGCAAGAAAACCTATTGAATCTAATCAGGAGGAAACATCAGAAAAACTCAAATTGAGAAAGAAGCTCCAGCTTCCCTGGAGGCTCAGGTGGTAAAGAATCCACCAGTAATGTGGGAGACCCGAGTTTGATTCCTGGGGTGGGAAGATCCCCTGGAGAAGGGAATGGCAACCCACTCCAGTATTTTTGCATGGGACATCCCATGGATAGAGGAGCCTGATGGGCTACAGTCCATGGGGTGCAAAGAGTTGGACACGACTGTGCCACTAACATTGACTGACTACAAAATAAGTAGCCTGTTTCTATCAACAAAATCAATGTTATGAGAAACAAGGAACGAGTGAGGAACTGTGCACATTAAAGGAGAGTAAAAAGACAAAACAGCCAAATAACAATTTGGGTTTTTTGTTTTTTGTTTTTGCTGTAACAGACATTATTGATACAACTGGTGAAATCTGAATAAGGTTTGTAGATAAGAGTATTATTTCCTGGTTTTGATCATTACACTGTGGTTATATAAAGACTGTTCTTTAAGTAGATATAAACTGAAGTTACTTAGACAAAAAGGGACATCCTGTCTGCAGTTTACTCCCAAATGGTTCAGAGAAACACAGAAAAGGATTAAAGAAATATAGTAAAACATTAACATTTGAGAAATCTGCATAAATACTTTACAGGACTTCTTTGTACTATTCTTGCAAATTTTCTATAAGTTCAACATTACTTATATGTTTATATATTAGGTTGGTACAAAAGTAATTGTGGTTTCAGACCATGAATTTTAAATCATTATAACTAGGCTCAAAAGTGCTATGCTGTGCTTAGTTGCTTGGTTACACCTAACTCTTTGCAAACTCATGGACTATAGCCCACCAGGCTCCTCTGTCATGGGGATTCTACAGGCAATAATACTGGAGTGGGTTGCCATGCCCTCCTCCAGGGAATCTTCCCAACCCAGAGATCAAACCCAGGTCTCCCACCTTGCAGGTGGATTCTCTACCATCTGAGCTACCAGGGAAGCCCCAGGCTCAAAATTTATTTTTATTAATCAAAACAAGAACCATTACAATAAGTTTGTTCCTTTTTGTAGGGTATAAAAATCTGTGCTTCAGGATTTGATGAACTCTTGGAAAGCATTTTCTGCCTCCTGCTGGTTGTGGAAGTGTTTTCCCTGCAAAATGTTGTTGATATGCTTGAAGAAGTGGTAGTCAGTTGGTGAGAGGTCAGGTGAACATAGGGGATGAGGCAAAGCTTCGTAGCCCAATTCCTTCAACTTCTGAAGTGTTGGTTGCATGACATGAGAATTGGGCCCTTTCTTTTAACCACTGCCGGCTGCAGACGCTGCAGTTTTCAGCGCATCCCATCGATTTGCTGAGCAGGCTTCTCAGATGTAATGGTTTTGCTGGGACTCAGAAAGTTGTAGTGGGTCAGATAGGCAGCAGACCACCAAAGAGTGACCGTGACCTTTTTCTGGTAGAAGTTTGGCTTTGGAAAGTGCTTTGGAGCTCCTTCTTGGTCCAACCACTGAGCAAGTCAGCGCCCGTTGTCATATAAAATCCACTTTTTACCACACATCACAATCTGATCAAGAAATGGTTTTTTGTTGTGTAGAATAAGACACTTCAAAACAATCATTTTTTTTTTTAATTTGTAGTTAGCTCAGGAGCCACCCATTTATTGAGCTTTCTCACTTTCCAATTTGCTTCAAATGCCAAATGACCATAAAATGGTTGACAGTGAGTTCTTTAGCAACTTGTAATGAAATTGTAAGAGGATTAGCTTCAATGATGGCTCTCCACTGGTCTCTGTCAACTTCCAATGGCCGGCCACTACCCTCCTCATATTGAAGGCTCTCGTCTCCTTTGCAAAACTTGTTGAACCACCACTGCACTGTTCATAATAGTTCCTGGGACAAATGTGTCGTTGATGTTATGAGTTGTCTCTGCTGCTTTATGACTCATTTTAAACTCAAATTTAAAAATCGCTCAAATTTGCTTTTTTTTCTAACATCATTTCTATAGTCTAGAATACATACAAGACAAACAGGAAGTAATAGGTCACTAGCAAAAATACAAAGAGAGAAATGTGGATTAAAATGATGTATAATATAACCACATTTATTTAAGGATGTTTTCCAGTATCAAATGGCAAAGTTCAACAATGAAAAACCACGATTACTTTTGCACCAATCTAATATAAATCTATATATGTGTGTACACAAATACATAAGTATATGTAGGTATAAACCAAAAAAACTTTCAGTTTTAAAAAATGTAGATCCCTGGATTCCAGCTTTGAAATTTTCATTCTGGAGTCCGAGTGGTGTCTCTTGGGAATCTGTATTTTAAAAGTTCTTCTGATGATTATCATGCTTAATTTGGTTTGAGAATCATTCTAGGCGAGATAGAGTAACAAAAATTTTGTTACTGAAGAGGCAAAAAATGATAAACATCCATTCACCTAACACCCAGCTTTAAAAAACAAAAACCAGTTATAATGAAAATTCCATGTGTGCCCCTCCATCTCCTAGTCCCCTTTCTATCCTCCAAGAAGTGATTATTATTCCAAGTTTGGAGCTTCCCCAAAGATAATCATTATGTCATATTTAAACTTTGTCATTCTCATGCATACTTTATACATTTATACTATACAAATATATCCATATCAGCTATGAATTGGTTTATCACATTTTCAAACTTTAGAAATGATATCATAAATACTTCCTTCTGCAAAAACGTTTCATTCAGCATGATATGTTTTGGTTTTTAACTGAGGTGTGTGTATGCTAGTCACTCAGTAGGGTCCAACTCTTTGTAATCCCATGGACTGTAGCCTGCCAGGTTCCTTTCTCCATGCAAGAAGACTGGAGTGGGTTTTAACTGATACAGGTAGCCTATTTCATGTATTTCATCCAGGAGAGAGGGGAAAACCAGTGATTCCAGGGGAAACAAATAACATGCATACCCTTTGGCTTGATGTGTAATATTCAATTTATGACTATACCCTCGTTTTTTTTAAAAATCCATTTCCTTCTGCTGGACATTTGAGTTTTCACTATCCCAGTGCTACAACAAACCTTGTAAATTGCCTTGTTGGCACATAGTTCTTCAGAGGAGAAATTGCTTGGTCAAAGGACATTCACATTTGTTCATTTTCTTGGAAGTCATCAGTCTTTCCCTCTTAGTGTACAGTCATCCATAGTAGCAGGAGAGAAGGCAGAATCTATGGGCATGGGTGCAGGTATGTAGACAGACATACTGGGGATTTGTTGAAGTGCTCTTCTGATTGCTCCTATTTTCTCAGTGAAGTAAAAAGCAAGGTTACCTGCTGAGATCTACAGCGGATGACGAGCATTGGAGTGTGAAGAGAGATGATATAAGAGAAAGCCATCTAGAAGGATGATTGCCAGGGAGTGCTAAGGGCCTATATCTTCAGTTTTACTAGATATTGATAAACTGTTCTTCTGAGTAATTGTATCAATGTATACTCTTGCCAGTAGTGGATGGTTGTTTCTGATGCTCCTAACCTTCACCAATACCTTGTCTCATCATAATTTTACATTTTTTGTCAGTTTGTTATTTGTGAAAAGTTTTAATTTCTCCCAGTTACTCATGAGTTGAGCTTACTGTTCATTTGAGCTTCTTCTTTGAATTGGCTCATTCATGTTCCTTCCTATTTTCTTAATGGCTGTCTTTTTCTGATTGATTCTTAAGTTCTCTTTTGCAGTCTGGATAATACAGTGTGTTTAAATTATGACTGTACAAATATTTTCATTGTTGAGCCTATGACCACTGATCCTTTCTAGTATGACCGTGTGTTTTCCTAGAGTTAATGATTTCCTTGTTTTTCCATTTACCTAGTTTTCCATATACCTGTGATTTTTTCCAAATGCTCCAATGTGCCTGCCATTCTATCAGAAATTATTACTATGCATTCACTGGAGATGGAAATGGCAACCCACTCTAGTATTCTTGCCCAGAGAATTTCATGGACAGAGGCTACAGTCCATGGGTCACAAAAGAGTTACTAACACACTTTCTTTCATACATGAGTTCCATTCTTTGTTCCTTGAAGTCCTCATATTTCCAATCCACCAGTTTTCTTGCTCTAGCCTATGTTGATTGCTCTCTGATTACAGCATTGCTGGCATTCTGGATTTTCTATTCAGTCTCTTGGGTTGGATTCCTTATTTCCCAAATCCCATGTCTTCCTCTTTCATGGTGTTGCTGGCACTTAACCTCCAGTAGCTTCCCCCCAAATGGAGGCATGTCTGAATCTTTGCACGTCTTTTCAACTGATGGTCTAATTAGGTTTAGAATTCTAGACTGGAAATCATTTCAGTTAGGTTTTGAAGGCATTGCTCTACTGCCTCCTAGAGTCCTTTGTTTTAGAAATACATTTCCATTCTCTTTCCAAATCCTTATTATGTGACCTCTTTACTCACAGATGCTTTCATAATTTGAGTGGGTTCTAAGTTTTACAACGTGATTTTGTTCTGGATCTTTTGTGCTGGGACTTCAGTAAACCCCTTCAATCTGGAGTTACATGTATTTAATTCTGGAAGTTTCTAATTTCTGTTGTTTTTCTGCCATTATTTTCTCTGTTCTTTTCTCAAACTTCTTCTAAATCAGTATTTGATTTTAGGTGTGGAGCAGATGCTTTTTTGTCTCTGTGCCTTGCATATGTTATTCCTTCTACCTAGAACACAATTCCTCTCCCATTCCTCGAAAATCCCTACTTATCCTTCAAAATTCATTTCCAACTTCCATTCTTCCATGGTGATTCCCTCTCTGACTTTAGGCTGAATGAGATGGTCTCTCCTCTATGCTCACAGTCTTTTAGGGCATCTCTAATGCCAGACTATAATCTGTTTATACATCTGCTTCTTCCATGATGATAAACTCCTTGAGCAGGATATTTATCCATTTCTGGATCCTTAGTGCCTAAGACTGTGTAATGCCATGAATAAATGAATAAATTCAATAAGAGGTGAAAGTGAACATTTCTCCATGCTATATGTCAAGTGCTGTGCAAGATAGGTACCATCTTAATGCATTTTTACTTAATCCTTACAGCAAATCTCAGATAACTGTTTATGCAACAAATGTTACCTTTTAGGTTCCTATTATGTGCCAGGTTTGATCCCAATGATAGGATGAAAAACTAAGATTTCATAAAGACTTTTTTTCTCATACAATTTTTTACAGTTGATATGTAATTCATGAACCATAAAATCCACCTGTTTAAAATGTACACCTCAGGGGTATCACCGCTAGACTTTTTTATCTGTATAAAGGCAGTGTTATATGCATCCTGGGGTCAAGGCAGAGAAGAAAATCAGGGGAAGAAATACAGTCCAGGGAAAGGGAGCAGTATGCACAAAGGAGCAGAGCTTTGAAATGGCCCAGGATTTGGAAAATATGAAAAAGACAGGGGAGCTAGAGTTTATGGTGAGAAAGTAGGCTGGGCTATTTTACAAATGAGGAATTTGAAGTTCAGAGAGGTGAATTAACTCAACTAAGGTCAAACAATTTCTCTTCTGCCAACTCAGCAGAAAGTATTTAAACAATGTTTCCCCATCACCAAACCATTCCCAACAAGCAGGCAGGTGCTGACCCCACCAAAACTGTATTATCAAACACTGAATTTCCTCCAGCAATCCACCAGCCTTCCAGCAAAGAGGCTTCCTTTTCTCTTCCAAATCCTTGGATTACCTAGAACCATTGGCCATAGTGATCTCCCAACACTAGTTGAACAAACACATTTCCACTATGGCTTTTTTTTTTTTTTTTAAAGACTTCAAAGGTCAAGACCATCACAGTGATGCTATAAGAAGGTGCTCTGTCCATGAACAAAATATTTGTAATGAAAGTCAAGACAAAACCTTAATACTTCATGAGCTCTTTGTTAGGCTAATACGTGTTTGCTAATCATGTTTCAAGCTCTCAGTATGACGATGAAAAAAAAGTCTATTTTCGTAGGCCTCAGTTTTCCTGTCTGCAAATGACATTAAGAAATCTTGTCCCAACCACCTTACCACCATCCTACTCAAAAGAACTACTGGAAAACCACGGGGATCTGTTACTGTTTTGAAATTCTTGAGGAAAAGTTCAATACATGCTCTTAGAAGTAATATACCTAATATAAGAATTTCTCCAAACTTCTGACCTCAGTGAAACATTCATAAAATCTTTGCTTATTAAGCTTAAATTCAGCCCGGATCAGTCTCCAGTTCATCTCTCTGGGAAGGGAGGAGCTACAGGAACTCCGAGAAAACAGGTAGAAAACGAGTTTTGTCAGGCGGTTGCAATGACTTTTGGATTTCCGTTTTGCATTCAGAGGCTGTTCCCTTCTCCATCATGTGAAAAAGCAACTCTACCTTGTAGGATAATGAACTGCAGGTGCTACAAATCAGAGGTGTGGTGGCAACACATCCCCCACCACACTTACCATTCAAGCTCTTCTCTAGTACCATGTCTACAAATCACCAGCAGGACAGAACACACAAATTATAGCAAAGACCAGTTATTTTTCAGAAAAAAAAAATGAAAGTGATCTCATGAAACAGGGTAAAAGAGTTCATCAGAAGCCACTTCTATAGATACTTGCTATTATCCTTTGTGTAGCCTTCACAACAGCCAAGAGTTGGTTGCCTTATCCTGTCTTTGTGGATAACGAAACTTAGGCTCAGAGATGCTGGAACACTACAGGACATGCAGCTGAGGTCCTAATCCTTAAAAGGAAAAATCCTTCTACCTGCCAGTGGGTCCTAGACAAGAATCACCTGAGAGCACTTATGGATAATAACAAAATGCAGAAGAATCTTTAGATACTTGCTACCCACTAGAGAATCCATGCTACATTGTTTGCACGTTTGCAGTAGGTCCAAGGAATTCACAATGTCTGAAAATATTATACAACAAAAGTTTTACTAACCTTTAAGAGACCAATTATCCCTGCCACTCTTGTTTCTCTTTTAGAAAGGGCAGTTTTGAAATACTGGAAGTAAAATAAAGCAAACAGCATGAAGGTGATGATACCAATTAGGGATATTTGTGTAAATAATCAGACGATCATTAATTTCTAGTCTGCTGAGATTTCTACACACAAAGGAAATTTCATTTGTGATTCTCCACTACATTTTAGTAGGGAAGCATCCATACCTAACTTATCTATTAGTTTGAGAAACAATAGCAAAGTCCGTTCCTAACTCCAGGAGCGGTAAAATCCAGTTCCTTTTCTAGAAAGAGGAAATATATAAATATTTGAGACCAAAGCCAGAATTCAAATAACTGCAGATACTTAGGTGAGAAAGACTACATTTTCTACTCTAGACAACTATTTAAAGAGATGTTTCCCCACAAGGAAGTATTTTAAAGCTTGGGAGTTCCAGGGGAAAGAAAAGAAACAAGCATTTAGTGTGTGTCCACTGTGTCTTTACACTATTCAGTTATCCTTTGTGTAGCCTTCGCAACAGCCAAGAGTTGGTCCCTGTATCCTCTCTTCATGGTTGAAGAAATCTAGGCTCAGACTTGCTGGAACACTTACATACAGGTCACACAGCTGAGGTCTGCATCCTAATCCAAAAAGGCCTTCACCGGCCGGGGTTTCCCAGACAACAATCACCTGGGATTACTTAAGGAAAACACAAAATTCAGGCTCACAGTCAGTCTTCAAAGGAAGGGGCCAGGGAACGTGTTTTTTTGTTTTGTTTTGTTTAAGAAGCCGTGTTGCCTCCCCATCCACTTGGTCAACAGGAGATCTTGAGAAAGACAGTACTTCACAACCCAGCCAGGAGACTATCCCTACATTTGTGGTTTCTCCATCAGAAAACCCTTAACGTTCTCAACATAAATTTTTAAAAATGCACATTTCTTTGGTCAAACCATCACCTCTCCCAAGGCCCCCAGTAGTGCCGATCTTGGAATCGTCTATTCGCCCCTTTGTCTCTGAATCCTGCCAATTTTTTTTTTTTCTTTTCAGTTGAATTTCATTTCCTGGCTGGGACCAGGTTCTAACCATCAGACTTCCAGGCGGGCCCCGGAACGAGCAAACAGTCTCTAGTCTGTCTGGCTCCTTCCGTAGCCCCTCGACTCGGGCTGCTCTCATCCCAACCCAGCCTCTTCCGTCGGTCACGTTGTTTCCTCCGCTTGGAAGGACCTCTTTCCCGGCCCTTCCCAAAGCTTGGGGAACTCCTCCATCGCCTGAGTGCCTCCGCTTCCAGTCACCCTCGCCTCCCACCATCCCAGCGGGAGTTGGGGGGGACTGAACCCGGCCTCGAAGCATAGCAGCGAGCGTCGGTCCTCCCGGCCGCAGCTCCTGCCCCCTCCCCACCCGCCACCTGGCTTCGCAGCGGCCGCTCGGGAAGCCCTAGGCACTTCCCAGAATAGAGAGCAGCTGCCAACGTCAGGCTGCCGCCGGCCGCGGGGTTCCGGGCGCACCGGGTGCGGGCGGAGGGGACGTGGCTCCGCGTTGGCCTGCTTTCTCCCCTCGCCGTCCGGGAAACTGAGGCCCGGGGCTGGAGCAACTTCCCGGGGTGCAAGGTTCGTATGGGCCCGGCCAGTCCCGGGCCCCCAAGCGTCCAGACTCCCGTCCGCGCTCCCTCGACCACACGCGCCGCCCGGTCGCCCGGGAGAGCCGGGCGGGGAGCGGGTCGCCGAGCGAGCGCTCTGCCGGGGAACGCGCGGGGAACCGGACTCGGCCAACTCGCCGCGAAAGTTGTGGTCTCCCAGCCTGCCCTCGCTTCTCACCTCCGAGACACACCTTCCCGCCGGCCCGGCAGCCGCGCCCTCACATCCGGTCCACCTTGCGCACACCCCCTTCCACTCTCTCCCGCAGCCCCTCGCCCTCCCACGCCTTGCGGCTCCAGCCGCTCCCCATCGCGCACTCCCACCCGCGCCCGCGGCGCGCCTTCCCCGCCCCGCCGCTCGCCCGGCCTCCGCGCCGCGCCCGCCCCGGGGTTCTGGCGTCCGGGAGCCCCAGCCCCGGGCCGCGACCCGCTTCCGCCCGCCCGGCGCGGGGCAGAGCCGGGGTAGCCAGCGCGGAGCGCTAGGAGCGCGGGGGGCGCGAGGCGAGGGGCGCAGCGGCGCGGGGCGGGGAGGGGGCGCTCGCTCGCTCGCTCACTCTAGGCTGCGCACACGCCCGTACAAACTCTCACACAGACACACGCG
>SJYT01013042.1:168904-200509 GCA_006410635.1 Cephalophus harveyi
ATTTTAAACCTGAATTATCAAGTAATTTTTTCTTTATTGCTTCTATTTTAATTTCAATACTTATCTCACAAAGGTCACAGAAATGCATAATTTTATATGGCATGACCTAGAACTGTATGAAAAATTACTAGCCTTTTTTAAAAATGAGAAGCTAAATGTCGAACTCAAAAACAAATCATAAGTAACCTTTGAGTCTTATATGTGTATATATATAATATATATATTTTATATACATTATATACATGTAATCTATGTAATTAAATCCAGGCATTAACTTCTAATTAAACAAATTCTTGAAATGAAATAGGGTAACATGTGATTTTAACCTAATGAAGTCTTTTCTGTTGCTACAAAATTAAAAATTGATCCATCAAAAGCCTTTGTTGCAGGGAGGGCTTGAGGTTGGGTGGTTGTTTTTTTTTTCTTTTTGGTATTTAATTCAACTAAACACAATGTAGTACATACAAGCAAAATACAATTGAGATAGTGTTTTCTTTAACATTCCTATAGGAGACCAAATTCATTTGCATTGGAGAGAACACAATTACTGATTTTTAACTCATGAAAGACAAATTCATAGCTTTTTCCTACACTACCTCATAGTATTCTCACCATCTCAGTGAAAGCATGTCTAGCACCACTTAGTTACTTCCTAGAAGTGGGCAGAAATTGCATTTTTAAAAGTTTTGTTTCTCTCCAATGCAAATGAATTTGGAGATGTGTATAAGAGACAGCCCTTTGTCAGGGACCCCCCACCCAAAAAAAAACCCCTCCATCTCCTCCTCCCTTGACCGGACCTTACCCCTTCCCTTGCCTCGTGCCCAGGACTTCTCGCCCTCTGGCGTCCCCTGAGCCGCACTCTCCTTTCGAGCCCCCCTCCCCAGGTCGCCCCGCGGTCCCCCACTTTCGGCACCCCCTCGGCGCCACCCTGACGATCCCCTTCGAGATTTCGGGGAGTCCCCCGACCCCAGCCCTTGCACGACGGCACATCTCTCTCGGTCCTCTCCCGAACCTCACTCCCTTCTCGCTCGTCTCAAGCGCTCCTATTTTTCTCTGAATTTTTTGTCCGATTTTATTGAGAAGAACTCGGGGCTGGGGGCTTTCCGCCGCCTGTCCCCCCGCCTCCCGCTCGGCCAGAAGCACCTTTTTACGAGGTGCCCTGTCTCAACTCGGTGGGGGCCCGGGCTGAGGACCGAGAAAGAGGCGACCGGGGGGCCCGCGAGAGCGCTGGAGCCCAGACGGGAGACGGAGAGCGACACACACACACACACTCGCGCGCGCGCGCACTCACCAACTCTCCTCTCGCACACGCACCGCTCGGAGCCGCGCTCGCCCCCAGGCCACGAGCCTGCGCCCCCCGAGCCTCTGCCCGCGGCCGTAGCCCCTTCCCCACCAGCGCGCGGGGTGGGGGCGGGGCGGCGGCGAGGCCAAGGTGATCAGAAGCCGGCGGGGACCCGACTCTCGCCGAAGCGGACCCCGGGGGGCTTCGGCGCATCTCTCCGGGGCCACCGGGAGAAGAGGGCAGGGAGGGGAGCGCAGCGGAGCCTTCGGGGCCCGGGTTAGCGGAATGAAGAGGTGGGGGCCCGGAGAGGAGCGGGGCCGCGCCAGCCCTGCAGCTTGAGTTTCAAATGAGCTCATCCTTTCAAATTGGCGCCGCTCTTTATTAAATTTGTTTTTCCGGTAATGCCACCCACAGCTCTACCTGGGGTCGGGATCCGGGCTCGCACCCTTCCCACCTCGTCCTTGGGGAAGGAGGCGAAACGCGGCGCCCACCTTTTTTTCCCACTGGGAAGCAAGTTTGCCCAGTTCGAGCCGGGTAGGAGACCCCTGGAGGGCGCCCGAAGGCGGAACCGGAGCGTGGAGTTCTGTGCGTGCCCCTCCTAGACCCCCGCCGGTTTGATCACAGCAAGGTTCTGAGTGCTTTAATTTCTGTTTTAAAGGTAAAGTGGAATTGCATGGGAAAATCATGGAAGTTGATTACTCAGTCTCCAAAAAGCTCAGGTAAATATATTTTGCTTAGTTTTTTTGTGTGATTGGTCTCACATATAAATAAAAATACATTCAGTTGTTTTTTTTTTAATGTGCTTGTATAGTTTTTAAGAGGCTTTTGTTTGTCAGTGGAGATAAAATAGTTTAGAAAGTTACATTTTTTACTTTCATTATATAAGGTGTTTACTGTACTTGGAAAATATCTGGTGCTTGTTGGGGGTGGGGGTGACGAACATTAGCTGTGTTAAATTTGCTGGGACCATTTAACTTGTTTATGAAAACTTGCCTCCCCCCCCCACTCCCACCCTAACCCCCAGCACAATGGCAGCAAATGCTTGTCAAGACTTCCTGTGAGATGTTAAGAGTAAATATTTACTGTGTCAGCTAAATTGCTTAACTAAACTTCGCGATTAATTAGTTTTCTTTTTTAGATAGCTTAAATGTTGAATAATAAAATAATTCAGTTAAAGGTCGATATTTTACATAGCGCTTTAAACAAGAAGGTTGTTTGGATTGGATGGCGGTTAAAAGCCAGGCTTTTTAAGTCACTGAGACTACTGAATATTGCTTCTGAGCGTTTTGTTGTTGTTGTTGCTTTTAAGATACATTTGAGGCTAAACAAATATCACTGTGAAATTTATAATTATATTTAAGTGCGCTGTTGTTAATGAAGAAGTAAAAAGTTTTGTGGAGGTTGGTTTTCTCCACAGTGATTTGCTTACATGAGAATGTCTATGAGGAGAGATTGAGGGAGAACATCTTTGTTTAAAGTTTATTGTGGACTTTAAATTTGGGCCCTTTATTACTCATTCTAGAATTTTTTTCTCCTATGTGTCGTAACTTAGTTTATATCCCATTCACATACATTTCTTCACCATTAGTCATTAAATAGCTGAATTGGAGACTCTAAGTGAAGTCTGTGACTTACCACCTTTACAATTTGTAATTCTCAACAGTGTAACCATTTACTTGATTTTTGCCAGAATTGAATAGATTTTAAAACAAACTATCCTAATTTTTAAACACATAGATGTTTTGTTGAGGGGTTTCTAAAAATGTGTGCAAATTTCCAGGTATGTTTTAACTAGGCAACAAAATATCTTTTGTTTACCAATGATTCCAGTGGCATATCAGAAAACTGCTTAATACCTTTAAAAAAAGAGGCAAAAGTTATGATTTGCAGTTTCATGTGTAACATTAAGCTACTTCTCGCTAGGAAGAGATGTAATGGGCAACTGATAGGTTTTTCAATTAAGAATTTTAAATTTGTATACTTAAAAAAATTTTTTTTGGCTTGATAAATCTAACTTCAAGCTTTCTGATATATTAACTATTTATTGTAAGTTAGAATTACTCATAACATTTGAATATTGGATGAATATATTGAACAAGGTTTAAAAGAACCACCCAAAATATTTGATGGGTTGTGTTTCTGTAAATATCTAATTCTATTGACTGTATAGTTTTGAGTTCTCTTTTGGAGTTATAGTTAGTGAAAAATCAGTAGAATTTTAACTTTGGTTAATTGGTGTCTCATTTCATGTTGCAAAGAACAGTATTTAATGTGGCAATGTAAGTGAAATACTAGTTTATTTAAAGTTATTAACATCTCTTGAAACTTGTCACAAATATACTACTTTTTAACTTTTTTCTTTCAAAACGCAGAGGTTATTTGCTGTTAGCTGGAGGGTCATTTAAATGATTTTGTTGTGTTTATGTAAGAGTTTAGAATTAGAAGCTTGTCCCAAATTTTTAGTATTAATTAAAGAGCAATCTAGGACTTTTACAGCTCTATTGGGATATGATTTCTTTGAACATTGTGGGTGATATGAAATACCTAGGAGATAGATTAAAATGCGCTGTGTGTGATTCACTACACTGAAGATGTCTGACATACCAAATGTATGCATAAGCTGCTGCTGTAGAGGGTTGCTTCATTTCTGATTGGATGGCTTGAATCTTTTTTTCCTTTCCTTTATTAGTTTAAAATGCAGAAATTAGTTACTGGTACTGTAGGCTAAGGGAGAGATAACTAATGACTGGTGGTGTGTACTGAGCTCAGACTCCTGGGAGGAGGCAGCTGTGTGTGCTCATGTACAGGGCTCCACCACGGTGGGGACTCTCAAAAACAGGGTACTGTGACATTTGAAACCAAAGCTTTTATGTTATATGGTGACTATTTTGGTGTTCTTTTGTTGCACTTCCATGAAAATTAACAAGTTAAAAGTACATTTGTCGGCGTCAAGTCAGTTCTATATGTGGTTTTTGTGTTGGTAGAAGTGAAAATGTGAAGAAAACAGTTCATCCTCATTGCTTGCTTACTTAAAGAACCATTCTGCAATTGAGTGCTCCTTTTCTTTATATTGTTCTGATTTCTTTCTGTTCTCAGGAATCACTTTTAATATCTACATTCCAGATAGATTTTTTTTAAGCTAATGATACTTGGGAGGGGATGTTTTTTATCTTAAGTTATGAAAATATTGGCATGCCATTTGCTTACCAATTGGATCTTTTGTTAAATATCATTCTAGCATCATTTTATATGAGCTGTTATTGTGGACAGACTAGATACTATTATTTTCTCAGGGTCACTCAGAAGTAGAAAACTCTTTTCTTTTGCCACATGTGCTTCATTCTTATTAAATGTAAATTACTGTAAAGTAAACCATGTACAAACCATCTATTTTTCTTAACTTTCTAAGTTGGCTTCGGGCTCTGTTGAATAAAAATCTTCGATTCTTTTTTCTCTATTCATATTTCTTGGTAGTATATAGGAATCAAAGATTTCTTAAAGAAGAAAAACTGCAAAGGGTTTTAAAAGTTGTGGAAATTTCCTTGATAGAAATTTCATTTTTGATGTTGATGAGAGTTTAGTTTAACAAAATTTATATGCTGTTTGTATCTACACACATGCACACAGACACACACACATATTGCATAAATTGTTTTGAGCTAAGACTTATGCTAACCTGAATGTGCTTTGCAACTAAAGTTGAATGATTCTATGAGAAACAAAACTTTTAAAAATGCAATTTCTGCCCACTTCTAGGAAGTAACTAAGTGGTGCTAGACATGCTTTCACTGAGATGGTGAGAATACTATGAGGTAGTGTAGGAAAAAGCTATGAATTTGTCTTTCATGAGTTAAAAATCAGTAATTGTGTTCTCTCCAATGCAAATGAATTTGGTCTCCTATAGGAATGTTAAAGAAAACACTATCTCAATTGTATTTTGCTTGTATGTACTACATTGTGTTTAGTTGAATTAAATACCAAAAAGAAAAAAAAAACAACCACCCAACCTCAAGCCCTCCCTGCAACAAAGGCTTTTGATGGATCAATTTTTAATTTTGTAGCAACAGAAAAGACTTCATTAGGTTAAAATCACATGTTACCCTATTTCATTTCAAGAATTTGTTTAATTAGAAGTTAATGCCTGGATTTAATTACATAGATTACATGTATATAATGTATATAAAATATATATATTATATATATACACATATAAGACTCAAAGGTTACTTATGATTTGTTTTTGAGTTCGACATTTAGCTTCTCATTTTTAAAAAAGGCTAGTAATTTTTCATACAGTTCTAGGTCATGCCATATAAAATTATGCATTTCTGTGACCTTTGTGAGATAAGTATTGAAATTAAAATAGAAGCAATAAAGAAAAAATTACTTGATAATTCAGGTTTAAAATCTGTCTCTTATACACATCTGATTTTTGCCAGAATTGAATAGATTTTAAAACAAACTATCCTAATTTTTAAACACATAGATGTTTTGTTGAGGGGTTTCTAAAAATGTGTGCAAATTTCCAGGTATGTTTTAACTAGGCAACAAAATATCTTTTGTTTACCAATGATTCCAGTGGCATATCAGAAAACTGCTTAATACCTTTAAAAAAAGAGGCAAAAGTTATGATTTGCAGTTTCATGTGTAACATTAAGCTACTTCTCGCTAGGAAGAGATGTAATGGGCAACTGATAGGTTTTTCAATTAAGAATTTTAAATTTGTATACTTAAAAAAATTTTTTTTGGCTTGATAAATCTAACTTCAAGCTTTCTGATATATTAACTATTTATTGTAAGTTAGAATTACTCATAACATTTGAATATTGGATGAATATATTGAACAAGGTTTAAAAGAACCACCCAAAATATTTGATGGGTTGTGTTTCTGTAAATATCTAATTCTATTGACTGTATAGTTTTGAGTTCTCTTTTGGAAAAAGAAAAATTTTAAAGGACACAACATTTCACTATTATTTTGAGTAAATGTTTTTATTTTGTGCGGTTGTTCCAATTTTTAATGGGTGAATGTAAATAACATTGAAATGTACATACAGGATAGTAATTTGAGCACATTTATTAAAAGTCAATAAAGCTATGAAAATCAGATTTGTATAAGAACTATTTATACATATTTGATACTTTCAACTTTCTAAATATTTGCTGTCTATTGCTGAATCACTCTTCCAAGTCTGCTAATGAAATCCTCAAAAGTAGATGAGCAATTGATCAGCATTGTCACAGGACATTATTTGAGTTTAAGTGTATCATCTCTGTGATTCAGTGGGGTGTGTGCACATGGGTGTGTGTGTGTGTTTTATGGGAGACAGTAGTTTCAGACAGAGATGGTATCAAGAGGGAAGAAGAAGAAATCTTTAACTGAGCAACAAATGTTCTGCTGTTCATTCCTGACAAGGCACAGGAAAATGGTTAGGTGTTTGAACCTTGTGGTAAATGTAGTCGAGTGCAGTGATATGTGCTTGCATGATCCATAGCTCTTGCAGGGGGTTGGCCGTGTGGAAGCCAGGGCACAGCCACCTGTAGTGGTTTCTTCAGTGGGCATGCTGAAAATATTCTCTCCTTCACTTTTGCTCAGACGTCCCGTCTCAGTAAGAGAGTTAGCAAGGGATTCTCTGTAGGCTTTGATTTTCTGTAGAAAATTCAAGATTTGAATATGTATTTTCATTTAGAAATTCTATACTGTGGAAGGCAATGTATTTTTTTGTGTAACAAAAGTACTCTCTGAGAGAATCAGTTTCATTAGAAGAAGCATGGCATTGAACTGGTTTCTTTGGAGGCTTTAAAAAAGTTGAGTTGTAGATTTCAAAATTATGTTTTTAAAAATTCTATTTAAATATCACCAAAATGTCTTCAGTGTCCTTTGGTCTTGGAGAAGAGAGGGTTGGGGTTGGCTAAGCCAGTTTTTAAACTAATTTTCTAAAAATTTTAGTCAGAAGCGTAATTTCTTAAAAGTTATGATTAGCTTCTTAATTTGAAGAATGGGACAGTTCTGTTTAACAAAACATGTCCAAATAATTTAGTAGTCAAGATTTGTCCTTTTTACACTCAAATTCAAGCTCAAATTAGTTTGGAAAGTCATTCAAAACACTATCATTGAAGAAAACATAATAGCAAATAAAGAGCAAACACCTACCAGTAAATATAACAGTATTTCACTTATCATTATTAAAATATGTTTAAAGACCTTTTACTTTACAATTTGACTTCATGCTTACAAACTTGTAATTTTCATTTGGTGACATAGGCTGTATGGGTTCTATTTTGGGCAGCAAAATTGCAGAGTGCTCAGAGCATTATTTTTAAGGTTTTTCTTTTCCTGTTTTGATAATGTACTTTAGTCTGGTATTTCCATAAAATAGTGAAGAAAAATTATTTTCTCTTACAGGAAAATTCAGATTTTGTTTCTTTGGCTTCCAGAGAGAAGGGAGAATGTAATTACTGTCTCCTTAATTTGGTTTAGCATTTGATGGCATGTTGAGGTGTTGAATAATCCAGAGAAAATGGGTACTTTTGCATTAATAGCAGGCGGTCAAGTCCAAAGTGATAACTACTATTTAATAGATATGCTTCTTCTACAAGTCTTTGGTTCTCACTAAATAATAAGCTTACATTTTGGAGATACATTTTATTTGTTTATTCTTGGATTTCTTGGTTGTTTATGTTTTATTTCTTAAAATGTGAAGATTTGGTTAGAATTTTCCCATTCTGCTTATTATCAGGAATATTTTATAAACTAGGTATTTCAGTAAGTCCAGTAAATGAAAATTCAGAGTTCTGATGCATGTTTTAGACTTTCTTTTATCTATCTATGTTATAAGAAAATGTTATACCTAATGACCAGGGAAATCTGTATGGGACCATTGCAATGTGAATGATATTTTGGGTTTTTCTTATTATATAATTAATATGTACCAGCATGTGAGGATTTGCCTTAGGGGGGAATGCTTAGACTTTAATTTTTGTTTTAAATGTGATCAGAAAGGTAATTTCATGATTCCATGTATGGACATGTAAATAATACTAGATAGATGTTTATTTATGTGCCTGTATCTTCCATTCATATAATACTGATGATATCCCAGGCTCTTCAAAACATTATTTCATTTATTCTAAAGAATAATTATCTGAAGAAGAGCAGTTAATATTATTCCATTTTTTAGAAGAAAAAACTTGGTCACAGAGAAATTTAATAATTTGCCTAAAGTTATATGGCTATTAAATAGTAAAGCTAGGGTTAGAACTTCTGATTCTTAGTCCAATGTGCTTCATTCATCTCCATTCACTTTGTTTAATTAAAAGTTGTCTGAAAGTGTTATTATTGATAGGTTCAGAGGTTGCCATTCAAGAGTGAAGGAAAGATATAAATATAGATTTTGTTTGTGAATCACCCTTTGCAATGATCTTATTCTTATATCAATCCAAAATGATCTGTACTTTGTTACAGTTTTTAGGAAAAATTAGAAACAGAAGTCATTTTAACATTATTAGCAGCATCACCATGCTTGCCCATAGACAGAAGTGGGATATGCCTAACCAAGCAGGTTGAATTTTGATGTTGTTGTTACATAGCTTTTTTCAGTGGTTGCATTCCTTGTGTTATGAAACAGGACATTGCTGAGAAAGAGATTTCAGCAGCTGAGCCATACAGTCTGGTCAAGACTTTGTGCCACATGGTAAAGGAAAGTCAGGCTCGAGGAATCACTTGGGTGGGTTCTTCCCAGGTCTCAGCCAACCCATTGCTAGAGGGCAGGACTGCTTTTGGTTGCAGTGTTTTCCTGGTAGCTGCCAAGTCTTTGCTGATATTTGGTGTCTCTCTCTGCTTTTCTTTCTGTACAGACTGTGGCCTTTGGCCTTTCCTGTGGGGGTGAAATGAACGTTAATAGACTAGCATCTGTAAAGTCCCTGAGTTCCTCATTAATGATATATCACTCAAAAACATACTAAATAACTAAGCATATGAAGAACAGTCCATTTCCCCTTAGCAGTAAACTTTACCTGCGTTTCTCCTCTTGCTGCCTTTAACTTTTGTGCACTGTCATATTTGTGGTGGTGGTGGTGGTGGAGGGAGGAAGGAATTATCAAGAAAAAAGTAAATGAAGGAAGATGATTTCCAACTCCTCAGGCTTTTCATTTCTTTAACTTAGTAGAGTCCAGGGTGGGGTGTTGCATGTTCTGTGGAGTCCTGACTCAGAAGATGGGGAAAAGGAAGAAGGTAACTAATACTGAGTAGCTGGTGCGCTAGGCATTGGACTAGGCCTTCTTCGTATCTTACTGTATACAGCCAAGAGAGGTCTGATTTTCATACCTTTTACAGATAGGGCTATAAAACTTTAACTCCCCAGCGACTCCTCTTTCTACCCACCCAAACCTGCTTCAAAGAAGCAGTGACTGTCTTACCCTTGCTCACCTTTATCTAATTTGTATACAGTAACAATAGCCTAGCAATAAAGTAGGAAGTTGTCTTGTGTGTGTAGGTTATAGAGTAACTTTGTATGTATTTCCTAAATCAGAATTAGAGACAGAATTAACATGTATACAACAGATATGCTGAGGAAAATAAAGGACTTATCTTTAGTATAGTTTTAACTTAATGTAACTGAAAAGCAACTAAAAGTATTAGATCATAGTTTAAAGAAACTTTCTTGAGGTAGTCCCATAGTAGAGGCATTAGTAATTACATAAAGATAAAAATTTTTTTTTTAAATCATTGTGGCTGAAAGTTAAGTGTAAAAAGCATACTATGTATGCAGTGGGGAGGAAGGGGAAAGAGGGTCTGTATTTATATCCTTTGACTCAGATACCTTTTTTAAATCCTGAAAAAAAAAACACTCAGACTCTTCAGTGTAGGACCTAGAGTGTTATATAAAGTGTGGCCTGCTTTCATTTTTTATCTGTGTATTTAAAAAGTATCTATGATTTGGAGAAGGAAATACAGTATTCTTGCAG
Organism: Cephalophus harveyi; assembly: GCA_006410635.1. Classification (NCBI taxonomy): domain Eukaryota; kingdom Metazoa; phylum Chordata; class Mammalia; order Artiodactyla; family Bovidae; genus Cephalophus; species Cephalophus harveyi. The sequence continues at coordinate 179,154 of SJYT01013042.1, forward strand.
ATTGTCTCCTATAAAGTTTTTCATCTTACTAACATGAAAAAATTTTAAACCTTTTTGACAATGAAAAAGTCAGTGAAAGCACAGGGAGTAGAAAGAGTAGTATGTTCTTTTTGATACACTATTTAAATATATTATGCATTCATGACTTTTAAGTATATAGGACTTGAGATACGATTATACTACCAATGCAATGAGATACACAAGAATTCTGCTTTCTAGATATACAGGTGGTACTTTCTTGATAAGAATGTAACTTTATGAAAGAAATTTATTACAAGGTGAAAAAATAATGGCTTTTATCGAGTGTTATCAGAAAAATTTTCAATACCATGTTTATACCTTCACTTTTATGCTTTCTCTTAGAAAATAAAGCAAAATATATTTCACTGAGGGGTGGTTCCATGGACAGTTTAACCTTAAACCAACTCATGAAATAGGGGATATTTCAAAAAAGTCCATGTGAGGATAGGCTATATAGTTTTTGTTAATGTGGGAACTGTTTACTTTAGTCCCTCCTGATCTTTGTGATTTTAACAATGAATATTTGAAAAATGGATGTTCTGTCTCATCATTGTGTGGATAAGGTTTTGGAGTAAAAACGTTTTTGCATCTTTATATGAGAGTTGGAGGTAGATGATGAAGCAGTTTAACAGTGAAAAAAAATAGAGTTTAACTTCTTCAATTATTAAGAGAAAGAAGGGAGGGATGGAAGAAGGAAGGAGGGAAAGTGGGATGAGGAAGGGGGAGAGAGAGGAAGGGAGAAAGTATACAGGCAGCCATGGAAACACAGATGACAGAACTTTGTGGTGCAGCTTGGACCCTCTTTCTGGAATTTCAGAGCACGTGGCAAAGACTAGTACTGATGGTGGGTAGGACATGAAGTGATTCCACTGGGTGGTAGCAGGGCTGAGTCTCACACAAGTTGATCTTTGACGTTTTAAAACCTCTCAGAGTATGTGTTAGGTCTGCCCCACAAAAGGTCTTAACATTTCTTTCTTTGAGGCCCTGTACTGACCACTTCCTCCCTCTCTGGCATTCTCCTTCCCTTTTACATTTCCTTGGGGATGGCCGGGCCCTTGGGGATGGCTGGGCCAGGGCTGGAAGGTGCCTGGTGTGCGGCCCGCCTCCAGCCTGGTGCCCCTCACTGGCGGAGTCTGGGGAAGTGGGGAAGCGTGTGCGTGCTTGCTCAAAATGCTGGAATGTATGGGCTCTGTGGCTCATGCTTCCTGGGAGCGTGCCACAGACCGGCTCCTCCAGGGTCTCAGTGGTTGTGGGGGTCAGTCCTTGTAGACTTTTTTGAGGGGTTGAAAATTTGGGAAGGGATTTCTCAGTGTTGAAAGTTTAGGCTACTTCCCCCTCCCCCAAGTGTATTTGTATTTATTCTTTGTAAAGAAAAAGATTAACAAAAACAGCAACCACTGAAGAACAGAAAGAAAAAAATATATGGATGCATAAATAACCATAAAGACCATAAATGGTCTTTCTCTTGGATCCAACTGCACTCTTTTCCCTTTTCTCTTCAAACTGATAGTGATGTCTTCAAATCGTGGGCACTGAATTTATAAACTAACTGCTTTAAAACTCCCTGAATTGTGTTGCTGCTAAAGATGATGAAAATCAAGGATCTTTAGAAACTAGATTTTAAGTTCAGATTTTTTTTCTTAATGTAGGGTTCAATCTCCTTTTTAAGGAATAAAGAACAAACTGCTGTTGGTTAATATTCTCTTTTTTTTGGTTGCTTAATTTATTTTTTTAAATTTAGATTTTTTATTTTCTTTACAAAAGATTTGAAATGACAAAGGTGCTGGTGGCTCCATTATTTGAAAAGAAGACTGGGATTTAGGTGTATGAAGTAGATAAGTTAAAAGGGGATTCTGTTAAGAGTTATAAAGGACTGAGCACAGGTGGCTGGTGCTTATGTAATTCTTTATACATCTTAAGAGGTTTGCCAGGGAAGAATTATCTGTTTGGTTCATTGATTTTTGTGTTAATGATTTGCTGTATGTATCTGTTTCAGTAGTGATTTCAAAACAGTCATTTTGATATTGAAAAGGATTTGTGGCTTTAGTTCACTTACTATAATCACGGTCAAGGTGTTAATGTGTGCTTGTGTGCTCCGCTGCGTCCGACTCTTTGCCACCCTGTGGACTGTGTAGCCTGCCAGGCTCCTCTGTCCATGGGATTCTTTTCAGGTAAGAATACTGGTGTGGGTTGCCGTTTCTTCCTCCAGGGGGAATCTTCCCTGCCCAGGGCTCAAACCCACATCTCCTGTATTGGCAGGCAGTTTCTTTACCACTGAGCCATCAGGGAAGCCCCAAAGTGTTAATACCTGCCTTAAAAATTTCCAGGCCCAAGCCACAAATTTTATTCCCCACAGTAGTGCTTTTAACTGTATGTTCCACAGAGCCTTAGGATTCTGAGGAGATGCCAGATTTATGGGAAGAGGGGGTAGACATATGTACCTGGGAGATTCTGGCTTCTTACCCACCTTTCAATCAGGAGACAGCTGGATTCATTGCTGTTTTACATATTCGAGTTTGGTCTGAAATTTGGCTTAGAAGAGGGGTTTGCATCTTTGAAGAAACACTTCAGAAATATCTGCCCTATAGTATGTAATTCTGGGCCTTGAGTCCATTCATTCCTGGATCAGGTAGTCTAGCAGATGCAAAGCTCTCTCCTGAGGAAGTTTAGACTCTGCCTCCTTTACTTCTGAATCCTGTGGCATGGCCTTCCATCTCCTGTCACTTTCGCTTTAGTAACAAATGTTTGCTTTGCCAACTGCATGCCAGACTACTAAATCTATGGATTTTTCTACAATCAACAGCACAGATTGTTCGCCCTTCAGGAACTTTGCAGGGAGCTCCTTGGGCAATGGTTGTACTCTAGCTCTTGGCAGAGTCTTTAGTGTCAAATGACTTTTGAAGAGTGAAGGGTCTAGTGACATGGGACCCACTCATTCATCAAGAACAAGTTTCTACTTTGGGAGGTCCAAACAGGATGGCCTTTCTATCCCTTTTTCAAGCAGAGCAGCTCTACTTTTATCTGTTATATGTTTGGGTTCCATGAACGCAGAGGTGATCGTCAGAATACTTTCACCTGATTAGAATTGGACTTCCCTGGTGGCTCAGACAGAGGAGCCCCGTGGGCTACAATCATAGAGTAGTAAAAGAGTCAGACGGGACTGAGAGACTAACACTTTCATTTTTCAGAATGGATGCCCAGCAAATCAGAAGGGACATGAGCCATTATACTCTAACACACACACACACTTCAGTATCAGTCCAGCATGTAGGATTCTTGTTCAAAAACAAGGTATTACTTAAAAAAAATATATATATATATATATATTTCAGTGATTTCTTAACCTCTGGCCAAAGACTCTTGGGCCCAGTACTTACAGTCTTGAAGGAAGGACTGGGACATTGCCCTCTGAGCTCTCCTGCATGCCCCTGTGCTTCATCACTCTGGCTTCTTGTAGACTGGTCTTCAAAGACTGATGATTTCATATTATGCACTCAAATTTTATAGTAAGACTGTTCTAAGACTGTATTTATGAGGGTCCACATTCAGATATCTGTAAATGACATAAGTGGTGTCATGGAGGGGTTCTGTGGAGTGTAAGAGGCCTAGTGGGGTATAGGAGGCATAGCTTTAGTCAGCTACAGTCAAAAGTCAGAGTTCTTATTTTAAATATTTAAAATTTTCAACCATTGAAAAAATTTTGGAGACATTGTGAGAGTCAGAGAAGAGAGCAGGTTAATCTGGCTCGTGGGTTGCCAGTTTGCAGTTTCTGCCACATGAAAATCTGCATCTTCTGCAAAAGTATTGTTGAGGACACTTCATTATGTTTAGTATCTCTTACCCTTAAGGTTCTCTGTGAGTGAGAGGGAAAAGTACTTCTCCTGATAAACTGAATAAACTTGTATGTCTCTTATCTAATGATGATAGCTGTTTGAAAGCTCAAAACTAAAATTAGGTCTCAGAGCAACCATCCTTAGTTTATTTTTCTGGAATAAATATTTTCTCCATTGTATGGAGTACCCTATAGTATTTATCTTTATGTAGTGATCTTGTTTCTGTTATATTTAGCCATCTAAAATCCTTTGGTAAATACAGAATGTACATATGCTGAATATGTGACACTCGTAAGTTTGTATAGTATTTCGGAGTACACATTCATTAGAAAAAAAATAAACCTCTATTTTCTCATGTAATTGGAGGAACATGTTTCCACATCAGTCAGAATTCTTCTCCAATTAAACACGAGGCAAACTATAGATGGTGGTTTAAACCATTTCCTAAGAAAATACGGTTCTTGTATGTCCAGCAAACTTTTTTAAAAATAAGAACTTGAGTTCTGCCTATAAGCCAACATCTAATATAAGACGTGTAGTTTTAAAAGTATAGAGTGTACTTGGTAGGAAAATTTGGTAGTGAAAAAAATTTGTTTTTAAATAAGTTTGAGAAATGTTTTGGTGACTCTTGCACTTTCTGGTATTTAAGTTGAGGAAATTGAAGGCCGTATGGGTTCTGTTTCTGGGCCCTAGGTATGGTAAATACTCGTTAAGGCCAGACTAAATGAAAACTGCCAATTGCCTAAGGGACCTTTTAAAAAAATGAAAAAAAAAAAAAAAACAAAACACTACTCTTGACAGTTGGAATTAGCATTTTTCAAATGTATCTTTTTATTCTGTAATTTACGTGCATAATGAAATAGCTCTTTAGTGATCACCAAGTTAGGTAAAGCACTTGTTTTGGAGAACGTTGTGAGCAAGTCATTTATGGTCAGGCATAATGGAGCGAGGGCATCCCAAGTGGCGCTAGTGGTAAAGAACCTGTCCGCCAATGCAAGTAGACGTAAGAGATACCGGTTCAATCCCTGGGTCAGGAAGATCCCCTGGAGAAGGGCGTGGCAACCCACTGCAGTATTGTTGCCTGGAGAATCCCATGGACAGAAGAGTCTGGCTGGCTGCGGTCCACAGGGTCACATAGAGTGGGGCACGACTGAAGCTACTGAGCATGTGCATCTTATAGTGGAGTGGGCAGCTTGGTAACAGGCCAGTTGATTGAATTGTGAGGTGATAGAAAAAGTGATGCCATGGTAAAAAGAATCTTGAGGGGAGAATAGCTTTTAAGAGGGTGTATTGGGTTTTGGGTGTATTGAGTTTGATGTCATATGAGATATGCAAGTGGAGATACTCTGAAAGCAGCTATTTGATGCAAGACTGAAATTTAAGTTAGAAGTAATTATTAGAATTAAAGTATAGTTTTAATAGGAGATTTTTTTTTTCCCTCATAGGCAATTTTGTAGACGCTGTTGATCTTAGGATTTATTGGAGCTTAAAACGCAACTCATCAAGGGGTGGGTGGAACATGGACTTTGGAATCAGAGTCAACTGAATTTAGACCCCAACCATGTTGCTTACAGTATCTTTCTTATCTTAGAGCCTAAATTTCAGCTGTCAAAAGGGATTCTAATACTAAATAATTAATGTTACTATGTAGTTTATATAACAATGTATTAACATGCCTGACACAGAAAAAAATTACAAATATTGCGTCTCTCCATTTATTCATCTTAAATTTGTACTGGAAATAAATGCCTCACTCCAAAAAAGAAAGTTAGCAAGTCATCTGTGTAACCCATACAGGATCTGGGAATTCAGGGTTTTAAGTGACTCTCCTTGTTTGTGATAGATCTAAACAGTCATCAGTTCCCAAAAAGTAGCTAAGTATATTTTGGGGGCTGGTCTTTTGAATTTTAAAAATTTGAAGTACCATGAGATCTGGTCTTATTTTTTTATTTCCACTGTTGCATCTTGAATGCCTTGAATACTGGAAACAGCTGCTCATTAATTATTTTTGAATGAATTAATTAAAATTAAAGTCATAATATCATTAATAATTTACTTTTTTTTTCCCCTCCTTTTTACCCCTTTATTTTCAAACAGGGTGGGGAAAATAGTAGTTCAGAGATTTTGCTTTTTTGTGAGTGGTATTTTCAAACTTTTGACTTACTCTTTGGCTTAATTAGAATGAAACCTTCATGGACATTTTAGGTATGAAATCTTTTTAAACTGAGTTGAGCTGTAAAAGAGCAGTTGCACAAAGATACAAAATGAATATTGGAAAGCAAAGATTTAGATTTGGTGGAACCAGAATAAGTTTTGCATATCAGTTAAAAAAAAAATAGGTTAATCCTAAATTCAGTATGATTACATGAAAATACAATTTTCCCTGTAGATATTTCTCTGTATAACCCAAATTGTATTAAAAATCTGCTGAGACTCACAGAAAAACCTATTTGATAAAAACAGAAGCAGTTGTCCTTCTATTGCAAGATAATAAGTGGATACAAGAATCAAACTTAAGGTGTGTTTTTTTTTATGTAGTAAATCAAATATCAGTTTAAGCCGTCAGCCTCGAAAGTTATTGTGGAATAAACTGACAAGTACAAAAATGACAGGATTTACCAATGGGTAAGATAATCCATAGCCAAGATAGTGATTGATCTTAAATGTTAATTGCAAAGCAAGATGCTGTCAAATGCTCTGTATTAGTAACCTGTTGCTGCATACAAATTACCCCCAAATTTAGCAATTTGAAACAACCAATGTTCATCATCTCATACATTTTCTGAGGGTCAGAAACGTGCAGCATTTTAGCTGGGTTGTTCTAGCTCAGCGTCTCTCATGGAATAGCAGTCAAGTTGCCACCCGGGTCTGTAGTTATCCGAAGACTCAGCTGGCCTGGAAGATCTGCTGCGAGGCTCACTCCTGGGGCTGTTGGCAGGCCTCAGTGTCTTTCTGCCTGTGGGCTGGAGGGCTCTGTTCCCCACAACTTGGGCTTCTCCGTGGGTCTGTGCACAGCACGCCAGCAGCCTTCCCTGAGTGAGTAATCCGAGAAAGAGTGACACCACACAGCCTTTTATGGCCTAGTCACTGCTTTGCACGTTGTCACTTCTGCCTTATTTGTTTGTTAGATACAAGACTGTAGTTCTGTCCACACTCAAAGGGAAGGGATTACTCAAAAGGTGAATACCAAGAATTAGAGATCATCAGGGATCATTTAGGGTTGAATTAAGTCAATTAGGAAAAGTCAGCAAGTCAAAGAAAGACTTGGTTGCTTTGGCACTTATACTGAAAAGAATAATCCCCTGGTATTAATATTTATGATTAACTCCTTTTGGAGTAAAACTGGAATTCCTTATAAAACAGCAGTAATAACAGTTTATTGATGCCTTTTATACTCCTTATTTAATTTTCACAACACCTTGTAGGATGAGAAAGGCAGATACTACTACTATATTCATTTCTTAGATTAGAAAACTGAGGCCCAGATTGTTCAGAGTACTTAAGACAGGGTCACTTATTCAGTATTTAACTTGAGTTGTTTTCTTTTCTTTTTGTTTTGTGGATCTTTCTGTTCTTTGTCCTGAAGAATGATTTCAGTTACTTACATTTTATAAAACACAATTTAATTTCCCTTTCAGTTTAGTCTAAAAGAGTTGATTAAAAAAAAAAAAGCCAAATTAAGAAGTTTAAAACACTCTTCTTGTAGTATCAATAAAGATGTCACTTTTCTGCCAGAAGCAAGAGTCCTTTTTGCTATTTTTGTAACTGGGTGAGGTCTTATTTCTCCAAAATTGTGCCATGCTGTGGTTAGCCATGGTCTACAAGAGGAAAATATATTTACCCTTCTTTAAAATCGTTGGTTTTCTAAGAAATATGCTATTTACTATACCAAATCTGAGAAAATCTTTCTCAGGCAAAATGCAACGGTCACTTTGATACCAGACAAGCTAGTTCTCTTCCCCACTAAAAATGCAAAACAGCAGGCCCTCTGATCTTTGGTACCTGCCTTTGTTATACATTTATTTCTTGAAGAAATTTTTTGAATAGTCATGTCTTTAAGTTTTTATTGAATCTCAGTGCTCACTTTACTTCTGTATACTTACTTTACTTGCATATACTTCCCATAAAACATTCAATCTTTTCTCTTAAAGGTCTTGATAACATGATAGTTAATGTGAAATGAAAATTTATTTTGAGGATTTATTGTGTAAAACAAAGGAAAATATTCAGTAACCTATAATGGAAAATAATCTGAAAAAACGTATGTATACAACTGAATCACTTTGCTGTTTACCTTATGCCAACTCAATATTGTAAATCAACAATATGGGAATACAAAATTTTTAATTCTATTTTTGAAAAAACAAAAAATCATATTTAGCAATGTCAAATCTCAAAACATTCAAAACTTGATAGAATTAATTTGGAATAAAAAAGATAAGTTATGTTGGTTGTTTCCTTATGAACGTGGACAAACTGAGGCTTATGGAATATCACAGTCCTTTGGGAATATCTGCTCTTTAGGAAAAATAGGTGCTTTCTATGTAGTTTTAAAGAACCACTCTTGAGAGTCCCTTGGACTGCAAGGAGATCCAACCAGTCCATTCTGAAGGAGATCAACCCTGGGATTTCTTTGGAAGGAATGATGCTGAAGCTGAAACTCCAGTACTTTGGCCACCTCATGCGAAGAGTTGACTCATTGGAAAAGACTCTGATGCTGGGAGGGATTGGGGGCAGGAGAAGAAGGGGACGACCGAGGATGAGATGGCTGGATGGCATCACTGACTCGATGGACGTGAGTCTGAGTGATCTCCGAGAGATGGTGATGAACAGGGAGGCCTGGCGTGCTGTGATTCATGGGGTCGCAAAGAGTCGGACACGACTGAGCGACTGAACTGAACTGAACTGAGTGGTAAATATAATACAAAATTTTCTACACAGGTTATATATACTACTCCATCAAAATTTATTATTATCCTTTGCCTACTTTGCTCCCTTTTTTATGCTCTGAGTTGTTGTCCTCTTCATAGTTAAAAATCTTGATACATTTTTTTTTCTATAAAATAGTCACATGATTTTAGTGTTAAATTTTTTTTTTTTTTTCTTTAAAGAGCTAAGAGAGGACACCCCAACTATCCTCAGTGGAGAAACTGAGTTTAAGATTTATTTCAGATTTTTGTCATTTTCAAGTGTTAGAAGGTTAAAGGTGAGCATGAACATGAATTCTGTGAGCTCAGAGGATCAACTATGACATGTAAATCTACACTCTTTCTTATTATTGTTGATTTTCTTAATATTTTGACTTCCTGTGGATATGTACCCAAAGAAATTTATTTTTTCCTCATTCTTCCTCAGGGACTTCTTGTTATAGTCCCATCCTGGGGGACAGGGAGCCGAAGCCATCCAGCAGGCTGAACCCCTTCCCCCTCAGGTGACTCACTCAGGTCTCAGATAATCTTGGCTTTTCCTTCTTAATTTGCCTTCCGGTTGATTTGTTTTTCAAGTCAAGGAAAGCAACATTTGGGAAAGATGGTCCTGCTTGGTGATGCCATTTCTCAGAGATGCACAGGGGTCGCTGCCTACAGAGCATCTCACCATAGGAGCTGTCCAGAGTTTAGTCAGGACCCCACTCCTCTGAGTGGACCTGGGTGCATGGAGAGGCTTTTGAGGGTGGAAACATACGTTTCCTAGATTTTCAGAAATGCTTATGGACCAGTGCATTTGGCATTTGACCTTAGACATTCATGATGTATCTTACAGCCTGGAGCCATGCAATGTAGCATGAATGTGGTTGGGCATTTTCCATAACTAAACACATCAGATCCCCCTTTCTGAAAACATCAGCAGTTATCAGTTGTTCTGAATATGGTTGATGCTGTTCAATTCTTGACCTGAGGTTATGGTTAGAATTAAATGTATTGAGGCCCCATCAATTCAGACTCATTCAGGTAAAGGAAAGATTAATGATAATTCACAGAATGTCAGAATAGGCAGATTTTAAAAAATTATATTACTTTCAATTAAGAATTGTAACCTGAGTAAATTAACAAAATGTTGCTGAAGAGCAATCCTACTAGATCTTCTTATTGAATAGGGAAAATTATATTCATGATATCAGTTATATATAAATACTTTCAGAAATGTGTTTAAGCAGCTTATTCTCTTGAATAGTTTAAATTTACCTGTTAAGATTTTGTTTACATTGATTCTGTTGTGTTTTTTTTTTACATTGATTCTTTTGTTAAGTAAGCACTCCTTTCTTTTTTAGTTTTTTTTAGTCTTTTATTATTTTTTAAAGAAAAGATAAATTCTAGTTCTGTCCTATTACAATTAGAAGTAATGATATTTCACTATTTGATGAGCAGTAATAATATTTCACTATTCAATGAGCTGAAATCTTGATTTTTTTTTTTTTTTTTTAGGTTTTCAATGCCTTTGGGATGCAGATAGTTAATACGTGGGTACTATCCTATTCTGGAAGAATTTAGGATGATGCCTTCATAACTTTCACATAATAGAAAGTGGCTGAAAATCTATCCATTCAAAAGAAAGCATTCAGTTTGAATCACAGCAATCCCGTATTAGAAAAACTGAAGGAAGTACCTCTTTTTGGATTTTTTCATTTGGGAAATATTCTCCAACAAGAATTCAGTAACCAGTGGTACTTAACTGGGAGCTATTTTACATTTGATCATTTGCCATTTGATTCTGTACTTTCCTTTAAAGGTAACATGTAAATACATTTTAGTTTAGTTTTTTTTTTTTTTTAAGGTATTGTGGAAGAGTTCTAAGATTGAGCCTATCAAGCTGTATTTGTCTGAAATAGAGTGATAACCTGCAGTATTCAGCTGTTAGTGGAAGAGGCTGCCTGGGAGCTGTGTTCTAGTGGGAGATAGACAGCCTGGGTCTGCTAACCCCTACTACATTGGCATTCCAAAGGGTACTTTCAACATATTGTTGTTTAGTCAGTCAGTTGTGTCTGACTCTGTTACCCCATGGACTGCAGCATGCCAGGCTTCCTGTCCTTCACCATCTCCTGGAGTTTGCTCAAACTCATGTCCATTGAATTGGTGATGCCATCCAACCATCTCATCCTCTGTCTTCCCCTACTCCTCCTGCTTTTAGTCTTTCCCAGCATCGGAGTCTTTTTCCAGTGAGTCGCCTCTTCATATCAAGTTGCCAAATTATTGGAGCTTCAGCTTCAGCCTCAGTCCTTCCCAGTGAATATTCAGGGTCAATTTCCTTTTGGAATGACTGGTTTGATCTCCTTGCTGTCCAAGGAACTCTCAAGAGTTTTCTCCAGCACCAGAGTTCAAAGACATCAGTTCTTCAGCACTCAGCCTTTTTTATTGTCCAGCTCTTATATCCATACATGACTACTGGAAGAACCATAGCTTTGACTATATGGACCTTTGTGGGCAAACTAATGTGACTGCTTTTTAATACTGCATCTAGGTTTGTTGTTACTTTCAGCATTTAATTTCACTTATTTCAGTTCTTCTTATAACAACAACAAAAAAGTGTTTTATCTTGAGAGAAGCTTCTAATTCTGGAGATTTTCTCTGTCAGGGGTCTTTAGAGACTTAAACTTCGTTGATAGTGCTTGTCTGGTTGGTGGGTATATAGGTAAGATTCTGTGCCCAGTTGGTGAGATTGCATATGGGTTTTGAAAGTGACTGCCTTTCAGCTCTCAGTTACCTCAGCTGAATCAACTGCTGACCATCAAATAATGTCTGGCTAATTTAAAAAATGTTTTTGAGTCTCACTAGGAATTCAACAAATTTTTTCATTTCGGAAGAGCTTCACTTGAACTAAAAAAGCTATGTATTTTAGTCAGTATGCAGCACATAGAGCGTAGGGTGCAAAAGAAGCCAGCCCTCAGTCCCTTCATTAGTGAGTTATACTCTGAGAAGTCTTCTCCTCTTTTTCTTTCCAAATCTATAGAAACAAACCATTCTAATGCTAGCTTGAAGTGAAGTGAAGTCGCTCAGTCATGTCCGACTCTTTGCCTCCCCATGGACTATAGCCTACCAGGCTCCTCTGTCCATGAGATTTTCCAGGCAAGAATACTGGAGTGGGTTGCCATTAATGTATGTTAATACATTAACATAATACAATATTTTTGGTTAAGACTTTTTAAATGCCTGTGATGTGTTAAGCCTGGAATGAGGATGCTAATTAGAGACTGGTGGTCTGAACCTCCTCCCCTCTCTACCTGTATGCACCCCTGGGGGTCTTGAGGTTTGCTTTCCAGATTACATTTTTTAAGTCACTTACTCCCAGGTATTCAGTAACACCTATGTATGTGATGCTAAGCTAATTGTTAAAAAGTACAAAGGTAGATAAACCACAGAACCTGCCTTCAGCTTGAAGGTAAAATTAGCCTTTAGTTCCTAATCACTGCTATAATGCCTGGGGACAAAGTCCAAATTCTCTCTTTTAGGGCAGGGAGTTCAGTGCAACAGTAATGTAAAATGTGTTATGGGCAGTGGAAAACTGGCAGGTGGGTGATCCCCTTGAAGATACAGCTTTTTAAAAGGCCCCTTCTGGCTATAGCTCCCCCAAGTCATTGTGAAACGATCTGTCTCACTATCACTTCAGCTGTTAGTGTGTGAGTGTATAGCTGTGTGCACAGCAGTCTTGTTTGATAGTCTGTTCACTGCTCTAGGAAGGAATGATTTACTTACCCGTGGTGTGTACCCAGTCACCACATGGAAGGTGCTTACACATGGTTGAATGGAACTGGGTCTGATTTTATCCTGGTTTAACTTCAGTAACTGAAATTCTCAGGTAACAGTGAATTCTGATAATCTGTTACCTGTTTTATTTGATGGTTAAACAGAAAGTCATTTTCTTCGGCTTATACTGTTGAAAATCTTTCTAAAATTTTCTATCTTTATAATTAATTTAGAATAACTGTTCATATTGTTCAACTGGAGAAAGTGTAGGTAGTGATTCTCAGTACAGCCCTTGGACCGTCTCGTGGGGACTTGTTAGAAATGCAGTTTCCGTCCCACTCCAGACCTGCTGAATCAGAAGTTCCCAGGTGGAGCCCAACAACCTGTGATTTAATACGGCTGTTAGGTGATTGCCATGCGTTTTCAAGTTTGAGAGCCACTGGTATAGGGCAACTGTTCTGAACTCTGGACACTCATGTTTTAACAGTATAGTACCTTAGAAGGCGATGGCACCCCACTCCAGTACTCTTGCCTGGAAAGTCCCACGGACAGAAGAGCCTGGTAGGCTGCAGTCCATGGGGTCGCTAAGAGTCCGATATGACTGAGCGACTTCACTTTCACTTTTCGCTTTCATGCATTGGAGAAGGAAATGGCAACCCACTCCAGTGTTCTTGCCTGGAGAATCCCAGGGACGGGGGAGCCTGGTGGGCTGCTGTCTGCGGGGTCGCACAGAGTTGGACACGACTGAAGCAACTTAGCAGCAGTAGCAGCAGCAACCCACCTCCAGAAATTTTGATTCAGTTGGTCTGTTGTGGGCACTAGCATAATTTTTTTTTTTAAGTGCCCCCATGTGATACTGATGTGTAGCCAGAGGTGAGAACCACTGGTGTAGGGCATAGAGCAGAAATTTGGAATTTACTCCATATTAGCCTCTGAGAGTGTGCATGCTCAGTTGTGTCCAACTCTTGTGACCTCATGGACGATAGCCTGCCAGGCTTCTCTGTCCGTGGGATTTTCCAGGCAGGAATACTGGGTGGATTACCATTTCCTTCTCCAGGGGATCTTCCTGACCCAGGGATTGAACCCGTGTCTCTTGCATCTCCTGCATTGGCAGGCTGATTCTTCACCACTGTGTCTCCTGGGAAGCCCATATTAGCCTCTGCAGCTTGCTTAAAACATAAATCCAAAGTAATGCTTCTTTCTCCTAAAAGTTGGATAAAGAAAAACTTAGTTATATTTTGCTTTGTCAGGGTTTTATTGAGCAGGTAGTCCCCACTTTTCATGGCGTGGCATTAGTGAAAACTCCCTCATTCAAGCAGTTGTTTTAAAGCCAGTGGTGTTTTCCCACAGGAACAATGTCATATTTGGGTGTTAACTTCCTGATTAAAGCCCTGGCATAAATAAATCATAGATGGGACCAATAATGTGTCATAAAATCAACAATACAATAATTATAAGCCTCTGTGGTCATTTAAAATAATAAAATTATGCTCCAAGTCCAATAAAATCAGCATCAGTACACAACCTAGCATCACCCCCGGGATCTTGGTGCTACAGAAAAATGCATGGGGTTGTAAGACTTGCATTTTCCTGTTATGTAGTAAATATGAACACTATTTGGGTGCACATTTAGAATTTAGGGAGGAAGGATTTGGATAACTTGCCTCTAAAGATGTCCCAGGAAGTCTTGAATGGATGCCTTCTCCTCCAGTAGCCTTCCCTGGAGTCAGCAGTGTGTGCTGCTGCTGCAGGTGGTGAGAACCTGAGTGTTTCTATCCCCAAAAAGCATTTTTTCATGAAAGGACTGATTCAGGATTTCTCATCTTGACCTTGGTTCCCTCACAGTTCTGCAGTTAGCAGAAGTGTGGGGAAGAGAGTAAGTGATGTGATCAGTACACTCCACATTTGACCAAAAAGCCGCAAATTCATTGTTCAGTCATTAGGGCCTGCTTTTTAAGAGAGGCACTTCAGATGTTCTCTTTGGGTTGGCCGATTGGCACAGGTTTGTGAGAGTCTGGGCAGACGTTTGGTGGAAAATAGTACTGAACTTGGTGCCAGAAGTCCCAGTCCAACCTGGCTGGCTCCTTATTGCCCCTGTGGCTCTCAACAGGGTACTTGGCTGAGCTGCCATCTCCTTTTCCTGCAATGTGACATGAACACACCTAACTCACAGGATTGGAAGGATTGAATAGGTTAATATAGTAATTGTACCCAGTAAGCTTTCCATGAAAGTTATTTTAAGTAGTTGAAACATTGATGAAACAGCCATGAGGAATCCTATCTGCATCTTGCCTTCTTGCCACTGGAATAGAAAGCCTGCTTCATGGTGAATGCTCACGCAGATCGTTCTGGGAGTCTGGGGAAAGTGGTGGCGGAATACATTTCTCACTCTGCAAGTCTTTACCAGGGAAAGAAAAAGTTTGCAGTCTGGGTCATTAGGCAAGAACCAAGAATGGATGTGATTTGAAGCATGTTGTTGGTGTCCAACCTGCAGTCACGTCTACATTTTGACTCAGAATACATTTAATGCATTGTGAATTAGGGATATCTTGGTAATGATAGGTTGCTCAGTAACTGAACTGTTGTTTTGACCAAACTATTGTAGCAAACATTTCTTGGCAGGTATGCCCTATTGATACTGAACTTGGTATGCGTTGATAGTTTTATATCAACTACTATAAAATAACTGCAGGTTCACAATGACTCAAATTAAGTCACACTGACGCAGGTTATACAGGTACTGTACTCTAGAAATTCCAAGGCAATTATCAAATAAATGTACTACTAGAGAAAATTATTGCCTATTATATTAAATTAGTCTCTCCTTTTTTTTTTTTTTTTGGTAGCTCAGAATTATTCTACTCACTGCCCTTGGAACTCTTGTCTCAAGAATACACTAAGTTCTGAACTCAAAACAGTTCTTTAAGCTCTAATACACTTAGGAATTCAAAGCAAACTGAAGGAAAACTTAAAAATGATTAAGAAATATAGTAATCCTCTAAGTAAGTTTTTCCATGGATTCATAGAACTCACAGAATCCATAGGCCTTAGGGATTATCTAGACCACTCTTTCCTTTGTGGAAATTCATGCTCAGAAAGGTCTAAAATGTTACATTGGACATTCTCCTCACTATCATTGCGGTGCTTTTTCCTCTAGCTCACATAACCTCCAAAAGTTTTCTCATAATTTTTTTTTTAAGTAAAGCTAAGTTCAGGAACAAAATATTCAATGATTTTTCATTTTCTTAAAGAAATTCACCAACCAAGATGATTTAGTCTCTATTTGGTCTCCTTTGAGAGAGACCACATTTCAAAATAGCACTGATGTGCCATTTGATCCAGCATTTCACTACTGGGTATATGCTCCAAATAATTGAAATCAGGGATTTGAACAGATATTTATACTCACGGTCATAACAGTATTAAATATTCACAAATGTCAAGAGCTGGAAGAAACTCAGGTCTCCACTGACAGATGAAAAGATAAAATGTGCATCTGTATGTACAGTGTATTGCTATATAATGGAATATTATTCAGCCTTAAAAAGGAAAGAAGTCCTGACATATGCTACAACATGAATGAATGAAGATATACTGAGTGAAGTAAGCCAACCCAAAAGGACAAATACTGTATGATTCCACTTACGTGAGGCGCCTAGAGTAGTCAGATTCATAGAGACAGAAAATGGAATGGTAGTTTCCACAGGCTGAGGAATTACTGTTTAATGGATATAGAGTTTCAGTTTGGGAAAATGGGAAGTTCTGGAGATGGATGGTGATGGTGGGTACACAGCAATGTGATTGTATTACAGTTGTAATATTGCTGAATTGTATCATTTAAAAATGGTTAAAATGGTAAGTTTTATGTTATGAATATTTTATCACAATAAAAAATGGGCTGGGAAAAAAAAGGAGGTGACTTCTAAACAAAGTCAGGCCTTTGAAAAGCTTTTAAAACAAGCAGACATTGATAGGAAGGGAACTCTGGCTGTTCACTGATACCTGAATGAGATGAGTCTGGGGGGAGTAACACTGAACTGGGTTCTGTCTAGTTCTCTGTCTGTCATTACTCAGCTCTGTGACCTTCTTATCTGGCCATTAGTTTTCTCATTAGTAAAGTGAAGCTGTAGGCTGGTCCATCTCCAGCCTTCTTGCCTGCTCTGGAATTCTGTGAGTGTTCAGGTCCTTAGCAAAGAAATGCTTGTTTAGGAACAATTGCTTATGAAGATAAGGTGCCTGGTACACCTGCAGTATGAGGGCAGACCAGTTCTCCAGAGCTCGTTCTGGCCAATCCTTGTCTCAGGCATGTTTGAAAATACAGTAAACATTTTAATCGGTCCATTTTGCCTCACTGTGCTATAATCAGGACCAGAACTCCACAGACTGTCAGATTCCAGAGCTATATTTTGGGGTCCTGTACTTCCTTTGACATCAGCCCAGAGTGTAGGGCTGTTTCTCTTTTGACTGAGCGCTTGTGGCATCAGAAATCAGTTTCTTCACCACTGCCTTCAAGATGGGGGCCATTCCTTCCAATCTGTCTTTATTTTCAGTGATCGGTGGAAAAGGTTCTCTCCTACTTGAGTGTCCATTGACGTATGACTGGGTAAACAAAATGTGGTATATCCATACAGTGGAATATTATTTAGCCTTTAAAAGGAAGGACATTCTGAAACATGCCACAACATGGATGAGCTTTAAAGACATTATGTGACTGAAATAAGCCAGTCCCGAAAGGACAGATGCTGCATGATTCCACGTATATGAGGCACTTACAGCAGTCAGATTTGTAGAGACAGAAGGTAGGATGGTATTCGTCAGAGGCTGAGTTGTTTCTTTTTGGCTTTGGAGTATATAGTTTGGTACCAAGTTAATCTTCCCCCTCTGGTTTTACATAGACTGGAGCTTTGCTTTTATTAAGCACACACAGACTAAATGATGGGCTGAAACTTACCTTTAACACTCTTTGAGTCCCATGTGTGCGCAGCTCGTGGATGTGTTGAGTGAGCGGAGGTGTAGATAGCCTGGCATGAAAAATAGAGGTGATGGACTGGGCTAGTTGCTTATGTGAATTATTGTTCATCTTTCCACAGTGTGGTGGAGCAAGTGATGGCAACTTTATTCCTCAGAAGAGGAGACTGGGCTTCAGGGAGATTGTCACTCTCCCCCCAAGGCCACCAGCAAGAAACCTTAGATCTGACTGCAAAGCCTGTAGACTTTCTGCTATACCATACTTCTTAATACAGGAGGGCATATAACTGTGCTGTTTAGTAACTTAGACTGAAAGATTATCTCCAACTCAAGAAGGCAGTAGTAGAACCACTCGCTGGTGCTGTTTATAATTTTCCTCTCTGTGAAGCTGAGATCTGAACAGTTTTGTGATGATTGAGCCATGTTTGTGACAACCATTACAAAGGGTAGAACAATTCCTCAGTGGCTTTATGTGTTAAAACAGAGTATTCTAGCTCAGATAGAGGAGGAAGAGCGATAGGCTGGTTGTAAGACGGTCTTAGGTGGTTCAGGAACTATCACAAGAGTCTAATACTACTATTAGATCGATACAAAAGTAATTGTGGCTTCAGATCATGAATTTTAAATCATATAACGAGACTCAAAACACATCTTTTTAAGAAAAATAGGAACCATTGCAAGCAACACATTTTTGCCAACAAGAAATGTTTATTTATTCCTGTAGCATAAAAATCTCTTCTTCAGGATTCAGTGAACTCTTGGAAAGCATTTTCTGCCTCATCCTGGTTGTGGAAGGAGCTGTTTGCTGTTTTCTCTGCAAAAAGTTGTCAAGATGCTTGAAGAAGTGATAGTTGGTTGGTGAGAGGTCAGATTGAGTATGGCAGATGAGGCAGAACTTCATAGCTCAATTTGCTCAACTTTTGAAGCGTTGGTTGTGTGCTGTGTGACTGGGTGGTGTTGTGGAGAAGAGCTAGGCCCTTGTGTTGACCAGCACCAGCTTCGGGCACTGCAGGTTTCAGTGCATCTCATTTATTTGCTGAGTGTACTTCTCAGATGTAATGATTTCGCCAGATTAAGAAAGATGTAGTGGACCAGACAGGCAGCAGACCACCAGACGGTGACCGTGCCCCTTTTTTGGATGCTTGTTTGCCTTTAGGAAGTGCTTTGGTGCTTCTTCTAGGTCTAACCACTGAGCTGGTCATCACCAGTTGTATAAAGCCCAGTTTTTGTCACATGTCACAATCCAGTTGAGAAATGGTTCATTGTTGTTACGTAGAATAAGAGAAGACACTTCAAAACAATTTTTTTTTTTTTAATTAGAGGTAAGCTTATGAGGCATTTACTTACCGAGCCTTTTCACCTTTCCAGTTTTCCTCAAATGCTGAATGATGCTAGAATGAATGGTCGACGTTAAGTTCTTCAGCAGCTTCTTGTATAGTTGAAAGAGAATCAGCTTTGATAGTTGCTCTCAGTTGGTCTTTGTCAACATCCAGTAGTCAGCTACTATGCTGAAGCTCCAATGCTTTGGCCACTTGATGTGAAGAATTGACTCATTGGAAAAGACCCTGATGCTGGGAAGGATTGAAGGCAGGAGGAGAAGGGGACGACAGAGGATGAGATGGTGGATGGCATCACCGACTCGATGGACATGAGTTTGAGCAAGCTCCGGGAGTTGGTGATGGACAGGGAAGCCTGGTGTACTGCAGTCCATGGGGTCGCAAAGAGTCAGACACAACTGAGTGACTGAACTGACTGATGCTCCTTATCTTCAAGGCTCTTGTCTCCTTTGCAAAACTTCCTGAACTACTAATGCACTGTACATTCATTAGCAATTCCTGGGCCAAATGTGTTGTTGATGTTGCGAGTTGTCGCCTCTGCTTTATGACTCATTTTGAACTCGAATAAGAGTATCACTCGAATTGGTTTTTGTCTAGCATCATTTCTTTGTTGTTACTGTTCAGTTCCTAAGTCGTGTCTGACTTTATGACCCCTTGGACTGCAGCACGCCAGGCTTCCCTGTCCTTCACTATCTCCTAGTTTGCTCATACTCATGTCCATTGAGTCAGTCCAACTAGATAGATGCCATCCAACTATCTCATCCTCTGTTGACCCCTTCTCCTCCTGCCCTTAATTTTTCCCAGTGTCAGGGTCTTTTCCAGTGAGTTGGCTCTTCACATCAGGTGGCCAAAAGTATTGGAGCTTCAGCTTCAGCATCAGTACTTCCAGTGAATATTCAGGGTTAATTTCCTTTAGGAATGACTGGTTTGATCTCCTTGCTATCCAAGGGACTCTCAGGAGTCTTCTCCAGCTTTAAAAGCATCAGTTCCTCAGTGCTCAGCCTTCTTTATGGTCCAACTCTCATATCCATACATGACTGCTGGAAAAACCATATTTTTGACTAGACAGACCTTTGTCAGCAAAGTGATGTCTGTTTTTTTATATACTGTCTAGGTTTGTGGTAGCTTTTCTTCCCAGGAACAAGTGTCTTTTAATTTCATGGCTACAGTCACCATTCACAGTGATTTTGGAGCCCAAGAAAATAAAGTCTGTCACTTTTCTTTTTTTTTTGGTGGGGGGGTAATAATTTCTATAGTCTAAAGTAAATATAAACAGCAAGTAATAAGTCAGCAAAAAAGCATAAAGTGAGAAATGCACATTAAAATGACATATAACATAACACATTTATTTAAGAATGTATTCCAGTGAAAAAGTGAAAGTGTTAGTCACTCAGTTGTGTCTTACTCTTTGCAACCCCATGGACTGTTGTATTCCAATATCAGATGGCAAAGATCAACAGTGTGAAACCATGATTACTTTTGCACCAACCTAATAGTTCTAATGGGAAATTAGAGATACCAAGGGAACATTTCATGCAAAGATGGGAACAATAAAGGACAGAAATGGTATGGACCTAACAGAAGCAGAAGATATTAAGAAGAGGTGGCAGAAAACTATACACAGAAGAACTATACAAAAAAGATCTTCACAACCCAGATAACCTTGATGGTGTGCTCACTCACCTAGAGCCAGACATCCTGGAGTGTGAAGTCAAGTGGGCCTTAGGAAGCATCACTACGAACAAAGCTAGTGGAGGTGGTAGAGTTCCAGTTGAGCTATTTCAAATCCTAAAAGATGATGCTGTGAAAGTGCTCACTCAATATACCAGCAAATTTGGAAAACTCGGCAGTGGTGACAGAACTGGAAAAGGTCAGTTTTTGTTCCAATCCCAAAAAAAGGCAATGCCAAAGAATGCTCAAATTACCGCACAATTGCATTCATCTCACATGTTAGCAAAGTAATGCTCAAAATTCTCCAACCCAGGCTTCAACAGAACATGAACCGTGAACTTCCAGATGTTCAAGCTGGTTTTAGAAAAGGCAGAGGAACCAGAGATCAAATTGCCAACGTCTGTTGGATCATTGAAAAGGCAAGAGAGTTCCAGAAAGACATGTATTTCTGCTTTATTGACTATGCCAAAGCTTTTGACTGTGTGGATCACAATAAACTGTGGAAAATTCTGAAAGAGATGGGAATACCAGACCACCTGACCTGCCTCTTGAGAAATCTATATACGGGTCAGGAAGCAACAGTTAGAACTGGACATGGTTCCAAATAGGAATAGGAGTATGTCAAGGCTGTATATTGTCTCCCTGCTTATTTAACTTATATGCAGAGTACATCATGAGAAATGCTGGGCTGGAAGAAGCACAAGCTGGAATCAAGATTGCCGGGAGAAATATCAGTAACCTCAGATATGCAGATGACACCACCCTTACGGCAGAAAGTGAAGAGGAACTAAAAAGCCTCTTGATGGAAGTGAAAGAGGAGAGTGAAAAAGTTGGCTTAAAGCTCAACA
>SJYT01013042.1:200890-294781 GCA_006410635.1 Cephalophus harveyi
CCTTGGAAGGAAAGTTATGACCAACCTAGATAGCATATTCAAAAGCAGAGACATTACTTTGCCAACAAAGGTCCATCTAGTCAAGGCTATGGTTTTTCCAGTAGTCATGTATGGATGTGAGAGTTGGACTGTAAAGAAAGCTGAGCGCCAAAGAATTGATGCTTTTGAACTGTGGTGTTGGAGAAGACTCTTGAGAGTCCCTTGGAATGCAACCAGTCCATTCTAAAGGAGATCAGTCCTGGGTGTTCATTGGAAGGACTGATGCTAAAGCTGAAACTCCAATACTTTGGTACCTCATGCGAAGAGTTGACTCGTTGGAAAAGACCCTGATGCTAGGAGGGATTGGGGGCAGGAGGAGAAGGGGACGACAGAGGATAAGATGGCTGGATGGCATCACCGACTCGATGGACATGAGTTTGAGTGAACTCCAGGAGTTGGTGATGGACAGGGAGGCCTGGCGTGCTGTGATTCATGGGGTCACAAAGAGTCAGACATGACTGAGCGACTGAGCTGAACTGAAACCAGTAAAGTGATGATCTGCTTTTTAACAGGATTTGTAATAATTTTATGAGTGATTTTGTCCATGTGATCATTCATTCACACAGATGGTAATAATAGTAATAAATTTAGTAGGTGGAATTCAGTGTGAAAAAGCTTGCCTGGGTATAGTGAGATTCAGAATTAAAGCTGTAGCCACTCCCATCTTTAGACACGCAGATGAGCCGTATTATTTATACATATATAGGAATATTACCGCCTCCCCCATCTTTCCTTCTTTCATTTTCCCCTTCTAGAAAAACTCCCATTGTTAAAGCTTCCCTTTATTCCTTCTCTTCCCCTGCACCTCTGCCTGTGCAAAGCTCTAGTGGGAGGAAAGGAGAAGAATTAGGAACGAGGAACTTGTTCCTGGAACTATAGTATCCCTGTTGAAATGTATCATTCTATAGAAATGATGTTATGGGAATAGGTTGCGTGATACTGTATGCTTTTAGGGCTTACATTGTAATGGCTAGTTAGGATACTTACGTTTATTTAAAGATCACGTCAGTTTCTCATGGCATTTTCTCCCTCTTTCCACCTTGACAGTGCCACTAAAGGTGAACCTCCTCGTAAGCTGATAGGTCCTGTGAAAGTTGGGGCTCTCCGTGATGTCAGCTCACGCTGACATGCATTGGCTCAGTTCTTTATCTGTGTGTCAGCAGTTGCTAGTCCAGTGCCTGGCGCAGAGGACCTGCCCCTCAGTACTTGATGAATTAGGTTGAATTTAGGAGAGAAACTTTTACATTCCATTTTCATCTTTGTCAGTTGCTTAACAACTTTCTTATATTGAACTCTGTATTAGCGCTGGAATTTGAATTTACTTACTGATCCCTTTATTTACTTATTCACTAAACATGTGTTGACCACCTGCTATGTGCCAGGTGCTACCAGAGCAGTGGACCACTGCAATTTCACGGCTTATAATCTGACCATTGGCTTAGAGTTTATAATCTGACCATTGTCAGAAGGCCACTTCACTGGGTCTGGTGGGACTGTTTTCTGTAAACTGCTGCTATTCTAGCAATGCATAGACTGACTTTGGAATAGCCTATGTTTCTGGTGGCAAAATCTCTTCTTACACTGAATATCAGTGATGAAAAAGTCAGTTTTTACAATTATTCAGAATTGTTAAACTAGTGAAAAACATGATGTGGGCAGTTTGCTTTTACATAGTCTTTGATTAGAGAGTGACTCTTAGTTACATTCTATTAAACTCTTAAAGTAGTAATCTGAGATACTAAAAAAAACCTTTTCCAAATATTCTACTAATAAATTATTTCTCAGTTTTCTATTAGGGCGACAGATTGCTTTTCCTTGTGCCTGGTGATTAATTTAGTTGCATATTGTTTTTATTCATAGCTCCCCAGTCTTAGGTAAAATTGAGAGCATTTACTGGTGAATAGTTTCATCTAGTTTCACATGGGGACAAAAAGTTGTGAGAAGGAAAGGTATGGAAAATGATAATACTATAAAATCAGCAAAATAAAGAGTGATTGGGCTGGTGGCTGGGTTGGAAGAAAATGAAACTTTTCTTGTCATTCTCTTTTGGTGCAAGATTTCTTTCCACAGATTATATAATTTACATGAGCTATTTGGAGGGATTATGTTCTTAACAGTTCCCTGAAAGCTCTTTATTATGTATAGCCTGAAGCCTTTTTTCACACTTGTTTCTGGATGCTCTATAAAATGTAAAGGGGCTTTCAAGATAAAAATAATTCTGTTTGAGGATTTTTGGGTTACTCATTTCTGTCTAAAAACAAAAATACTTACAGTACATTATGTCAGATCTGCCTGTTTAAGAGATTTGAGCACACCTGGTAAGCAAAGAGGTTTAACCTAGTTTCTCAGCTGAAAACTCCAGGTGGAGGAAGGATGAGGAACAGCCCAGGGTGGCCAAGGAGCTGGTTACCTTTAGCCTACTTTCTCTGGGATGACGCACTTGGTCCTTCCAGGTCAGGCAGCCTCCTCAGCCTGTGCGTTAAGATTCCTGGTTGCAGGTAACAGAAACTTGCTTAAGCTAGGCGAAGTGAAGTGTTTTGCCTACTTAACCACACTGCAGGATGAGCTGGATAAAGTGGGTTTAAGGACCTGAAGAACCAGGGACTTGAACACAGCTGCGTATCTCTAGCTCCTTCATGCTTTTTCTCCACCTTTTGTCTCTGTCTTTTAATGTTGGCTTCATTTTTTTCTTACTGCAGATGGGCTTCCTCTGCATGGAAGGAGGTACCCTGGTCAAGGCCAATCTATAGATATCTTTATAGCCTAGGATTGGAAAGAAGCAGAATCCCTTTCCCCCAGGGAAGATTTCTGATTGTCCTGACATAGATTATGTGTCCGGGACAGTTCAGCCAGCCAAGAGGACAGACAAGGTAGGCTTGTGTCACTTGCCCAGGGAGGTCACACAGACACCGGCGTGAGAGAATTGTTGCAAACAGGCAGCCATAGCAGTGTTTTGCTTTTTCAGTTCATGTGGGACTCAGTTTCAACAACTGGGAAAATTCTTTCCATAATTCATTGAAAATCTTTTAAAGTCTTTCTTCTGTTGTTTTTGTCCAGTTCTGGACTTTATACCCAAATGAACTTTAAGTTTCTCTTCCATTTTATTCTGTGTTTTCACAGACTTGCACTGTGTGCTATAGCGTGTTCTCAGGAATTATGGCTGACTGACTAAATGAATACCGACAATATATGTATATTGAGGCATGGAATCATAAAACTTGAGCACTGAAAGGGATTCTCGATTCCATCTGCCTTCTGTTGTTTCATGTACATCTTGAGGTCTCCTGAATGCAAAGGACCCAGACGTAAGGAAGTGTGAGCATTTCTTTGAATTTGTAAGTATTGCGCCCAGTCTCAGGAACTGAGGATGGTGGCGTGAAACAGAGAGAGGAGGAAAATCCCCTCATGAACTTTATACCTACAATTTAAGGGAAAATCTAGGCAGGCTAACTAGAGCAACAAATTTCTTTTAGTTTTGGATAAAATCATATCACTTCAGAGCTTTTAAGAATGGACTGATCCATGAATGGATCTAAAGCTCTGATTGTCAGATATGTATTTTAGGAGAACTGTTTAAGAAACAAAACAAATTATTAGTAAATGATGTTTGTTTAGCAGATAAAATCTTTTGAAATATGGCATCTGTTGGAGAAAATAAATAAAAGGAGTACTTGATGGTGAGAATGACTAAGAGCTCAGTCTTTTAAACTGACAGGCAAGGATTCAAACCTCAGCACTCCAGTTGCCAGCTTTGTAACTTGGGCAAGTTGTCAGAACTCTTTTAGCTTCATATTTTTTAGCTATAAAATGAAGATATCTACTTTATATGGTTTTACGGTATTACATGAAAGTTAAACTTTTTAAGAAAAAAAGTTACTGCTTTTTTTTTAATTGTGGTAAAATAAACACAATGTAAAATTTATTCTCTTAACCATTTTTAAGTGTACAATTCAGTGGTATTAAATACATCCATAGTATTGTGCAACCAATCATCACCATCCATCTCCAGAACCCTTTTCATCTTGCAAAACTGAAACTCTATACCCATTAAACAATAACTCCCCATTTCCCTCTCCTTCTAGCTCCTGGCAACCACCATACTACAAACAGTTACTTTTTAATAAATGGTAGGATCTCAAAAAATGTTAGCTGTTATCCCTGTACGTCAGGAGTCAGCAACTCTAGCCCACAGGCCAGATTTGGCCGGTAGCCTGTTTTGGTAGGGTCCTTGAATTAAGGAAGGTTTTTATATTTCTAAAGGGTTATAAAATCAAATCAAACAAAAACAAAATGAAGAATATGCCACAAAGACAGTATTTAGCCCCCCAAAACTAAAATACATATTTACAATCTGGTCCTTAATAGAACAAGTTTTTTGACCCCTGTTTTAGATCCCATATCCTTTTTTTAAAATCATGGAGTCCTTCAATAGTTTCATTTTAAAATGTGTGTATGTGTGTACATACCCTTTCACATATCTTATGGGGGGTATATAAACATCTACCCTAGATCAGGAATTCTGAATGGGGCTGTGTTGCTTCTAATTGGGGTGATATTGGTCTTTGGAGGGTGAGAAATCTTAGATAGTATATATTTTGCAGCTTTTCAAAGAACCACAATATATAAACAGATGTATAGTGTATCTCTAACATTAACATTTCTTGGGGGAGGGGAGGCAGGGAGGAGCACTGAGAACAAACGTCAACACAGTTCGGCTCATTAAAGGAAGAGTAATGAAAAAAGGTTTGTGAAGCACTGCCTGAGACTAAATTCCGGAAGACGGGACACATGTCTTACTAGCCTCTGAGTATTCTTGCATTTAACAGAGGATCTAGAACATTTTCTTCAATCCGTTAAACTTGTTACAGCATAGTTGAATGAATGAAACTTCTGATCCAGTTCGGTGACCCATTCGGTCCAGAAGTTGCATTCACAGCAAACCCTATTGCCCTGGAAATCAAAAAGAAAGCTCTTTTTAACCTTTAAGAAGTTTGTCAAATGATTAATCTCTCTTATAGCAGACAGATGCTTCTTGCTTATTAGACTAAAGTTCTTATTATTCTTATTTTTTCTTAACGTTTGTTATTGACACAATAAAATGAATGTAGGTGTTGCAGTGTAAAGACCTCTAATCCCCATCTCCATGGGGATGGGCTCCTTACCATTAAGCCAGCTCTAAATTGGAAAGAAAGCACAGATACATCATTATATTACCTGAAAAATAAAGTTGGATTTATAATATACAGATTTTGATAGCAGCCACTGAAATTCAGAGACTTAAGTCATTCTGATCTTACCTCACAGGCAAGGGCTGTGACTTACGTATCCTATGTCTCCAGTGCCTAGCAGGTGATGGGGTGGTTAGTGACTGTTTCTGGTGCTGGCTGTACCGCTGCTATTTCTGCACATGCCTCATTTTTTTCTGTTAGTTTTTTCTATTAGTTTTCCTCGTCCCAGCTGTTCTCACTCACACACTCATTCCTGTGGATACAGTTCCCCATGTCCCACCTTGATCCCCAGTACCACTTTGTTTTTCTACCACTGTTGCAAGGTTTGATGATGATAGATAACAAGGGGCTGTTTATACAGCATTCGGTGCCCTGGACAGTCTTCACAACCTAGCCAGTACTGATGCAGTCATGCCCCGCCCTGTGGTTGACTTAGAGCATAGTGTGGTGGAGGATAATGAAAGAGGCAGTGCCAAGGACTCAGGCCTCCTGCTGGGCTGGGAGCTGAGAGTGTCTGGGAAGAGGGAGCTTCCATTCCAGCCTAGACCCTGAAGAAGCAGTGTAGAGACCCAGCCGGTCAGTGTTCCTCAACAATGTTGGTTGTCTCTACCAACATTCCCCAGGGGAGTGGGGTGGTAGCCACCAAAGTCATCTCTGTGAGCACAAAACTTGTCCCTTCTTGTATTTTTTTTTTTTTTTTTTAAACATTTCTGTTTCTGGTGGTGTGACCCCACTATATATGAGTTTGCTTTAGTATAAACATATCAAAAATGTTTTAAAACCTGACATGGAACTGACATTCCACAAGAATGAACTACATTCATCCTGTACCCTGAGCCCACTACTCTGATTTGCTGGGATGACTTATATCATAGATGGAAAAGCAGGGCTGAGCTGTTGCACAGACAGGTGTTAGCCACTTTGGCCAATCAGATCTTGAAAACTGAGATATTTCCACATAAAGTGATGTAAACCAAGAACCAGGTGTAGAGGCAGTGGCCTGTGGTTATAGTGACAAAGTGACAGCCCTGGTTCCTGTCCCTGAGTTTGTAATCAGTGGCTACGTGGGCTCTCTGAGAACCTTCCTTCCTGCCGTCAAGGATGAGAACTCCACTTGCTGACGGTGGCAGTCTCAGCGGCCTCGAGGCTTCCCACCACTGGAAGCCCTTCACCTCCACAGGGCTCCCTGTAGTCTTGGAAAAACCCACCACATTCTCCCTGCTGAGGCTGGGGTGGAATTAGGCCTTTCACGGCCTTCCCAGAGCAAAGGCATCAGTCTGTTTTCAGTAAGAATCCAAATGTTCCGAACCTATATATGTGAAGGAGACACTTAATTTTTATTGCTGTTATTATAAGTATCTTGTGTATCTCAAATCTGAATCAAATGTATGATAACCTTTAACCTGATCATTGTCCTTTTATGCGTAAACCTTCATAAATGGCCTAGTTTCACCATGGCATTTTAGTGGAATTAAATGTAAACTAAAAGTTATGTAATTAATTACAATTACTAATTGAGTCAAGGCTGCCAGTTGATAACACAAGGCCCACAGCTGACAGGTGGTTAATTCCTACTGCATAACTTCTTCATATGTGTTCCTTAAGATAGAATTTAAAACAATAATCACAATAAGATTGGTGGTAGAACTCTCAGATGGGTGCTGTTGGTGACCGAACTAGAAAGCCAGTGACCTCTACCTCCCAGCCCTCAGCCTGGGGTCCTGGTCAACCTTTATGGAGGCTCCCTCTACAGAGTTTCTGCAACCCATGAGTCTTGTATTTTAACTTACTCTAGTCACTGTGTGGACACAGTTAGTCATGTAGCTATTTTCAGACAAGACCAGTGTAGCTGTGCCCATTAATTTACATTCTGAGCTCCCAGTGATGGAATAAAATTACTAGGAATAACCATTTTTTGATGACCACCTTGTAAGTGCCATGGTGGGGTGGAAAGCCCTTTTCGAGGGTTCTTTTTCAAAATTAGTGGGTGGTAATATAACTTTCTGTATAAATGAGTGTGACCTTTAAAAACATGGCACATTAGAGAAAGATATGATCAAAAGATTAATTCCAAGCAGAGATGAGATGGTCAGCAAAACCTCTTTCAGGACTGTCCAATGCAGACAAATGGTGCCCCTGGCCTAGTGGAGTGTCAGTGTGATAGAAAGAAGGGATAGTCAAACAGACCAATGTGGGAAATTAGTTGTGATCCCAAGCAGGTCTTAAATGTCTTCAACTGGTTTTTACGTGTTCAAAAGAAAGTGGGTAGGGCTAGTAATTCTCTACGTAATTAAAAAGTTCCTGGCATGTGAAGTTCTTGGCACATAGAGGATGTGTTTAAAAGTCCTCTCTACTGGGGCAATCTCTCCCATTCTTCCCTCCGCAAAAGAAAAAAGAAGGACTTGTCTTTCTCTACTGAGTCAGGGTTTAAATTTAGCAAGTTCCCAGAGTCAGTATGTATATGTTTAAATGGTTATGGGAAATATGCCTAATATTTGAAATGAGCTGTACTTGATTCATGTTTTTTAACAATATTTAAATTCTGCCTGATTTTTTTTTTTTTTAAAAAGTACTTTTTAGGCAGTGAATTCATTTTTTAGTCATACCATGAGCCCCCAGGACCTTATCCCACAAACGCAGCTCTGGTTAGAGCCTTTCCATAGACCCTTTAATGCTTCAAACCCACTAACCTCATTTTGCACATTTCTCAAAAGTAAACATACACATGCGTGCAGAAGCACACACATACAATTTATGATCCAACTTTTGGGAACAATATTAAGACAAACAAAAATAAATTCTTAGAAAGTTGTGAGATACTTAAAATAGTTTGATTTTTAAATGGTTTAGGAGCTTTTCCCATCAGACTTGGTGCTCGCTACTATAAATAGAGGCATGCATGCGTGTCCAGAGTAGCTCCTCACTAGCCACAGTGCTTAAGAGGATCAAGAAGTCAGTTGTATTATCTTGTTATCTAAAGTCCAGTATGAGCTTTTAACCTTGTTAACTTTACACTTAAAAAAAAAAATTTAACTTCACAAAGCCAATTAGTCAGATTGCAACTATTTCCTATGAAAAGCTTTCAGGTATTTGGTCATTTTCCTTTATTAAGGAGGGCTTTCCCTAATAGCTCAGTTGGTAAAGAATTGCAGGAGACCCCAGTTCGATTTCTGGGTCAGGAAGATACCCTGAAGAAGGGATAGGCTACCCACTCCAGTATTCTTGGGTTTCCCTGGTGGCAATGCGGGAGACCTGGGTTCAATCCCTGGGTCGGGAAGATCCCCTGGAAAATGGAAAGGCTCCCCACTCCATGGAGAATTCCATAGACTGTATAGTATAGTCCATGGGTCACAAAGAGTTGGACACGACTGAGCGACTTTCACTTTATTAAGGGTAGAGAACTGGATTTTCCCTTTCCCTTCTACTCTGTAACGCTGTTTACACTCTCTTTAGGATTTTCCTCATGGACTATGATAATCTTTAAAGATGATGGGTGTATAGTATTTGTCTACTTTTATACTATTTTTTCCCCTTATAAATTAGAACAGATGGGTTTTTAAACTCAGAGTAGTTAGAATTCATTCTTTTTCTGCTTCATGATGGGAATAGTATGGTAGTACATTTTTCAGTCTTATCTCCTTGGGCTTGTCAAGGCAAGATACTGGAAAAGAAACTCAAATAATCAGATATGAGATCCCCAAAGTGTACATATTGAATTCTAATATTTCTCAGGAGAATTTTCAATATGAAGTTATCTAAAAAACTGCCTAGAAGTGTACCTAAGTATCATATTTAAGGATGGTGACATGACAGATATGGTACAATTGAAAGGACAGAGGACTTGGAATCACCAAGTGGGAACCAAGGCTCAGCTTTGCCTCCTACTAGCTAGAGGGTCCTTGGGCACATCACCCACCCTTTCTGAGCCTGTTTCTTCAGCTGTAAGTTCAGGACAATATGTGCTTTGCTTACTTAGGATTTTTTAAACCTGCTATTATTCATAGGCTTGTGAGTTATTCATTTAGCTGGTGTGCATCATTGTCTGTTGAACCAGGAACCTGGAATATGCATCAGTAGAAACAATCACATATATAACTTTTTCTCAAATAGATCATAGACAAAGGAAGGAAATACAAAAATACAGAGAAAAATGAACATACCACTTTTGAAGACATTTTTGAATAGTGCAAACTAAGCTCAATACCAGCTGTTTGCATGTATTGTAGAAAACAGAGAAAATGGCCCACGCAAACAAAACTCATTTCTAAAAACCTGCAGTTTGTCAGATGTCTTTATACTTCCTATCCATCTTTCTGTACCCTATCTGACCGCATTTTCTCTACATAAACTTATTTGGTGTAAGAAATCACATAGCCACTTATAAAATATTTGTCCCACAAGTAGATAGTTACATGAATGCATTCTCTTTAAGAAAATAAGAAAATAGATAAAATATTATAATCCTCCTTTAACTTTCCACCCCTCATCCCACTTCTCTTCATCTCTTTGCAGATGTAGCCTCTGTTTCCTTTTGATATCTGTCATTCCAGATTTTTTCTCTTCCTTTACATATGCATATATGTATCCAGAGAAAACACATAATGAAACATTTGTTTTTCTGTTGTTTTAAACAAATGTTGTTAGGCTAAGTGGAATATTCTGCAACTTACTTTTTTCACTCATCATGACTAGGAGAATTTTTTGTGGTCTGGTTCAGTCACTTGAACCTCTGCTGACTGTTCTGTACTGATTGTTTGACCATTCACCTAGTGGGCAGTTAGGCTGTCTTCAATCCCCCCAAAATGCTGTGATAGACATCTTATTTTAACCATATGGGTGACTGTTCTCTAGTAAAGGTATTGAGAATTGGAATTATAGGTCATAAATTCAGTTCAGTTCAGTCGCTCAGTCTTGTCCGACTCTTTGCGACCCCATGAATCGCAGCACGCCAGGCCTCCCTGTCCATCACCAACTCCTGGAGTTTACTCAAACTCACGTCCATCGAGTCAGTGATGCCATCCAGCCATCTCATCCTCTGTCGTCCCCTTCTCCTCCTGCCCCCAATCCCTCCCAGCATCAGGGTCTTTTCCAATGACTCAACTCTTCGCATGAGGTGGCCATAGTATTGGAGTTTCAGCTTCAGCTCAGTCCTTCCAATGAACACCCAGGACTGATCTCTTTTAGGATGGGCTATACCTTTAAATTTGAGTAGTTAATGGCAAATTGCCCTCCCAAGTGAAATGGACACTATTTTTCATGGTTTGGTTTCTTGCCCAGCTCCTCTGAAGTCACTTAATTAAGAAAAGCTTTGCAGAGGACAGTTATGGTGGTCTAGAGTAGACCAGTGCTTCTTAAGCCATATTGTACAGATTACCTGGGGGTTTTATTAAAATGCAAACTATGACTCAGTAAATTTGAAATGTGGTCTGAGATTTTGCATTTCTAACTAACTCTCAGATGATAATTGATGTTGCTGATCAGGGACCACACTTTGAGTAGCAGGAATGAATCTAGAGGACAGATCACACTCTAGTATGTTTCCCCATATTGTCTGAAAGCTGTTGTTTGCAATGAATGTGTGTGTTCATGCCTTAATGCATATACATGGTTATGTTTCTGGAGGAAGCAGTCTTTTGCCATAAGAATGTGAATTGTAGTCCCCGAAGGCTTGACTTAAAAATTATTTATGTATTTTTGGCCATGCTGGGTCCTCGTTGTGGCGCAGGCTTCTTTCTAGTTGCAGCAAGCAGGGGCTACTCTTCATTGCAGTGTGTGGGCTTTTCATCGTGGTGGCTTCTCTTGCTGTGCAGCATAGTCTCTAGGGCACTCCTGCTTCTGTAGTTTCGGCACATGGGCTCTGTAGTTGTGGTGCACGGGCTTAGTTGCTCCATGGCCTGTGGGATTTTCCTGGATCAGGAATTGAAACTGTCTCCTGCATTGGCAGGTGGATTCTTCACCCCTGAGCCACCAGGGAAACCCAAGGCTTGACTTTTAAAGTTAAATCCTATGGCAAAATGTTGATGGTTGTAGAAACGGAGTGGTGCTGCACCCAGATTTATTGCACTATTTGCTCTCCTTTTGTGTAGAGCATTTTGCAGAAATGCTCATTATACAAATTCTGAAAGAGAACAAAATAAAGATTCTTTGAAATTTGAGCTGCTTCTAAACATTTTCATTTTAGTACATGCTGTTACACCTTTCCTAGATTTCCTTTGGTGAATCATTTGGAAGTATTTTATTTTAATCATTGGTGTATTTTGACTTGTGTGAGTTTTAATTTTAATATATCAGAGTATTTTTAGAAGTTTAAAAATAGCTCCAAAAAGAGTTTTGTTCCATATCTGCCTACCTTCGCAGCTGCAGTCAACCCCCTGCCCTTAGCCTTTCCCATTCAGAGAGGATGCAACAAAATATGATAGAGATCATGCTTATTACATGATAGTGTGTCTGATGGCATAACAGCACTGGAGGCACTTCAAAGCAGCTCTTGGGTCAGAATGCCCATGTTGATTCATTGGTGGGTACTTGGAACACTGTTGAGCAGGATTTTTGAGGTCTGTTGAGGCTTCAGCAGAAAAAAGTTCTGTGATCAGTTAGTGATGTCTGTCAAGATATGCTGGATTGGAGAATGATAGCACAAAAGCTATAATGTTGGTTGACCCTAGCTCAGTGAAAGCACCTGTTTTATAGTTGAGAAAAGAGGCACAAAGAATTTAAATGATCTGCCTTGGATTGGCGATTAACAGAATAACTTATAAATAACTGGGTATCCTGATTTCTAGTCCAGTCCCCTTTCTATTGGGTTGGCCAAAGGGTTCATTTAGGTTTTTCCATAAGATATTAAATCTTATGGAAATATGATTTATATTAATGGAAATATGATTTCCACTAATATGGAAAAACCGAGACGAACTTTTGGCCAACCCAATATCTTTCCACCCTGATAATGAGAATCTAACTGTGGAAGAGTATTTGCATGTTGGAATAGCTTGGTGGAGAAGGAGCCATTTTCCTGTTAACTGGGCAATCGGGCAAATCAGGTATTCTTGAGGAAGGGTATAGTTTCTTCTTATGAAGGTAAATATTTCTTTTCTTACTTTGGCCACTAGAAAGCTCAGAACCAACCTTGCACCTTTACTGTAACAACTCTGTAGTCACCATTGGCTTGCATAATTGTATTCTAATTCCATTTTCTCCCCCAACCTGCCTCTGTAGGATCTTCTAATCTAATACCGTATTTCCTTGCTTTGATTTGTTTCATTTTTATTTCACTATTTTTTTGTATGTCTTTACCTTAAGTTGCCTCAAATATTTGTGAAACAGATGGTATATAAATAAAGAACACTGGAATGTTTGAAAAAATCGTTATTGACAAGATTGATGAGGATGAACATAGTGCGACGGTTCTGAGAAAATGTTGGTGATACATCATCACATTTGATTGGATGCTGTTTGAAGGTCTGGATTGCAGCTTTGAGTCTGTTTCTGCTCTTTCTTTCTCCCCTGTCCTCTCATCTTCCTGACCCATCCATCTTGGCCACCTCCACCCCTCTCTCTTTCTCTGTGGCTGTGGCTGCACCCTGAGCAGTAGTGGCTCATCTCTGTCTCCATCTTTACCCGGTTTCACAGATGCACACCTGTGTTTCTGACTTCCCTCATACCACATGGCACCACTTGAGTGTCCCACAGGTACCTCAGCTCAGCATTTTCAAAAACGAGCTTGGCATTGCTGCTGTGTTCAGTCATCAAGTCGTGTCTGACTCTGCATCCCCATGGACTGTAGCACGCCAGGCTTCCTTGTCCCTCACCATCTCCCAGAGTTTGCCCAAGTTCATGTCCATTGAATCGGTAATGCCTTCCAACCAATCTCATCCTCTGTCACCCCCTTCTCCTTCTGCCTTCAGTCTTTTGCTGAGATTAAGCTCGGCATAATCTCCCCAAAACCCTCTCTGCCTGGATTCCGGTTGCACCACCATTCCCCCATTACCCCAATCAATAATTTTGTGCTGGTTGATTTTTAACTTCCCATTCTCAAATCCTCTACATCTAATCAGTAAGATCAGCCGTTTTAACTGCTAAATGTTTGGGGAGTTTACTCTCTCTGCTCCATCCTTTCTGTAAGAGACCTTGAGTTTTTAAAATATATCCTTGCTCACTTAGGGGCTTTTATTTTTGGAGTAATCACCACTCAGTCTCCTTCCCCACTTATTCATCCCATTCCAGCCGATCCTTTGTTCTAAAGTCAAGGATCCACATTTATCTTCAGGCTAAGGTTCAGGTTACTTAAGCCTTTCATACACTTGCCTTTGCTAAGCTTATTAGTCCTGTGTTTTGCCATTGTCCAAAATGATCTTCCCTCTCCACTTCCTTTGGTGCCCACCAGTCTGCCTCTTAAGGTTTGGTTCCTTCTGCCTTTCTCAAACGTCTCCAGGCTTCTTTCTTCTTAAGATCTTATACTGCTATCTGTCGTAACCACTTTGTAATATATTGTCACGTTTGATTGAATGCTGTTTGAAGATCTGAATCGGCACCTTTCGAGTCTTAGTCTCCAGTACTGAGCACCATATACGTGGCACACATGGTAGGTTCTCATTAAAATGTTTGCTGAATGAAGGCATTGCAATTCTTGGAATTCTTCTAGAAAACAACAGTAGTGATAGTGATCACGTCAACAGCTATTACTGCCATCATTTACGTGAGCTTTTACGTGCCAGGTACTGTTCTCGATGCTTTATGTGTTTTATCTCATGAAGCATCTGCATAATCCTGTACAGTCAGTTCTGTTATTATCCTTGTTTTACAAATGAAGAAACTGAGGCACAGAGTTTAAGTAACTTCTAGAGTTTCCCGGTAAGTGGTGAAACCAAGCTTTAAACCCAGGCTGTCTCTTCATCATCACATAACACTGTCTGTGAGACTTACTTGTTTATCTGTGGGAAGGCAGAGCTTTGCCCAGGAGTTATTTCTTGAAGTCACTTTTACTGTCTTAGTCTGTGATTTTGTAGAGGTGGAGGAAAACAGGACATTTGAAACCTGGTGAATGTCAGTGGTTATCGTGTAAGCTCTGTATCACAGGCTCCCTCCCTTCTGCTCTGAACCCTCCACACTCTTCCAGCTGTGAGAACTAGAATAAAGATGCTGCTACAGTTCTTTACTTTTTAGAAAACACACATTCTGGAGCTCCTCCAGGAAACTGTTTAGCACTGTATTAAGGAGAGGTAGAGAGTGGCAGGCAGCTCTCATCCCAGCCCATCCAAAGAGATTTGTTTCTCCCCTTAATCAGCAAAGTCAGGACTTCCTGGAAGGGAGGACCAGAAGTGAGAATTCCGAGCTGGTGAATGAGAGCCGAAAAAGCATTTGCCTTTGTCAGATCACCTACATGAGTGTGCTCAACACGTTAAAACTGTGACACAAGGACTTGTGGAGCACTTTTTAAAAATACTATTCAGGCTGCACGAAAGTAAGATTAAGCTAAGAGTTCCACAATACAAAAAAAAAAAAGTTTAAGTATTTAAGCCTAAGGAATTACACTGAGAAATTAAACCAAGAAAGAGAAGTTGCATGAAAAGAAGAGGTGATAAAAGGAATTGTAGGAAACCATAGAGACAAGGTCAGTTGCTCATTTATCTACTTGTGATGGTAGTTCTTTCCACCTTATAAATAAGCTTCTCCATGGCTTCCCAAACTTAGTTTTTATGTTGGGAATTTAAATTTATTTAAAGTCTATTTTGTTTTATTCTTTTTTTTTTTTTTTACTAAGTGGTTTTAGACATAAACACTGAATCGTAGTGCCATATATTTGGGAAAATGTTCTACTTCAAAAAAATTATCTTTTTTTTTTTTTAAATCATGTTTCCATTTAAATCTGTGATTTGGACTTGGATTTTATATAAGAATAATTGGTATTTAGCATTTTTAAGTCACTTAAAAGTCAAATAGATCATTGTATTTCAACCAGAAAGTTCAGTTCAGTTCAGTTCAGTTCAGTCGCTCAGTCGTGTCCGACTCTTTGCGACCCCGTGGACTGTAACCTACTAGGCTTCTCCGTCCGTGGGATTCTCCAGGCAAGAATACTGGAGTGGATTGCCATTTCCTTCTCCAGGGGATCTTCCTGACCCAGGGATCGAACCTGGGTCTCCCGCATTAGAGGCAGACGCTTTAACCTCTGAGCCACCAGGGAAGCCCCCAGAAAGTTAACCTCTATCAGTTCAGTTCAGTCGCTCAGTCGTGTCCAACTCTTTGCGACCCCATGAATCGCAGCACGCCAGGCCTCCCTGTTCATTACCATCTCTCGGAGTTCACTCAGACTCACATCCATAGAGTCAGTGATGCCATCCAGCCATCTCATTCTCGGTCGTCGCCGTCTCCTCCTGCCCCCAATCCCTCCCAGCATCAGAGTCTTTTCCAATGAGTCAACTCTTCGCATGAGGTGGCCAAAGTACTGGAGTTTCAGCCTCAGCATCATTCCTTCCAAAGAAATCCCAGGGTTGATCTCCTTCAGAATGGACTGATTGGATTTCCTTGCAGTCCAAGGGACTCTCAAGAGTCTTCTCCAACAACACAGTTCAAAAGCATCAATTCTTCGGCGCTCAGCCTTCTTCACAGTCCAACTCTCACATCCATACATGACCACAGGAAAAACCATAGCCTTGACTAGACGGACCTTAGTCGGCAAAGTAATGTCTCTGCTTATAACCTCTATAGTCTAGGTGTTATAGTAGTGACTGTTCTCCCTTAACAATATAGAGAAGTAGGACCAATGGTTTTTAACTGATCTCCACACAGAGCAGTTAAACGGCTCAGTTACAGGAGCTGAAACGGTATCTAGGATGCATAAAGATTTGGTCAGCTATCTTTTTGCAGTTTGTGTGCTTCTCTGATCTTTGTTTTTTAATTTCTGTAAAGGGATTTGGAGGTGTATGACATTGTTTGGCCTCCTGGGTAGCACTCACATGCTTTACTGCTCTTGGGAATGTGATTGGTCCATAATGGAGTCATCAGGCTTCCCAGAGCACCTCTTTATTCCCTTGCTGACATCATTTAAATCCTGGAGCTAGTGAAGCAGGAACAAGGTCTTCTGCCCGTTCATTAGTAGATGGCCTGGGCAGTGACATTATTGAGAGCAGACATTTGGAAGGATAAAAGAGGAGGGAAGAAAGAGAAATGAAGAGATTATCCTTTTGTGATGATAGTAACACAGTGCACTCTATACAACAGAGATAGTAGTAAAGTGATGATGTACAAAGGGAAGATGAGACTCAGCAACAGAAGCAGGGAGAATAGATACTTGGGAAAGGATGAAATCGAAAATCTTTCAGATACTGTGTGGAAATGTAAAGAGCAGACTCGGCAGGACTGAGACTTCCCTTAAGCAAATAGAGTGTACACTGAATAAAACTTAGAATGGGAAAAACCAAGAAGGTTTCACAATAGGCATTGCTTTGCAAACTTTTTGAGTATGTAGTATGGGCTAAGGTCCATGGGGTTGCAAAGAGTCGGACACGACTGAGCAACTAAGTACAGCACAGCAAGCATTATTTTAGACACTGAGCAAACAGTTCAACATGAGGAAGCAGAAAGTAAATCCATGAAATGTGTAATTTAGAACCATTTGGTTCCAAGTCATAGAAACAGAATCAGGCTAGCTTATGCAAAAGGAATTGTTCTGGAGACATTTCTGATTGGCTGTTTAGGACAGAGGTCTACTCCTAATCAGTCGGGTATGGTCACAGAGACAGGGTTCCAGGATATAAAGTTGGCCTCCAAGAGCCCATCCCTGAGATGAAGAAGCGGTTCCTGAAGGTGTGGGGTGTAGTGTGAGCTGCCGAGTGTCTCAGAAACTATCATAGGCTATTATGTGTCTATTATAGACTACTTTTCAGTTCGATTGTTTTCTTTCATTGTGAAAAGTGGGGTTTGCAATGCAGATTAGCTCATAAGATTTGAAGTATGCCATCTTAAAAACTCCAAATACAAGACTACTTTGAACGTAAGTAAATGGAAGGAAAAATGGGAGCACAGGAAGAACAGAAAGAGATTAACCCATTGGTTGAGATTATTGAGAAGACTTTAGCCCGAACCTTGGTCATCCAGAATGTTTTTGGAAAGGGGAAAGTTTGCCTCCTTAAGGAAATGTTTTAGCAGTTTCGGATAGCAGTCTTTCTAAAAATGGATTTCTCATTTTTCTGCTTATTACAGAGAGTATAAGGAATGTATTTTAATTGTAATATAGTGGTTACCTTAGTCTCTTTTCAACTTACAGAGGTTTGTTTTTCCCTATTCCAAATAGTCTCTGGCTTCCTTGCTTTTTAATTTCTGTGACTATTTCTTGGACTTTGAAAACCTTTCCACAATATCATGTGTCACCAGTGTCTTTTTCCTGCTCTGTGACTGCCTGCTGGAGCTCCCCTCCTCTCATAATTTATATTCACTGCTAATTAAGCCACCTTCACTTGGATGTGACCAGTGCTGTGGGAAACAGTAGACCTCAGGGTGAGTCTTGAGTTTGCTAACTTGCCAGGTTATACAAACAAGCCACTCAGCTTCTCGGAGTCATCTCTTCTTAATCTGTAGCCTTGGAATAAATGGGACTTTCTCTACAGGGTCATAACTAAAGGAACAAATGAGATACTTGTGAAAATACTTTGGAACATATTAAATACTCTGCAAATATAGACCACTACTACTTCACAGGCCATCATGATGGTCTCTGTTCCCTGGTTTTGCCTCTCTTACCACATCCCACTTTCCCTGAGAGAACTAGAGAGTTTCCCATAAATTACCAGATATGTTCCTGGGTTGGCTGGCCCTCCTTGACCAGTCCTGACTTCTAACCTATGGTTGTATTCCTGCAGAGTGAAGATACAGGCTTCCTTTTCTGATACCAATTATATACCTACCACTGCCTCCCCTCTTGTGAGACACAGATTCCCGTGGCATCTGAGCCTAAGCAGGAGACAGTCTCTCTTTTGAACTTACTGAAGGACCTGGAGAAAGGGGATTACTTTCCTTTTGGGGGTACCTGGATCTTAGGCAGTTTGTGTAGGCTCATAGGGGCTGAATTTGGAAAGAAAAATGTAGCAGCTGCTACTGACATTAGAGATAAAATAAGAAAAACTGGTTCATTCATCCTTACTTTGTGGGTTTTGCCTAATAGGCAGTAAGCATGGCAGAGACGTACGTAGCCATCTTGGTTCGTGTGGTTTTGTGACTGAAACAAAGTCATTCCCAATCTTTCGAGGCCATGGTTTCTCTATCTGTAAAATGGACTTTAGAGCAAGTCAAGGAATGGCTTTAAGACTGAATATACCCTTGTCTGGTCATGGCATTCACCAATTAGGAGTTACCAGTTCTTAGAAATGTTTGCTGGGTCCTCACGCCTTTTTTTTTGTGGATTTGACCTTTTAAAGATGCTTATTCATCTGTCAAAAGCCTCAAAGTGAAAGTGTGGTGCTCCACCACTAGGGGGCATTGCTGCCTTAGTCACATGATCTGAACCTACAAATTGCTGAATTTGAGGTTTTTTAATCCAACCAGTCCATTCTGAAGGAGATCAGCCCTGGGATTTCTTTGGAAGGAATGATGCTAAAGCTGAAACTCCAGTACTTTGGCCACCTCATGCGAAGAGTTGACTCATTGGAAAAGACTGATGCTGGGAAGGATTGGGGGCAGGAGGAGAAGGGGACGACCGAGGATGAGATGGCTGGATGGCATCACGGACTCGATGAACGTGAGTCTGAGTGAACTCTGAGAGTTGGTGATAGGCAGGGAGGCCTGGCGTGCTGTGATTCATGGGGTCACAAAGAGTCGGACACGACTGAGCGACTGAACTGAACTGAGCTGAACTGAATCCTCCACTTAAAATTTCTAGTTCTGGTACTTCCCTGGTAGTCCAGTGGTTAAGAATCCACCTTGCAATGCAGGAGACATTGGTTCGATCCCTGGTTTGGGAACTAAGATACCACATGCCATGGAGCAATTAAGCCCAAACACAGCAGCCTGCTTGCTGCAACCAGGGAGCCCACGTGCTACAACTCCTAAGCTTATGCTATAGCTTTGCATCCATGCTTTGGAATGCAAGAATCCACATCACACAACAAAGATCCCTCATGCCTCAATTAAGACCTGATGCAGCCAAATAAATATTAAAAATAATAATAAGTAAAATTGGTAGTAATATATTTATATGTTAATATAAACAATAATATAAAATATAACTAATAAATTAAGTAACATTGTTGTTATTTCGTTGGGAAGTTGTGTCTAACTCTGTGACCCCATGTACTGCAGCCCTCCAAGCTCCTCTGTCCATGGAATTTTCCAGGCAAGAATACTGGAGCGAGTTGCCATTTCCTTCCAGGGGATTCTTCCCAACCCAGGGATCAAACCCGAGTCTCCTGCTTGACTCGGTGGATTCTTAACTCCTGAGCCACCTGGCAAGCCCATTAAATAACATTAGATAATCTTTGAAAGAGTATTTAAATTAACATAACAAACAAATATTTAACATACAGTTCTTCATCGTCATTTTCTTGATCTTTACCAAGTTAACCTGAATCCTAGAGTAAAAACATGTGTCCCAAAGATTTGTGGTTTGTCATCAACCTTAAGGTTAGCTCAGCATCTTAGCCTATCTT
Organism: Cephalophus harveyi; assembly: GCA_006410635.1. Taxonomy (NCBI): domain Eukaryota; kingdom Metazoa; phylum Chordata; class Mammalia; order Artiodactyla; family Bovidae; genus Cephalophus; species Cephalophus harveyi. The sequence goes on from SJYT01013042.1 coordinate 220,794, forward strand.
AACTACATATCTATGTCACCCAGGTTTCTTCTTCCTGCCCCATTTATGGCGATGCTGTGCATCTATCTGGTCTAGGATGTTTTAATTAACAGTAGAGATATTCTTGGGAAAGTTTTAAACTTTCAACTTCTTCCTTTCTCTGCAGAAGGTAGAGGCTAAATAAATGTTTATATAGTGTCATAATGCAACTAAGAATATAAAAGCACTTTTGTCTCTTCCCTCAATTATAAGGAGGAAATCATTTTTTCTATCACCTGAATAGAAAAATGAAGCACCCCTCTTTTGTGTTTTTTCAAATCAGAGCATGTTTTTCTTTTTCATAAAGTATCCGAGGGATACATAAGAACTGAGGACCTGAGATTTGTCCGCCTTTCACATTATTTTTTTTTTTTTGCATAAGTTGTTTACATATTTTAGACAGTAACTTCTTAGAAATCAGGTTATTTTTTTAGATAAGTTATAAAAGTGAAATTACTGAGTTGAAAGTATAAATATTGGGACTGTTGCTAGTTATTGTAAAATTGCTCTCTAAAAATGTTATGCTAATACATACCAGCCCCCAGCAGTGTATGAAAGTATTTTTTTACTCTTAACACCCTCTGGAGCTGGATTTCTCATTTCAGAGGGCTTGTTTTTTTATATTTTAGAACTATAATTTTTTTTTCTAGGTAGAGGATAACAATTGACTAGTATTTCCCAAAATGTATTACTATCCAGGTGAGGTATTATATTTAAAAATAGTTCAGTGGTCCAATAAATTTTTCAAATGTTGTATACTTGTGCCTTTCTTGGAGATTTGTGAAATGTGCATGTATATCAAGGCTCTGAGAAGTCCTGCAATAAAGAAATAAGTTTATGGAGAAGGAAATGGCAACCCACTTCCGTATTTTTTGCCTGGGAAATCCCACAGACAGAAGAGTCTGGCAGGCTGCAGCTCATGGGGTCACAAAGAGTTGGACATGACTTAGCGACTGAGCATGTACACATAGGAATAAAAAGTGTGTAAAAAAGTTTTTTAAATAAAAATTAGAAAAAGAAATCTGTGTTAATTGGTATTTTCCAATTTTATTTATTTAACTACAGAATCCTTTTATTTATGTATTTGGCCGTGTCAGGTCTTAGTTGTGGCGTGTGGAATCTTTATTGCAGTGCATGAATTCTCTAGTTGTGGCACACAGTGGTTTCTCCACGGCATGTGGGATCCTAGATCGCTGACCAGGAATCAAACCCACATTCTCTGCATTGCGAAGTGAATTCTTAACCACTGGATCACCGGAGAAGACCACCACAGAATCCGTTTTTAAGAGTTACATTTGGTAATATCTTATAGAAATGAGATTGTATTTTGGCAGTTGGTGAAGATAGAAGTTGTCCCAGAAGCTTTTAGGACTCACTGTAGTATTACAAGTGCTTCCCTGGTGGCTCAGTCCCTGGGTTGGGAAGATCCCCTGTAGAAGAAAATGGCAGCTTACTCCGGGACTCTTGCCTGGAGAATCCCATGGACAGAAGAGTCTGGTAGGCTACAGCCCATAGGGTCACAAAAGAGTTGGACATGACTTAACAACAACATCACCATAGTATTATAAAGATTTCTTCTAAATTGTATTGGCTCATGATCTTAGTTCCAGAAAATAGAAACTGTAAGAGCTTGATTAGGCATGAAAGGATGTACTGAGGTATGTAAATAGAGCACGGAATGGTTGGGCGAGATGAAGAAACACGCTCCAGGCTGAGCTTCCAGGAATCCCACTGAATTGGTCTGCCGCAGGGCACAGGGTCTGCCTCCACCATCACTATCCTTCCTCCAGAGCTGCCTCCGCCAAGACGGGAAACCGCTGAGTCCACGCTCATATGTCTCTACCCTAGCAGGAAGTGGTGCTAAGAAGTGTCGTGTTTGGGATCCTATTTTAGGAAGGAAGGATTTTACACTATGGTGAACTCTCAAATATGGAGAGAATGTTTTAAAAGAGTTTGGTTAGCCACGGTTGGCAGACATCCAAGAGGACAGAGTTGTGTAATGTGAACACCTCTGGATGAGGGTCAGAAAATTGGAGTCTAGCTTGGCCTAGCCACTTACCAGCAATATGACCTTGGGTTAATTCAAACTTTTGTGTTCTCATCTCTAGAGAGGAGATAGTAATTCCTGCTTATTCAACTCAAAGACTTGGAGTAAGGATAAAAGTAATGAGTGTGAATGTACCTGGAAAAACTATCAAGTATGAAATAAGCAAAAGGTATTTTCACACCCCAGATATATCTTTAGACCAGTGGCTGGCAAAATTTTTATAGAAAGGGCAAGATAGTAAAAGACTTGACTCATTGGAAAAGACCCTGATGCTGGAAAAGACTGAGGGCAGGAGAAGGGGTCGACAGAGGATGAGATGGTTGTATGGTATCACTGACTCAATGAACATAAGTTTGAGCAAACTCTGGGAGATAGTGAAGGACAGGGAAGGCTGGCGTGCTGGGATTGCAAAGAGTCAGATGTGACTTAGCAACTGAACAACAACAAAGATAGTAAATGTTTTTGGCTTATAGGCTATATAGTCTCATACCTGTCTAACTGCAAAAGCAGCCACAGACAATATGTAAGTGAATGAATGTGGCTGTGTTCCAATAAAATGTTATTTATGGACTTAAATATGAATTTCATATAATTTTCATATGTCATAGAATGATATTCTTTTGATTTTTTCAACCAGTGTTCATTGCAGCACTGTTTATAATAGCCAGGACATGGAAACAACCTAGATGTCCATCAGCAGATGAATGGATAAGAAAGCTGTGGTACATATACACAATGGAGTATTACTCAGCCATCAAAAAGAATTCATTTGAATCTGTTCTAATGAGATGGATGAAACTGGAACCTATTATACAGAGTGAAGTAAGCCAGAAAGAAAAACACCAATACAGTATACTGACACATATATATGGAATTTAGAAAGATGGCAATGATGACCCTGTATGCGAGACAGCAAAAGAGACACAGATGTATAGAACGGACTTTTGGACTCTGTGGGAGAGGGAGAGGGTGGGATGATTTGGGAGAATGGCATTGAAACATGTATACTATCATGTAAGAATGAAGCACCAGCCTATGTTCGATACAAGATACAGGATGCTCGGGGCTGGTACACAGGGATGATCCAGAGAGAGGAAATGGGGTGGAATGTGAGGGGGATTCAGGATTGGGATCTCATATACACCCATGGTGGATTAATGTCAATGTATGGCAAAACGAATACGGTATTGTAAAGTAAAATAAAGTAATAAAAAAAAAAAATGAAAAACATTCTTAGCTTACAGGCTGTATAAAAACAGGTAGCAGGCTGAATTTGGCCTATGGGCCATAATTTGCTCACTCTTGTTCTATGATTTTATACTTAAAATATAAATACATATTTTAAGAATAATATGAAGCTGAAGCTCCTGTACTTTGGTCACATGATGGGAAGAGCCAACTTATTGGAAAGACCCTGATGCTGGGAAAGATTGAAGGCAATAGGAGAAGGGGGTGACAGAGGGTGGGAGATGGTGAGATAGCATCACTACTCAATGGACATGAATTTGAGCAAACTCCAGGAGATAGCGGAGAACAGAGGAGCCTGGCGTGCTGCAGTCCATGGAGTCACAAAGAGTCAGACATAACTTAGCAACAGTATGACAACAAGGAGATCAGACCAGTCAGTCCTAAAAGAAATCAACCCTGCATATTCACTGGAAGGACTGAAGCTGAAGTTCCAATGCTTTGGCCACCTAATGTGAAGAACCGACTTCCTGGAAAGGACTCTGACCCTGGAAAAGATTGAGGACTGGAGGAGAAGAGGGTGACAGAGGATGAGATAGTTGAATGGTATCGCCGGCTCAATGGACACAAGCTTGAGCAAACGCCAGGAGATAGTGAAGGACAGGGAAGTCTGGCATGCTGCAGGTCATGGGGTCACAAAGAGTCAGACACAACTTAGCGACTGAACAACCAATATATGTATTTTGCCACCATGTGGCATGCAAGATATTCATTCCCTGACCAGGGATTAAACCCATGCCCCCTGCAGTGATAAGCACAGGGTCTGAACCACTGACCACCAGGGAAGTCCCTTAAAATATTTTAAAATGTACGGTTGTGGGTTTTTTCCCCTTAATATAGTAGGAAATAAATACACACTTTCTTTGATGATGTTGTCTAGATAGTGTACTGTCTTTATTGCTTTTCAGATTGGACTTGGTGAGTGAGAACATGGTGAAAGGCGAATTTGCTACTCAGCCATTAGGTGTTTCTTAGAATCTCTGCACTTCTCTCTTGTCCTGTGCCTTTGGTTTGGGGAAAAGCAGAGGGCAGTTAGGTACTTTTATGGAAAAAGCTAAAGTTGCATTTGGTGCCATTACCCTTCCATTCCACAGACCGTGCTCCTCAAACCCATCCTCTTCCCTTCTGTGAAATATTCTATATTTAGATTTTTAGGTTTGCTGTTTTGCGGATGGGAAGTTACCCCCCCAAATCTTATTGTTGTAATAGGCTCATTCTTTGTATTGGGAAACAGAATGTTGCCCTTGTTCACAAGTCCCACAGAATTTCCTTAAATCAACAGAAGCCTGAGGTGGTTTTTAAGTAAATCAAATGAGGTAAAAATGCATAGTGTTACAACAGTTACAGCAGTGGGTGTCTGAGCCAGCTTCGTTTAGAAGTTCTTGGTGCCCCAGGTACTTCTCTGGGCTTTCATTCATTTAAATGTGCCCTTCTCGATTTTTCTCCTTTCCTTCTAGGTGTGGACAGAAGAAAGTAGAGGGTGGTGCAGATATGTTGATGGGGTGGCAGTGACGGTGGGGGCAGAGAGATGGCAGGGAGGAAGGGAGGGGAGCGGTTGGAGATCAAGGCAGGGAGGAGGTGTGTTTACCTTTCTGGGTGCACCTGCCACTTGGTGAAACGGGTGAGACTGTGGTCACCTTTGAAGGATGGTGCACATCACGAGTATGCGTGTGTTGATATGAGCTTTGCTTTCTTAGCTGCGGCCATATATAAAACTGTGGGGTTTACTGATTCAAAGAAACTATATTTAATTTTGCTTTGCCTGTATCCCTTTTATTTGGGCTTTACTAAATATAGCTGGGTGGGAGAGAGGGAGAAAACAGTGGTGTGGAGCAGAAGTTAAAACACCCAGAGCTTTGGCAGCTTTGGGACAGAAAAATAAAACTTTAAACCTGCTTTCTATTTTGAGGCCATCACAAGATGTTTTGTGCTTACGTTCATCCCTCAGTCATAAACAGGGGTGGGAGGGACTGGGAATTTAGTAAGTTATCGCTTGAAAAATATTAATTTGAAATTGAGTTAAAATTAGCAAAGGGAAGAAGGGGGAGGAATAAAACATCGGACACGGCCTCTTTGGAAGCAAAATAATAAACACCTCAGAGGGGCAGAAGTGGCATGCAAATTTCCTTCCCGTTTTTGGCCTCTGCTGCTGCACAGAGCCCTGTTGTCTCTGAGGAGGGGGCAAGGCTGAGAGCTGTGAGAACTGGCTTGGCCGGTTACGCCTGTCAGTGAATTTTGACACAGGTCAACTTCTTCTGGAAGCTGTGATCTCAGAGTAGACATGAATTCTGACTAACAGGCAGTAGCTGTCACACCATGAGCTGTTTTATCGTAATATGATTATCACATACTATATGTGGTAATCACCTATTTTTAGGCATTTCCCTACTGGGCAGCGTGCATGGTGAGGATGGTCTCTAGGAAAGTTCTCTTCATTCTTCCTGTGATAAAGACCTCCTTTCCTGGAAACCTGAGGATACTTTGAAGAACATGCTCTCCATCCCCGTTGAGGTCTTTCCTGCTTTGCTGAATGCTGTTAGAGCTGCTCACCCCCAGGCTTTCACCCTGGGCTTCCCTCTCGGGAAGCTGCTCTACAGGACGCGTTTGTGGGTCTGCCCTAAATAGCCAGACTCTCTTCTGACTTGTGTGGGTACGGAAATATAAGCAAGGGAAAACAGTGAATGTGTGCTTGGAAGCCTCAGCTGGTCACTTGCATTCCCAGAAAGTGCACTTGGTATGTAAGCTACCTGGTAACCCAGCCACCCTAAAGCACAGCCCTGCTGATGTCACATTCCTGCTCACAAATGTTCCAGAGCTATATACATAGTGAAAAGGTTGAAAGGAAGTGTTCCAAAATGTTAACAGTGGTTTTCTCCTGGTGATGAGCTGCTTCCTGGTGATTTTTATTTACTTTGGGGGTCTTTGCCAGTCATTTTTACAATAAAGGTATAATACTGTTTCCATACATCCTACCCTCTCCTCCCCTCTCCCCATGTCCATAAGTCTGTTCTCTATGTCCGTTTCTTCATTGCTGCCCTGAAAATAAATTCTTCAGTACCATTTTTCTAGATTCCATATATATGCATTAGAATATGATATTTATCTTTCTGACTTACTTCACCGTGTATAATAGGCTCTAGGTTCATCCACCTCATTAGAACTGACTCAAATGTGTTCCTTTTTATGGCTGAGTAATATGGCATCACCGACTCAATGGACTTGAGTTTGAGTGAACTCCGGGAGTTGGTGATAGACAGGGAGGCCTGGCCTGCTGTGATTCATGGGGTCACAAAGAGTCAGAAACGACTGAGTGACTGAACTGAACTGAATATTCCATTGTGTATATTTACCACAATTTCTTTATCCATTCATCTGTCAGTGATGAGTTTGAGTAACATGGAAACTTACATTCAGTTCAGTTCAGTTCAGTTGCTCAGTCGTGTCCGACTCTTTGCAACCCCATGAATCGCAGCACACCAGGCCTCCCTGTCCATCACCAACTCCCGGAGTTCACTCAGACTCACGTCCATCGAGTCTGTGATGCCATCCAGCCATCTCATCCTCGGTTGTCCCCTTCTCCTCCTGCCCCCAATCCCTCCCAGCATCAGAGTCTTTTCTAATGAGTCAACTCTTCACATGAGGTGGCCAGAATACTGGAGTTTCAGCTTTAGCATCATTTCTTCCAAAGAAATCCCAGGGTTGATCTCCTTCAGAATGGACTGGTTGGATCTCCTTGCAGTCCCAGGGACTCTCAAGAGTCTTCTCCAACACCACAATTCAAAAGCATCAATTCTTTGGTGCTCAGCCTTCTTCACAGTCCAACTCTCACATCCATACATGGCCACAGGAAAAACCATAGCCTTGACTAGACGGACCTTAGTCGGCAAAGGAATGTCTCTGCTTTTGAATATACTATCTAGGTTGATCATAACTTTTCTTCCAAGGAAAGGCTTTGGCATAGTCAATAAAGCAGAAATAGATGTTTTTCTGGAACTCTCTTGCTTTTTCCATGATCCAGCAGATGTTGGCAATTTGATCTCTGGTTCCTCTGCCTTTTCTAAAACCAGCTTGAACATGTGGAAGTTCACGGTTCACGTATTGCTGAAGCCTGGCTTGGAGAATTTTGAGCATTACTTTACTAGCATGTGAGATTATCATATGTAAAATAGATAGCCAATGGGAACTGTATGACTCAGGAAACTCAAACAGGGGTTCTGTATCAATCTAGAGGGGTGGGATGGGGAGGGAGATGGGAGGGAGGTTCAGAAGGGCAGGCATATATGTATACCTATGGCTGATTCATGTTGAGGTTTGACAGAGAACAACAAAATTCTGTAAAACAATTATCTTTCAATTAAAAATTAATTTTAAAAAGAGAAAAAAGGTATAATGTTTTTTTTTTAAGAAAAGGTTATTTTTATAATGATAAAAAATACCATTTAAAAACCTTCCGTGGCTCCCAGTTGGTAATAAATTCCCTCACCATGACATTCAAGGCTTTTGTGATGTTACTCCAATCTCTCCCATCTTACCTCCTCTTCTTTCTGCCCTACACTCCAAATTATAGCAGAGCCACTCATGGTACCAAATGCATCTGGCACTTTGTCTTTCCTATGCCCCTTTCTACCTATGAATTTTCCATTCTTCAAACTGATTTCACCTTTAGAGAGTGTCTGTGCATGCATGCATGCTCAGTCGTGTCTCTTTGTGACCCTATGGATTGTATTTTTCATCAAGTGATCTTGTAAAATTCTTGGAAAAACAGAAAACCACAAACAACAAAATCCTTATTGTCACTTCCTAGAGATGACTTCAGTTATCATTTTCATATACATCTTTCAGAAATACTTTTGAGTTCTGCAGTTGAGCAAGCATAGTCTAGCACATCTTGGATGTCTGTTATAGACTTTATATTCTAACTCATATTGTTACTCACACCTGTCTTATCTCCATTCTGGGTTTTAAGTTCCTTGACTGCAGGTATAGCTACAAGAGTGACTTTTTATCTTTGCAGCTTCCACAGGCTTTGAGTACAGTGACTAAAGCTGTCTAATATCACCTAATAAATGAGGGAGATAAATACAAGCCTGGAGCTTAAGCATGTAACATAGTAAAAATATGATAACATAGTAACATAACCACAAATATGATGGTTACATTGTGACTACAATGCTGCATATATCCATAAATAACTAGGTTACAGGAAAAATGCAAAAGCCCTAATACTGAAGGTATATCTAGAATGATTAAATGACTAGGGTCCTACTGAAATAGAACCTTTTTAGGTATATTGCATGGAGAAAATTCAGCCTTGAAGGAAGCAAAAGCTTATTTGAAGCATCTCTGTAGACCATTGACTCTCAACGCTGGCTCACGTTGGAATCACTGGGGAACTTTTAAAAAATACAAATGCCTGGGCTCAATCCCAAACCATTTAAATTAGAATCTTGGTTCCACATTGTATTTAATTGCACTGAGAAGCTTCAGCTGCATGCAACAAATTCTGGTGAACTCTCTTTTCATTTTTATTCTGTTACAAATATTTTCTAATTTTCCTTCTTATGGCTTCTTAGGTACACACATCATTTAAAGGTGGGCATTTAATTTCCAAGTACGTGGGGTTTAAGTATCTTTGATATTAGTTTCTCATTTAAATGTTTTCTTCTCTGCAATCACCTCTGTGTTTTTTCAGTCTTCTAACTTTATTGAGGCTTTCAGTGGCTTAGTCAAAGATCTCTACTGGTAAATGTCAAATTGCACTTGAAAATATGTGGGTTATTTTCAGATATCTTTTGATACTGATTTCTAGCAGAATTCTGCAGTGACACTAGATTCTGTGTGATTTCAGTACCTTTAGATCATGACATTTTTGCACCTTGCTTTCTGTCCTTGTTTATGTTCTAGTGTCTTCTAGTTTATAGTCTCTAGGAACTTGAATAGAATTTGTATCCTACTGTTGTGTGAAAATTGTATAAATATTGATTATGTAGAATTGGTTCATGGTGTGTCTCAGGTCTATTATATCCTTCTATTTTTCTGTATATTCATTCTATTTTTGAGAGTTTGATATTGAAACTCCAACTAAAAATCTTAATTTATATATTTAAAAAATAATTGTAATATATAGTATAACTGTATGTAACTTTGTTCTGTATTTTTAGAGTCTCCCATAAATGTGTTATGCTTTCATAATTTAAAAAATAAGAAAGAGAAAAAAACAGAATTTGGGTGGTGGGGGTGGGTAGGTTAGCTGTTTGAAAATGCCATCTAGGTGATTCCAATGTGCATCTAGGATTGAGAATCCACAGTCTAGGCTAAGAAATTTTCTGAGCCTTTCTTTAGAAATTATACATTTCTTGCTATAACATTGTTGAAGAAGCCAGGAGGTTGTCATCATTAAAGATGGGAGAGTTCTGCTGATGAGAAGAACTGGTGCAAATCAGTCTGTGCTATACGTATTTTAAAACATTTGGATAAACTTTACCTGTTAGCTTTTATTTTAAAAATAGCCTTTGTACATCTCAAATTGCCCAGTCATTTTTTCCCCTCTTAAAGGCTGCTTTCCCCTAGAGCAGTAACTGAAATAGAATACAGCCCATATTAGATCTGTTATCATGCTCACCTCAGTTATTATAGCAAAGCTTCTTCAAAGCACTTGACCCTTATTTAAATACTATCAAAAACATGTGTAACTCTTAGATATGGTGTTTTTCACATGCGTGTCTTTGTTTCACATGTTAAACCTAAATTCCCACACAGCAGAGAGACACCAACAAGCCAATTTGTCGTCATGCTGCTGCTGCTGCTAAGTCTCTTCAGTCGTGTCCGACTCTGTGCAGCCCCATAGACGGCAGCCCACCAGGCTCCTCCGTCCCTGGGATTCTCCAGGCAAGAACTCTGGAGTGGGTTGCCATGACCTTCTCCAACGCATGAAAGTGAAGAGTCAAAGTGAAGTCGCTCAGTCGTGTCCGACTCTTAGCGACCCCATGGACTGCAGCCTATCAGGCTCCCCCACCCATGGGATTTTCCAGGCAAGAATATTGGAGTGGGTCGCCATTGCCTTTTCGCAAACTGTTCTAAAGCTGCAAAGTGAGGTGGAATATCTATTGTAGTTTCTCACATGGAAAAGGAAGTCCTAGTCCCTTGCTCTAGCTGTCAAGTAGCTGTGCAGCCTACAATAACACACTTTCCATTGTGTGTCCCCTGGGATTTAATACAGGCAACGTTGCTTTGCCAGGTTGTACTTTCATGTTCTGAAACATGCTTGCATTTTGTTATGCAGCAGTATTTAAACCAGCGTGATACTGCTACAGTGGAAATATTTCAATTAATGTTTATGGTTGGAACATATAAACAAAACTGGGGTTGAAATTAGTTGGTTAATCATTGCATTCCTGGGTGCAGAAAAGATTTTGTTGAACTCCATGAAGTGAAGGATTAATGTCTTTTGCCTGAGACATACTTCCAGGCAACTTTTCCTTGGGAAAACCTGAATTTTCTTTTTTTATTAGGATTTCTTTTTTGGGTCTTAGTTGCAGCACATGGGATCTTCATTGTGAACACTCAGGCTTAGCTGCTCCATCGCATGTGGGATCCTAGCTCCTCGACCTGGGATCGAACCCACGTTCCCAGCATTGCAAGGCTGATTCTTAACCACTGGACCACCAGGGAGGTCCCAGAAAGCCTGGATTTTAATGTTAAATTGGTCCGGAATATTTTTCTTTTGGCAAGAGCAAAACAATCAATATCACCGAGTAAAACGTGCTGAATATCCAGCACTTGAAATTGGAATGAGTGCATCATATGTCTAGCGGTAAAGCTTCGGTTCTTGGTCTCTTAAATACAGAGACACACCCCTTCCTCTTAGTAAATGCTGTAATCCCAGGAGAGGGTGATACCTGCCATGCCTGTTTTTTTCTTTCTCTCTGTTTCCCCTTACCATTAAACTGTTACGTTTAGTTCTCTAAACCATTTAATCACCAACTTTCTCTTTATAGAACTGCTCCCATATCCTACACCTCTTTTTGTATGTACAGGATTAAACTTTCCTCACTCACATCACCTTTTCTGCCTTTTTTTCTCCTTTATTAGGAGTCCTAGGACAGTATTTTTGGGAAATGCTAGCCAAAGCATCCGTCATCAAAAGAAAATAATCATAGCCAAATGGGAGAGATTTTCCTAGACTTTTAAGACATGATAGAATATTATCAGAATATCTGAAAAGAAATGTAATGCATTTAAATCTTTCCTTGTTTCAAAGGTGTATTTGAGATAAAGTACAAAAATTCTTGAAATATAAGCAAAAACATACGAACAAAACAAAAGGAAAATTCAGGTTGGAGGGAAAGATTGTTCAGAGAAATGTTTATGATAATATGCTACATGTTTTAAAAGTTGGGCCACAGATTCACCTCTGGGCTTTCTGACAGCCAAAATGAAAAGAAACAGCTGATCCTCAGATCCCAAATTAGGGGGAAAAGGGAGAGCCCCCAGCTAAGGAATCTTGTTTCCATGAGTGTCAGGAACCCCGAGTACCTTCCAGAACAGTTCTTGCCTTGGTTAAGGGGCAGGCAGACCCCCAAGCAATTTTAAAACAGCACAGTATAGAGTAAAAATGTGCAGAAAAGGCAGAATCCACAGAAACAGAAAGCAGACAGGTGGTTTCCAGGGACTGGGGAAGGAGAGATGGCGAATGACCACTAAAGGGTGTGGGGTTTCTTTTTAGAGTAGTGGAATTGTTCTAAAGATAGTGGTAATACTTGTGTAACCCTGTGAATATATTCAAAACCATTGAACGGTACACTTCAAATGGGTAAATTGTGTGGCATGTGAATTATATCTCAACAAAGCTATTCTTCTAAATTTTTAAAATTGAAGTGATAAAAGATGGTAGAATAACATGCTGGGGGAAAAAAAATCAGCTCATGAGTTTAAGATCATGTCCTCTGCAAAATGCACACATTTCTTCTCCAGGGCAGTGTCACAGCTGAGACACTGCTTTAAGGGAGGGTGGGGAGTGGGATCATGTTGAGTAGAACTGGTCAGTGCAGTCTGTAAGTTTCTTCCCATTGTGAACATTCAGTTTTTGATCAACTGTAAAAAAGATAATGAGGTTATGGGATAATTGGAGTGTATATGAACATATTTGATGCTGTAAAGGAATTATGTGGGCTTCCCTGGTGGCTCAGAGGTTAAAGCGTCTGCCTCCAATGCGGGAGACCCGGGTTCGATCCCTGGGTCGGGAAGATCCCCTGGAGAAGGAAATGGCAATCCACTCCAGTATTCTTGCCTGGAGAATCCCACGGACAGAGAAACCTAGTAGGTTACAGTCCACGGGGTCGCAAAGAGTCGGACACGACTGAGCGACTGAACGGAACGGAAAGGAATTATGTATGATAATGACATAGTAGTGATTTTTTAAAGTCTATCTTTTAGAGATACATACTGAAGTATTTCTAAAAAATGCTATGAATTCTGGCTTAAAAATCCATTGGATAGGCTGTAGATAAAACAAGAATGGCTATGTATTGATAACTGTTAAAGCTGGATTCATTATACTATCTCTTTACTCTTGTGTAAATTTCAGATTTTCTCATGATGAAATTTGAAACAGTTTTACCATTCTCTGTTAACTACAAAAAAAAACAAAAACCTAGCAACGTAGCCGCAGTTCTTGCTCATGAGAAATTATGCTATTTGCAGCACTTGTCTCATTTGCTGATTTATGGGTGACTTCTGAGAGATTGGAAGCTTGGGTACTGGCTTGAAGTCACACGTATAAGTAAGCATGAAATTCTAGTAAGGTCATCCACAGCTTTTTCAGCCTTCCCTGTGCTTCTCAGATACTGCGATGTGGAATGGTGGAAGGAATAGCTGCCACTCTTCAGAAAAGCGGAGGAGAACTCTTTATTCCTTTTCTCTAAAGGGTAGTCTCTCCTTTCAGATTTGTCTTCTAATTTGGGATTTGAGTGCAAAAGTACTTGATGTAATATCTTCTTAGGTGGAGAGCTAAATTTTTTAGCAAGATGCTAAAGAATAACATTTATCCTTGACTTCCTGTATGAACTGGAAACCCACAAATAAAACCATGTACAGACTCATCTCTGAGGCTGAAAAAAGGGTGTGTAAAGGGGGTCACATTAACAGTGGCACATCTTTGTGAATGAACACCAGCTTCTCTTTCAGTACTTTTTTTCCCAAGTACTCTATTCTCAGGGGCGATTGAAACTGCGCATTTGTATCTCCTTCTCTGATTCTCAAGATTGGAATTCTCTTTTATAGAAAAATTTACTGCGTTGGTATCTCAGGTGTTACATTACACTGGAGGTACAGGTTCACTGTAACTGAAACTCATTCTTATGTTCAGCACACATTTGTGCGGCTACTGTATGGTAGGTAGGTGTGTCCTCTTTGCGGGAGCCTGCCCTGAAGTTGAGGAGAAGGTAGTGGCACCCCACTCCAGTACTCATGCCTGGAAAATCCCATGGACAGAGGAGCCTGGTAGGCTGCAGTCCATGGGGTCACGAAGAGTCGGACATGACTGAGTGACTTTACTTTCACTTTTCACTTTCATGCACTGGAGAAGAAAATGGCAACCCACTCCAGTGTTCTTGCCTGGAGAATCCCAGGGACGGGGAAGCCTGGTGGGCTGCCGTCTATGGGGTTTCACAGAGTCAGACACGACTGAAGCGACGCAGCAGCAGCAGCAGCAGCAGCCCTGAAGTTGAGTTCTTAGACTAGTTTTGGATCCCTAGTGTTATCTTCCCTAAAGAGCCAACTTTGGTTTTTGGAACCAGCGTGACTTTATAGGAGTGTACAGTCCATTTAGCCCAAGGTAAAGTAGGTGAAAGAACCTTGAAGTGCAGTCAAATCTTCTACCTGGCTTCCCAGGTGGCACAGTGGTAAAGAATCCGCCGGCCCGTGCAGGAGACGCAAGAGATGTGGGTTTGATCCTTGGGTCAGGAAGATTCCCATGGAGGAGGAAATGGGCAACCCACTCTGGTATTCTTGCTGGGAAAATTCCATGGACAGAGGAGCCTGGCTGGCCACAGTTTAAGGGATCACAAAGAGTCAGAAATGACTGAATGACTGAGCACACACACGAGTGTTCCACCACTGACTTATATCCCCCAAAACAGTTTGAATTGAAAGCGCTAAGTGATTATGCCATGATCGTAGGTGGAGAGTGTTTCACTTCATTAAGGACTTTGGCATAATGTTGCTTTTGATATCCATGAAACACCTAAATTGCACATTACTTGAGACTTTAAAGACGGGGCTTCCCTGATGGCTCAGTGGTGAAGAATCTGCCGGCCAATGCAGGAGACATGGGTTCGATCCCTGGTCCAGGAAGATTGCACATGCTGTGGAGCAACTGAGCCCGTGCACCAAGACTATTGAGCCTGTGCTCTAGAGCCCAGGAACCATAGCTACTCAGCCCACATGCTGCAGCCCCTGAAGCCTGCACTCTCTAGAGCCCGTGCTCTATGACGAGAGAAGCTACTGTGCTGAGAAGTTTGCACACCACAGCTATAGAATAGCCCCCAGTTGCTGCACAGCAATGAAGGCCCTGCACAGCCAAAAATAAATGAAAAGTAAAATTATTTTTTTTTTAAAGTAAAAGACTTTAAAGACAGACCCATAGTCCCAAGGTACAAGATACATTTATTTGTATTTATCTTATTTATGTCACTAAGTCAGGTTGTCTTTGAGCTTGTCTTGTTGAATATACAGCAGTGCAAATTAAACACGAAGCCCAGTGCTTTAAATATCACCATTGCTCTATTTTTCTCCTTTGACCATGCCAACAACTTTCTACCTATGAACCTATTGATACCAAGTACTTTGCATGCATTATCTCATTTAATCCTCATAGCAACCCCGTGAGGTAGGTGACCTTAACCTTGTTTTACAGAGACGGAGACTGAAGCTGAGCAAGGTCAGTTGCCTTTCTACACAACTAGTTAGTGGTAAATCTAGGAATCAAGACCAGGTTTTCTTAATTCCCAAGCCCATGCTTTTCCCTGTAAAGTGTGTTGCCTCTTCTTGGTGTTTGGTAAATATTGGCTGAATTGATGCATATTTTGGATGCTTGACAGATCTTTTGCATATCTCCTAAATTTATATGAGATGAAATGGTTATGAGCCTGTCAGGACTATCAAAGGCATCTATGAATGAGAATCTTTGACCAAACCTGTGTTCTGTTGCCTAGACATGCAAAGGCAGAGACCACCTGTACCATCTCCTGTCCCGTTCAAAAGGGTGCCTTTTGCTGTTACATCAGGATTTTACAAAGTACACTCAATGCCTAAGGCAAACTGCTTGCATTCTCTATGGGAAGGAAAATTATTGTTCTTGGTCAAGTGACCAGTTAGCCCTGTTGGTTTTGGAGCATAGTGTTAACAAAGATTAGCCTCTCCAGATATGAGCCTTTTGGCTTGGATGTATAAATGACTGCAGTCACAGGCAGGTCAAGGGGTATGTGTGTAGGTAGATTGCATCTATAAGTACTAGTCAAAAATCAATCAGCAGAGATTTACTGAGCATTTGGTGACATGCTTGACACTATGACAGGAGTGTTAAAGGAGTAAAAAAGACATGTGAGATACAGCCTCTCAAAGGTTTACGTCTAATTGATGCAGATATGACTCATGGAGGAAGAGAAATATAAAAATAAGAACCATGTCTGTGTACAGGTTTTTATTTTTCGTCTCCTTATACTCAATAATTAGCTTAGTGCCTGCCATGCTATTAGAACTTAATAAATTTTTTTTGAATGAATGAAAATGCAGAGGAGAGAGATTAATAGCTTTTGATGTTTTGATGGCTTCTTAGAAGAAGTTAAATTTGAGCTGGAAACTCAAATATGAGTAAAATTTAAGGAAAGAAGAGTGGAAAAGTGGGAAGGACATTCCAAATGAAGGAAAAAGGTGTCAAGTATAGTTTGGAAATAAAAGAGTGCATATATAAATGTGTCCCTGGAATAGAATAGACCAGTTTTGCTAGGCCAGAGATATGGCTGGAATCAGAGTGTCTTGAGTGCTGGACAAAGACATTTAAATTCTATTCTGTAACTCCCTGAGTGTCTGATTGGCAGAACGGGTTGATCAAAACAAGTATGGGGTGGAGTGATGGGTGGGGAGGCCAGTTAAGAGGCGGATTTGTTTAGGTTGTGTGGATAATAAATCCTGAACTAGGGTCTTGGCTGAGGAAGCTGAAGGAACTAGGCAGATGAAAGACATTGTGGGAAGAAACAGAGTTAGTGTCTGGATGTGAAGATAAGGAAGAGGAGTCCTCAAAGATGGCCCAGTGATCCTGAACTGGGGATCTTGGGAGAAGGGCCGCTTTGGTTTATTAGATGTAATATGGAAGTCAGAAGAGGGAGGTGGGTTTGAGGAGATGTTGGTGAGGCACTGGTGCATCAAGAGGAAATGTCTGCTTAGCAGTGGGATGGAACGGCTGCGCCCTGGTCTCTCTTCTCACGGGGCAGTTGCCTCATCTGCATGTGACACCATGATAGACCCTCAGGTGCTCCCAGGCATGACTTACTATGGGAAGTGAAAAATAATTCAACTTTTGTAAGGGATATTTGAGGTGAGTTGATCTTTCTAGATAATGTGTGTGTGTGTAATCGTCTCTCTATCTTTCCTAGTAATGTTGGTCCTCTCCAAATGGGAAGGAAGACGTATTCTTTGAAGGCATCAGTGAGAAATAAGAAGCAAGAGGCACAGACTTGGAGGGCTGGGGACAGGGGGCACAGAGTTCACTTCTGCAGGTACTTGGCAGTCCTCGGGAGTGACATCATGGAAGCCACGACTATAGGTGTTTCCTGAGGTGACTGCTGCGTGAGCCCTACACTCACAGTCATCAGTTTTATGGAACCCTTTGAGAGGCACAGTGTAAACAGCAAGAATTGGACTTCCCTGAATCAAAGAATCAGGATCTTTGATTCTTTAACAGCATTAATTAGTTAGAATGTACAGTGTAAGAGTTAAATTTATCTGCCCCACCAGTCTTGGCCCCCTGCATTCTCCCTCTAGTGAATACAGGATTGAAGCATAGTAAATAGTTTACATGTCTTGATTTCCCCTCTTTTTTATTAAAAAAAAAAAAGTTTAACTGCTCAGACCCTGGGGTATATATATAAAGTATATTCTGATTTAATTTCATTGACAAAATTTCTCATTAAAACAAAAATGGGGGAAAATGAGCTGCAGTGGAGTATAAAAAGGGAAGGAATTTGCGGGCCATTGGCTCTCCCGTATTAGAATGTGTAGAAAACTAATAGAAGTATTTTTAATTTAAATGGTTTTCTTTGATTAAGTCAGTTTGCAAGATTCCTTTAGCGTTATGAGTCCAGCAGTTCAGTTCATGGCCCAGTGATGGGGGGCAGTGAGTACGTACATTCCCCCTGCTGGGTCAGCACAGACACGGCCTTTGTGGGAGAAAAGACGCCAAGAGGTTAAGTAAGTTATTGCTGAACCACGTCATGACACCCTTTGCAGCCGTTAGAACTAATGTTATAGAAGAATATTTAAAAACATCTTGTACAAAACAGAAACAGACTCACAGACTTAGCAAGCAAATTTAAGATTTCCAAAGGGGAGAGAATGAGGGAGAAGGATACCTTAGGAGTTTGGAATTAACAGATACAAACTCCTGTATATAAAATAGAAAAGCATCATGGTACTAATGTGTAGCACAGGGAGCTATACTCAGTATCTGGTAATGACCTATAATGGAATATAATCTGAGAGAGGAAAAATATATATATGGCTGAATCACATTGCTGTGCATCATAAACTAACACAACATTGTAAATCAACTATACTTCAATAAAAAATGAAAATCGTATAATTTAAAAAGATACAATAGTGAGAAAGATCACATAACAATAACAAATAGTATGATCCCGTTTTCATAAATACATAACTGTAGTAACATGCATCGGTTGTGGTTATCTTGTGATAAAATCACTAATCTTAATTTTCCAATTTCTTTTTGATTTTTATTGCCTTTATAGTAAAAATGTTTGAAAAATGAAACAAAGTTTTTTAAAAAGAGATTGTGCATTGAATTCCATAATTTTTAAAGGAAGTTCATGTGTTCAGATGCTATGGTGATTTTTCTTTGATTGGCTGAACTAATGATGGCCCACACCTTTCTTTTATTCAGAAAGCCTGGTTTTTGAAGAGTGGTGAATTCCTTTAGGGCACCTAGCAGACTTCAGGTAAAAGTACTCCAGATAGACTTCTTACACTGGCATTTACGGAGGGTCTGGATTGGAACAAAGATACAAGTTTGGCAGGAGGACCAAGGGACCCAAAAGGACTGGGCATGCTGTTTTCTTGGGAAAAAGATCTCTCTCCTGTCTTGGCATCATGTTGAAAAGTCTGGGTAGGTGGCAGTTGTCAGTAGAAGAACAATTCCTGGGTTACAGTGATCTGGGTAGAGAACTCCAGACATCCTCAGTAAAACTAGGTGTGATAGCATTGACACTGAGTTTTCTCTGCCTTAGTCTTTTGTCTAAGAGCTTTAGTTCAGTTCACTCTCTCAGTCGTGTCTGACTCTTTGCGACCCCATGAACCACAGCACGCCAGGCCTCCCTGTCCATCACCAACTCCCGGAGTCCACCCAAACCCACGTCCATTGAGTCGGTGATGCCATCCAACCATCTCATCCTCTGTTGTCCCCNCTCTTTCACTTTCATCAAGAGGCTTTTGAGCTCCTCTTCACTTTCTGCCATAAGGGTGGTGTCATCTGCATATCTGAGGTTATTGATATTTCTCCCGGCAATCTTGATTCCAGCTTGTGTTTCTTCCAGTCCAGCGTTTCTCATGATATACTCTGCATATAAGTTAAATAAGCAGGGTGACAATATACAGCCTTGACACACAGGAGTACATTACAAGTACGTTCCTATTTGGAACCAGGCTGTTGTTGCATGTTCAGTTCTAACTGTTGCTTCCTGACCTGCATACAGATTTCTCAAGGGGCAGGTCAGGTGGTCTGGTATTCCCATCTCTAAGAATTTTCCACAATTTATTGTGATCCACATAGTCAAAGGCTTTGGCATAGTCAATAAAGCAGAAATAGCTATTTTTCTAGAACTCTCTTGCTTTTTTGATGATCCAGCGGATGTTGGCAATTTGATCTCTGGTTCCTCTGCCTTTTCTAAAACCAGCTTGAACATGTGGAATTTCACAGTTCACGTATTGCTGAAGCCTAACTTGGAGAATTTTAAACATCACTGTACATCATGTGAGATGAGTGCAATTGTGTGGTAGTTTGAGCATTCTTTAGCATTGCCTTTCTTTGGGATTGGAATGAAAACTGACCTTTTCCAGTCCTGTGGCCACTGCTGAGTTTCCAAATTTGCTGGCATATTGAGTGAGCACTTTCACAGCATCATCTTTCAGAATTTGAAATAGCTCAGCCGGAATTCCATCACCTCCACTAACTTTGTTCATAGTGATGCTTCCTAAGGCCCATTTGACTTCACATTCCAAGATGTCTGGCTCTAGATGAGTGATCACACCATCATGATTATCTGGGTGGTGAAGATCTTTTTACTGTATTATTTCATCAAAATCTTCCAGCTTTGCTCTGAGTTGTAGGTATTGCTGTTTTGATTCCCATTTTATAGATAAGGTGGCAGTGGCTCAAAGATTTAATTACCTTGCTCAAGGGCTCACACTGTAGTCAGTGAAAGAGCCAGGATTTGAACCCAGGTGCCTCTTAGTCAGAGGATAGGCTGCATGTCATCCCAGGTGAGATGGTTCCTAGGCTGTGGGAGTTGCTCTCCTTTGCTTTGAAGGTCTCTAAGTCCAGAGAGGCTTATAATACGTAGACTAAAGACCAACAGGTAATACATTCCCAGTATAAAAGGCAAAGTGTGGGCCTATGTGGCGTTTCCTGAAGGACCCTTTCACAGTGCATCCCTCCAGTGCTGTTGAGGGGATGTTCTCCACAGAAAGGTAAACATCCTCTCTCCTTTCTCCAGCCCATGTAATACAGAAGCCGGGACATGCTTCTCAAAGTGTAGCCCCCTTACTGTCAACTAGGAACTTTGTTGGAACTACAGATTCTTAGGCCCACCTCAGATCTATTGCTTCAGAAACTCTGTAAGTGGGTCCTGTGTTAACAAGTTCTCCTGGGGATTCTGACGCAGGAACAGAGCTAAGATGTAGTCCCCTCTTTTGAAGAGTTTATAGTCACCTATTAAATCAGCAAGAGGGATAAAAGCCAAGATGCCATTGTGGTTTTGGTGTCCTTTGAATTTTTGTTAAAGATGCGTGCTTGCCGATTTATCTCAGGAACAGGCTCTTTTCTCTCTGAGCCAAGCTGATGCATGCTCTTGGCTTGATGTCAGGGACCTTTTTAACAGGCTGCAACTTTGCTAATTGTTGTAGTGCCTCTGCCTTTCAATGAGAGATCATATCCTGGCTAATTCGAAGCCCAATTGCAAGTTCAATTTTTTTTTTTCACACTGGTTAGTAAAACATCTTGAAGTTTTTTCTCAGAGTTACCCAGAGGGAGTTTTAACTAGTTTTCAGAGATTTTCAATATGCCTGGGAGGAAGTTGCCCAGAAATTACCCATAGAGATTCTAGACAGATTGTCACAGAGTCTGTGTGAGAAACAGAGGCCAATCAGAAAAGTAATTAGACCATTCCTTAACTGTTTACACTTCTTACATCAATGATAATTGCTTATTTGAAGTATGGACTACAGCATGCATTATTATCATTAGTATCTAATCAGTAATTGAGAATATGTCTTTATTTCTCTGGGTTGAGTCTTCATGTATTGACCCCAATTTCTTTTTCTTTTTTTTCCACTCCTAACATTTATTTTTAATGCCAAGAGTCTAGTAAATAAACTAATAAGTAATTAGCCTTTACAACACAGCCTTGGTATGTATGTGTTTAGGTTAAATACCTTTCTCAGTATAGTCAGGCAGGAAAAGGGAGAAGTTCTTGAATTACTATACATATTTTAAAATAATTTTCATGGTGAAGAGAGATAAGTGTTTGAATTTCCAAGGTTATCAATGACATTGGAATTCTGTGTGTCAAGAACTTAGGGGGCATGGGGACACATGGGGCTGAATTTTGAAGTGTGTGGAGACGGCAGCACTTTTGGAACAGGGTTGTCACAGGACGTTGGGGTGGGGTGACGGTCGTATGCCCTAAATCAAGAGCTGGGGAGTTCTCCCTCTCATGATTGTTACATATTATGCCTTTCCAGTTCCTACTGCCCATCTAGAATTTTCTGGTTGGGAATTTTTAGAAAAAAATTCTATAACTTGGAAGAGAGCTTCTATATAACCTATTATTGAGGGGAGCGGCTAGAAAACTGATCCTTGACAAGGTTGCTGTTTGCCCATAATAGTAAGAGCAGCAGGCTTTGCGATATATTTTTCTATTTGCCAGTTGCTGCCTCTTGTGTTAAAGCACAACAGTTGTAGTTTACAGACACCCTGAGACAGGCAGGCAGGACGTCATGCATTTTACAGCGTCTCCATTATGCTAGCCCATTGTTCCTTCCTCTGCCTTTTTTGCTGCTGCTGAGAGCAGGCTGAGTAGGAATCCCCGAGACAGTGACAGGAAGGAAACTTTCATGATTACATTTGGAACACTCCCAACCTGTTAAACTAAAGTTGGCCATAGATTTTTTTTTCAGTTTGAAAGAACAGAGCACCTAGGCTGTAAATACCAAAGATCTCTTAAGATGATGACTACCAAAACATAAATGTTAGCATCTTTAAATTTCTTCAAAGCAGAAAAACGGTACCTATTTATAAATAGTAATTTAGAAGCTACAAGTAAGCAGATAATTTTGGAAGCATGAGAATGTTAAAACATAGTGATCCCATTGATACATAGCTGGATAATTATCCCTAACTCCTAGTGATTTGGAAATTATTAATGTTGCAGTTTTCTAGGTCTCTGTCTTATTTCTGTGTTTTACCTGTTTTTTGCTTTTGTTTATTTTTGATTTTGCTTTTTGCCCAATCACATGTCCAAAAGAAGGCAGGCCAGGAATGAGAAACAGCCCACACTCAAATTTAGCCTGACCACATTTGGATACCTAGATCTTTATGGACCTAACTTTTCAACTTAAAGCATCAAAGAGATTCTTTTTCTGGCCCTGCTTCCAAACATCAGAATATTTTCTCTTCTCTCAAAATATTTCAGGTAATTTCTACAGGAGTCCCTAGCTTGAGAATCTATCATTTAAGTGAAAATCTAAAGAAAAGTTATCAACAAATAGGTATCTTGCTTGCAGAGTGTTTTAAAAAATATTTGTGTGTTTATTTGGCTGCCCTGGGTCTTTAATTGCAACATTCGAGATCTTTAGTTGTGACATTCATGATCTTAGCTGGGGCATGTAGGATCTAGTTCCCTGAGCAGGGATTGAACCTAGGCCCCCTGCTTTGGCAGTACAGAACCTTAGCCACTGGACCACCAGGGAAGTCCCACTTGCATGACATGTTGCATGCTTTTTGCTGGCTATATCCCACTTCAACTCCACTCCCGTATACAGTCTTCCTCATAGACGCCACGTGTGCATGCACGCGTGCTCAGTCATGTCTGACTCTCTGCAGTCGCATGGACTGCAGCCCACCAGTCTCTGTCCATGGGATTTCCCAGGCAAGAATACTGGAGTAGGTGGCCATTTCCTACTCCAGGGGATCTTCCTGACCTAGGGACTGAATCCATGTCTCCTGCATCTCCTACATTGGCAGGTGAATTCTTTACCACTGAGCCACCTAGGAAGCCTGTATAGAGGCCCACAAAGCTTATAAATCAAATCATGCCTCATACCCATGCTTGTGAGAGCTGGCTCTTTTTTTGGTCCAGAAGAGAGAGACATTCAGTTTGACCTTGGGTTTCAGTGCTAAAAAGGCTAATCCTTCTGAATTACACTCTAGCTGAACTCCCCAGAAATTCAGGACAGTAAGAGCCACCGTTACTCTGATCACTCTCTGCTGATGCTGGGGGATGTGGAGTTGCTCATGTGAGAAGCAGCCCCACAGCAGAGCACTGCTCTGCCACCGGAAGCACTTATTTTGAGTTCACTGATATCTGGAGCCAGCAGGTTGTATGCCCACAGTTGCTGTGAGTAATGTGTGCACATTAGCTTCAACAGATCTGGAAGATAGCTTCCTATCCCTTTGAAGGCCCTCACTGCCTCAGGATGTCCCCAAGTAAAATTTATTGTGCCACATAGACTACATTTTATGTTGTGTGAAAAATAGGCTAATTTTCTTTTAGAATCAAGGAGTAGATTAGAACTGACGGGGTGATAGGTGGGTTTCCTAGTAAACTGTAGCTCAACAGCTTTGTGTTTTTGAGTAGATTCTGGAATTACTGTCTCAGGAATCCCTAGGTGATAGGAAAGATTGTCTTAGGTCTAGACAATCTAGTTGTGGTTCTACCTGAAGGAAGGTCATCTTTCTAAACCTCAGTTCTTGGCTGCTTCAGCTAGCTAGGATTCTAAAGGAATGGACATGGCCTTGCCAAAAAGAAAACTTTCAGACCACCCACCAAACCGGAGGTAGGCTAAAACTTTTTTTCTATGTGCAGCCTCCCACAGCTCATGATTTTTATTGCCACCCAGTGGCATTTGCAGTATTAAATGGTGCCAGTGATATTTCAACCTGTTGGGAAACAGCTAAACTGTGTACTGCAACCAGAGCTATTTGTTTGGTCAGCTCCTCCAGGCTCTCATTTTTGTGGCCAGTGTTTTGTTTATGAGTGTCTTCTCCTCTATGGTTTCCGGCTTCAGTGACTAGGAGTGGGAGTTGTGGGCTCAGAGGAGAAGGCCGGCAGAAGATGGTTGGGCTCACTTCATTTCCTGAGTCATATTCAGCATTCTTGTGTCTCTTGGTTCCATCGTGGCCGGGCAGTGCTTCCCACTGGTTTGTCAGACCAGCTTTCCCAGCCGCCTCCAGGGGTGGGAAGGAAAACCACACCTTGCTCTGTGTCACCAGTTAACAGGCAGAGTTTTGTTCAGTAAATATTTATAGAACCTCCCTACTAACCTCGAACCCTGCAACCTTGTACCTTTGAAAAGTTTATTCTCCCTGCCTGGCCTCCCAAGGAACTGTTTGGACCTGAGCAGTACACCTCAGAGGGACAGTGATGGGGCCCTTCATCTCAGACCAGACACCACAGAAATGCACCCCGCATGATCTTAACCCTCAGCTTGGTGGACTGAGCCCCATTTTAGTGGAAGAGAGTTCATGGGAAAGAGTCAAACTGATTGCCTTTCACTGTTACCCTCTTTGGTTTGTCAAGCTCAACCCCCTGATCAGAGGATGTGCATAGCAGCTGGTAGAGAGGAGCAAGACTCTGACCTGGTGAGCTCCTTCTGCCTTTGCACACAGCAGCGGTAAGGTTGTCAGCCTCCACAAGCTGTTCCTTTTCCCTGAGAGAGAGATGAGTGCCCTCCAATAATTCTGGAAATAAGTTAGATACAACCTGAAAATCCAACAGTAGGAAATTGGTTAAATATATAGGGTTTATCTTTGCTAAGAAATACTATGTTGAATCATTAATGTTGTGTGAAGAAACGGTATGTTGAAA
This sequence comes from Cephalophus harveyi, assembly GCA_006410635.1. Classification (NCBI taxonomy): domain Eukaryota; kingdom Metazoa; phylum Chordata; class Mammalia; order Artiodactyla; family Bovidae; genus Cephalophus; species Cephalophus harveyi. The sequence continues at coordinate 245,697 of SJYT01013042.1, forward strand.
AAGAGACATCAGGGAAAAACAGGATTTCAATTTTATAAAAACAAAGGAAAGCATCAAATTGTTAATAGTTTCCTTTGATGGGATTGTGGGAGATTTTTAGCCGTCTTTTCTAATTTCCTACGCTGAACATTTATTACCTTTCAGTTGTTGTTGAAGACTCCTATCATACCCAAAAGTACATAAAACACACAAAATAAGTTTAAAGAATGAGTCTAAAGTGAATATACCCATGTCATCGGTACCCAGGTCAGGAACATTAAAAGCAACATTACTTTTGTCATTGAAACACTGACAATAAAAATGTTATTAAAAATCTACTTTTCCTGAGTTCTTCACATGGCTATGATAAGAATAAAATAAGACTATATATGAAAGTGCTTGTGCTTATTAAATCTTAAAACATCCATCGAGCATAAGGGGTTCTCTGTCTCCTCTGAGGTGCCAAGTGTGACAGGTGCACATGAGCAGTAAGTCATTGCTGAGGTCTGAGGCTGCTTGTGTCATACAGAGATTTGCACTGAAAATGTGTCATCTATGCCACTTGTCCTATCTACATGCTTTTCCCTTGCCGGGAAGCCCTGAGGCACCGTCTTGGGCACTGGGAGAAGTACTGGTGACTTAATGTAAAAACCTCTTTCCTCCGTTGCAGGCTGAATACTCTGGGTTGCTGCATATGGTGAAAGGAGGTTGTGTGTATGTGTTGATGAGTTGATTTCACCAAACTCAGAATTCCAAGCAGTAATACTTTCTCTATTTTTTTTTTTAGCTTTATTATTGAATTATCTAGTATTTCACCTCTTGAAGTTCAGTTGGAAGCAGGCAATGAATTAATCATAATTTAATCCTTTCACCTGTTAACTGTTGTCACGGCTGCTATATAATTTGTAGAGCCAAGTGCAGAATGAAAGTATAGGATCTCCTGATTAAAAAAAAAAAACAACAGGAAAAAAGTGTCGTTAAAAGTACAAAAACATAAAGCTTTATCCTTTCTTCCATGTTCTCTATCTTGGCTTGTCATGATATATTTTATTTGCCTCTTAATGTCTTTCTAAGTAAAGGAAAATTAAAGATTTTAATAATTATTATGAATTTTACTGATCACTCTAATATCATGCAATGCAGGTTTAAAATGCAAATTTAAGAGCATTCAACTCATATGTGAAATCACATATGAATTGCACAATTCACAATTGTGAATTTGTATTTTGCACAATTTGTATTTTGTAGCTCATACGTTGCTCTCACTAGAACAGTGGAAGTGCTGCATCAAACTAATGCAGCTGCAGCTGTGTTTATTTTGCATTCTACCAGTACTCTTCCTTTGGCTAACTGATAGTAGGATTAATAGAAAAGGGACTATGGATTGCCCTATCCTTTCCTTTCTTTTTACATCAGACACATACTTTCAGTGTAAGTGCTTGATTTGCATAAGAAAATAATACCATAGGATCCCCTGGTCATTTGTGTTTCTTAAAATGCCATTGCCTTCTTTCTGTGTTCCAAGCAAGTTCTGGTTGCAATGGAAAATGTGACTTCTTGAGGCTTCACATCTACTACTCAGTGGTAGACATCGTGTGCTTGCCTTGTACTTGCTCTGAGTCTTGCCTTACTCCCACATGTGGTGGGCCCACGATTTCTCTGCTTGAAGGGCATCACAAATGGTCAGTGTAAAGAGGGGCACAAGGAGTGGCAACACACACATTACATGTATCCCTTCTGCTCACACATGCTCCATTGTTCATTGACTTTACTTACAAAACACAGATTCAAAGACAAGATATTAAGAATTTCTGCATGGTAACAGGAGAGCATTAAATGAAGTATTGGGGGGCCCTTCTGAGCCTAGGACCTGTGTGACTGTATAGGTAGCATCCCATAAAGCCAGACCTAATGATTGTTATCTTTGTAATCCTAATGATTGGGTTCTTGAAAATCTTCCCATGGCTTTCTATTCTAGGTTATGAGTCTTCCTTATCTGCAGTTTCATGGGGCCCAGGATTCTGTCCACGGTGAATTCTAGGCTCAAACAAATAGCAGTTATTCAAGGTATAAAGTGCCACTCGCTATTGATACCAGTTCATCCTTTCATTATGGGTTTATCAGACATATCAGCCCATGGAGCCTGAACAGGAAAGAATTGAAGTTGAGTCTTTGAGTCCAGGATCTTGGAGCTGAGTCACTTGGCTGTACAGCAGAGATTGCCACAACACTGTAAATCAATTTTATACTTCAATTAAAAAGTAAGTCCAGAATTTTTTGATTTAAGTTTAATAAATGAAATTTATAATTAATACATTCACAATTGTATTTCTGTTGGCATATGTTACTGTTAGGTTTATAAACTCAGTGGGCTGGTAAGATGTTTGCAAACCAACAGTTTTCTGAACTTATCTCCAAGAGGCAATTGGAGTATTTTGCCCTTTTGCCTTTGATAGAACATTTCCTCAGAAGATAACCAAAATATCCAATATTTTTGAATATTTTTATTGAATACAAATACAAGGTGTATTTGTAACTGATTTTGACAGATAGTGGAGACCACAAAATCTGCCACTTAAGAGCCTGAGCTCTGGTGAGGCAGACCTGAGTTTACATCTGCTCTGCCTCTTACTGACCTTCCCAGGTGGCGCTAGTGGTAAAGAACCCGCCTGTCAATGCAGGAGACATAAAAGATGCGGGTTCCATCCCTGATCAGGAAGATCCCCTGGAGGAGGGCATGGGAACCCACTGCAGTTTTCTGGCCTGGAGAATCTCGTGGACAGAGGAGCCTGGTGAGCTTTAGGTCATGGGGTCGCAGAGTCGGACACGACTGAGTGACTGACATACACTGCCTCTTGGTAGGCGTAGGACTGGGGTGGGGGGGTCACCTAAAGCTCTGAGCTTGCTTTCCTCCCCTGTGAAGAGACGATGCTAAAAATAGCTCACTCAAAGGATTGTTCTTAATAATATACAGGAAATGGTTTAGTTTGATGTTTGACACAGATGAGGTATTCAATTTTAACCTATTATGCTTATTAGTATGTAACTAAAAAAAAACGTCTACTTCTGCTTTATTGACTATGCCAAAGCCTTTGACTGTGTGGATCACAAGAAACTGAAAATTCTGAAAGAGATGGGAATACCAGACTGCCTAACCTGCCTCTTGAGAAATCTGTATGCAGGTCAGGAAGCAACAGTTAGAACTGGACATGGAACAATAGACTGGTTCCAAATAGGAAAAGGAGTCCGTCAAGGCTGTATATTGTCACCCTGCTTATTTAACTTATATGCAGAGTACATCATGAGAAACGCTGGACTGGAAGAAACACAAGCTGGAATCAAGATTGCCAGGAGAAATATCAATGACCTCAGATATGCAGATGACACCACCCTTATGGCAGAAAGTGAAGAGGAGCTAAAAAGCCTCTTGATGAAAGTGAAAGAGGAGAGCAAAAAAGTTGGCTTAAAGCTCAACATTCAGAAAACGAAGATCATGGCATCTGGTCCCATCACTTCATGGGAAATAGATGGGGAAACAGTGGAAACAGTGCCAGACTTTATTTTTTTAGGCTCCAAAATCACTGCTGATGGTGACTGCAGCCATGAAATTAGAAGACGCTTACTCCTTGGAAGAAAAGTTATGTCCAACCTAGATAGCATTTTCAAAAGCAGAGACATTACTTTGCCGACTAAGGTCCGTCTAGTCAAGGCTATGGTTTTAAAAAAAAAAAAAAAAGACTTCAAATGACTATGCTTGTAATTAAAAGATGAATAACTCTGATAGGGAATAAATTATCAGATTAATAAATAGCCTAGTCTAGTTCTATTGGAAACCCAACAGATAGAAATTAAATACAAAGAAGAAAATGGTGCTAGTCTGTACTGGACTGTGTTTTGAAACAGTAACTATGTGTCATTCATTTCTGTAGCCTTAGATCAGCACATAGTAGGTGCTTGTTGATTAAACTGTGAACTTATTAATAGGTACATATTTTATTTTTTTACCTTATGTGACTTTTATCCTTCTAAATTTACAAAAAAACCAAGAGGTCTGTTTTTTAAGTCAGTAGAAATAGTGCAGGCATTTGTGGTTATTTGTGTGTGACTATCCCATTTGATTCCTACAACTGGGGGGAGAAAAAGGTAGAGAAAAGCCAAACACAAATTTGGTGGTATCTTTATTTTAATAAAGATGGGACAACTGGTCATTTTCCATGTCTGAACATAGGTTTGACCTGTGAATCCTGGGCTCAGCGGCAGATGGCCTGGCACCTCAGCTGGGATTTGTACTGCGACGTGGGGCTGGACAGAAATTGAAACTCCATGTGGTTGGTTACCTGGGCTCGGGTCAGAGCCTTCCCCTACAGCTCCCTGGCTGGAGAAGCTGTGTCCATCATGGGCGCAGCATCAGAGATTAAGCCAAGCTCAGGTGCATTCCAGCAGGTGGTGGAGAAAGCCAGGCTGTCGTTTAGATTCAGGGAAAGATCTGTTTGTCTTTGATAACAAAGCTTTTAGGAAGATATTTGAACCATAAGCACAATTTGAAAGGCTTGAATGTAAAATAAAATAATCAATGAAGTAATTTTAAGGCATTTTCTGTTAGTTATAAGGGACTAGGGTCCTCTTTGTATGCGCTTTTCTGCTCTGTAATTTAAACAACAGACAATTAGTGACCTGGAGATATGTTTTGGGCTTTGAAAATTTTGGTATAACTTAGAGGCTTTGGAGGAGGAAATGGCAACCCACTCCAGTATTCTTGCCTGAAGAATCCCAGGGACAGGGGAGCCTGGTGGGCTGCCGTCTGTGGGGTCGCACAGAGTCGGACACGACTGAGCATTTTCTGTTAGTTATAAGGGACTAGGGTCCTCTTTGTATGCGCTTTTCTGCTCTGTAATTTAAACAACAGACAATTAGTGACCTGGAGATATGTTTTGGGCTTTGAAAATTTTGGTATAACTTAGAGGCTTTGGAGGAGGAAATGGCAACCCACTCCAGTATTCTTGCCTGAAGAATCCCAGGGACAGGGGAGCCTGGTGGGCTGCCGTCTGTGGGGTCGCACAGAGTCGGACACGACTGAGGCGACTTAGCAGCAGCAGCAGAGGCTTTTAAATAGTATAGTTTCAATTTCCCCCGCCCCCTACTTTAAAGTGGACAGCTGAAATCCAGATTTCACATAAGTATGTTTTTCAGAACCATTAAATCCCAGACGTGAGTATATCTGCCATTAATGACATGTGAAAGCACATTAAAGGACAGCTTTATGTGTTTTTTTAATTATTTGAAAATGATTTGATGCCATTAATAAATTCTTATACTATTTTTAAGCTGGATTTTGTGTAGATCCAGTTGATTTGCTTTTGTGGGAATAGAAAAGAAAGTTATTTATCTCATTTGTATACCCTCCCACCTTACTTGATAAACTATTTAAGGACCTTTAAGGATTAAAGAGAAACTTGTATGAGGGTCAAGAAGCAACAGTTAGAAATAGACATGGAACAGCAGACTGGTTCCAAATTAGGAAGGAGTACAACAAGGCTGAATATTGTCACCCTGCTTATTTAACTCACATGCAGAGTACATCATGCAAAATGCCAGGCTGGATGAATCACAAGCTAGAATCAGAATTGCTGGGAGAAATATCAACAACTTCAGATATGCAGATGACACCATTCTAATGGCAGAAAATGAAGAGAAATTAAAGAGCCTCTTGATGAGGGTGAAAGAGAAGACTGAAAAAGCTGGTTTGAAGCTCAACATTAAAAAATTAAGATCATGGCCTCCAATCCCATCATTTCATGGCAAATATAAAGAGAAAAAGTGGAAGCAGTGACAGATTTTATTTTCTTGGGCTCCAGATTCACTGTGGTGACTGCAGCCATGAAATTAAAGACGCTTGCTCCTTGAAAGGAAAGCTATGACAAGCCTAAACAGTGTATTAAAAAGCAGAGACATCACTTTGCAGACAAAGGTCTGTATAGTCAAAGCTATGGTTTTTCCAGTAGTCATGTATGGATGTGAGAATTGATCCAAGAGCTGAAGAACTGATGCTTTTGAATTGTGGTGCTGGAGAAGACTCTTCAGAGTCCCTTGGACTGCAAGGAGATCAAATCAGTTAAGCCTCAAGGAAATCTACCCTGAATATTCATTGAAAGGGCTGCTGCTGAAGATGAAGCTCCAATACTTTGGCCACCTGATGCGAAGAGCTAACTCATTGGAAAAGACCCTAATGCTGGGAAAGATTGAGAGCAGGAGCAGAAGGGGGTGACAGAGGATAAGATGATTAGATAGGGTCACTGACTCAATAGACATGAATCTGAGCAAACTCTGGGAGTTAGTGGAGGACAGAGGACCCTGGCGTGCTGCAGTCCACGAGGGGGAAAGAGTTGGATACAGCTTAGTGACTGAACAACAGCAGCGAAGGATTAAAGACCCTCTTAAACCTTACATTTAATTTTTAAATTGTGGTATAACTGACATAGCATTATATTAATTTCAAGTACACAATGATACTTGTACAATGATGATTTGATATTTATATATACAGTAAGTCCCCTACATACTAATGAGTTCCATTCTGAGAGTGTGTTCGTCAGTCCAATTTGTTCATAAGTCCAACAGAGTTAACCTGGGTACTCAGCTAACACAATTGGCTGTATAGTACTGTATCATCATAGGTTTATAACATACTTTTCACACAAATGATACATAGAAAGCAAACACAAAGAATAAAACATTTTTAATCTTACAGTACCTTGAAAAGTACAGTAGTACAGTACAAGAGCTGACATACCGGGGCTGGCATCAAGTGAACAGGCAAGAAGGAGGAGAGAGAGTGGAGGAGAGAGGAGGTGGGAGATGGTAGAGCTGAGGGGTCGTCAGCAATAGTAAATGAAGCTGCAGTTTCACTCACGCCTTATGTGATTGGACGTGCAAAAGCACGTTTGCCTCTTTGAAAGTTCACAACTTGAAGGTTCGTATGTAGGCGTTCAGTTCAGTCGCTCAGTCGTGTCTGACTCTTTGCGACCCCACGAACCGCAGCACGCAAGGCCTCCCTGTCCATTACCAACTCCTGGAGTACACCCAAACCCAGGTCCATCGAGTCGGTGATGCCATCCAACCATCTCATCCTCTGTCGTTCCCTCCTCCTCCTGCCCTCAATCTTTCCCAGCATCAGGGTCTTTTCAAGTCAGTCAGCCCTTTGCATCAGGTGACCAGAGTACTGGAGTTTCAGCTTTAGCATCATTCCTTCCAAAGAAATCCCAGGGTTGATCTGTTAACATCATTAACAGAAAAGATGTTCTTTTTGTGTACCTGTTGATCTGTATATTTTTGGAAAAATGTTCAGATCCTCTGTCCCATTTTTTAATATAATTGCTTGGATTTTTTGTTACTGAGTTGTATGAGTTCTTTATATATTTTGTATATTAATCCCTCTTCACATGTACAATTTGGAGATATTTTTTCCCATTCATTTGGTTGCTTTTTCATTATGTTGATGGATTCATTTGCTGTGCAGAAGCTCTTTAGTTTGATGTAGTCCCCCTTGTTTATTTTTTATTTTGGTGTGAGATCTAAAGTTATCAACAGGACCAATGTCAAAGAGCATACTGCCCCTGTTTTCTTCTAAGAGTTTTATGGTTTCAGGTTTTACGTTCAAGTCTTTAGTTTATTTTGAGTTAATTTTTGTGTGTGGTATAAGATATGGTTGTTTCATTCTTCTACATTTGATCATCCAGTTTCCTCAACTTGATTTATTGAAGGGACTTGCAGAGACTATTTGTTCCCTATTATATATTCTTGGCCTCTTTGTTGTAAAGTAATTGACCATATCTGTGTAGACTTATTTCTAGGCTCTCTATTCTGTTCCATTGGTGTATGCTTCTGTTTTTATGCCAATACTGTACTGTTTTGATTTCTATGGCTTTGTAATATAATTTGAAATCAGGAATGTGATGTCTGCAGCTTTGTTCTTCTTTCTTAAGATTTCTTCAGTAATTACTGTATAAAATGATTATTCAGAATAAGTTTTTTTATATTTATGAAATTAAAAAAAAAGATTACTTTGACTATTCAGATTCTTTTGTGACTCCATATGAATTTCAGGGTTGTTCTATTTCTGTGAAAAGTACCTTGGAATTTTAAAAAATATTTCTGTTTATTTGGCTGTACTGGGTCTTAATTGCAGCATGTGGGATCTTTGATCTTCATTACAACATGTGGAATCTTTAGTTGCAATGCAGTGCCACTGGAATTTTGATTTAGATTGCGTTGAATCTGTATATTGCTTCAGGTAGTATGGACATTTTAACAGTACTAAGTCTTTCAATCCATGAACGTGGAATAATCTTTCCATTTATTTGTGTCTTCTTCAGTTTCTTTCATTAATGTCTTATAGTTGAGAGTCTAATTTTGAAAGTTTGTGTTCAGCAAAATGGTTTTCTACCCATTTTTAATAAAAAAGTCATCTGTGAAGGAAATATGGTAATCTTACACCCTCTGTTGTTAGATGAAGTAGCAGGAAGATTGCCGATTGCTTTTTCCATGGACAAAAATATAGCTGCAGATGACATAGATGGAAAAAAAAAAACTACCCTTGAGTCTTAAATCTGAATTGCTAAAACTTTATATAATAAAACATTTTCTGGGAGATGATAATGGGTGCAGAGGCCAACAGTTGACTCCTGTGTGAATTACTGTCCTTTGTTTTTCCTTCTGTGGTCCAGACCTCCTCACCCTTCAAAACCCCAACTGAGACGTCACCACTTCTTTTGACATCTCCCTGACTCTTCTCTGCTGCTTCTGGTTTCCTTTTCTGGGTTGCTTTTGTACTTTACCCATACTTGGCAAGAAAGCCACACTTCTCACAGTGTCTGTAATTGTTGGTGTTCATCTTTTTCACTGGACGATGAGACCTCCGAGGGCCGGATCCAGGTCTGTTTTACCTTTGTCTAACCCCCAATATTGCCTGGAAAGTAATAAGCACTCAAAGATTCTACTGAACCCTTAAGTACTATAAGGCAACACCAGAATATATGCCAAGTAGAGATATTTTGTGTTGGCAGAAATGCAGTGTAGATTTTCTTATGTTCTTGTTTCGAATTTGTAAAACCAGCCCATTAGATTGGGCAAAAAAGGTAACACCCAGTGTTGGCAATGGTGTGGTAAGAGACATTCATACGTTGCTGATGAGAGTATAATTGGCACACTGTTTCTGGCACACTGTTTGGAAATTTGAGGCTTAAATATGGGCACACACTTTGACCTAGTAATTCTGTTCCTTATAATGTATTCTAAAGAAATAATGAAGAAATAACCCCAGTATTGTAACATTAAGTGTAATTAAAGTTACAGAGGTTATATGTCAGTTATGTTTTCAAAAAATAAAAAGATACAGCAGCAACCACTTTCAGATTTTATGTGATCCAAACCAAGAACTGAGTTCCTAAGAACTTGGGATGATAATGATAATTTCTTAAAGTCCTCGTTTTATTTTCTCCCAAATCATGCAGGCTGTTGTCTTGCATATAGTAGATGTTCAGTAAATAGTGAATAAATGAATTTCTTAAATTGAAGCAAAAAGCACCAAATACATTGAATAATGTAGCCTTACCATGGTTCCACCAGATTTATTTGACACCCTTGTCTCCAAGCCTATTTATTTTTCTTTGTGCTTTTTAAATTATGCAAATAATACATGCATATATTCTTCATGCACAGTAATTTAAAATCTGCAAAGTGATTTTATATTTTGAGTTCTTTTGATCAAATCAGAAGAGGTCTTACTCTTATTTATTTTATTGAAAGGATTACTGAAGATTGGAGGGGAACCAGGATTAGTGCTACCACTAGTTACTTCTGCTTCAATATTCTGTATGTCTTAGGAGCTTTTGGAGAACTCTTAGGAAACCAGAAGTACCTAGAATGTTTATTAAGGGAGAGTGTGCATCAGTTCCAGAAAGATGTTGACAGATTAGAAGGAATTTAAAGAGGAGCCAACACTGTTGGAAAGAAGGACATGGGAGAGATGAAAGGAGCTAAATATGTATAGCTTGGCCAGAGGATGATTAAAGGGGATATGATAACAGTCTCTAAGAATGTGAAGGATGTAAACATCATGGAAAGAGAAAATGTATTTAGAACCAATCAAAGCAGTATATAAAAAGAAATAAAAATTAATGCTAAATATCACAAAATGCTGTTTTCATGGAAACACTTGTTAGCTTGTAAATTTAAATCCAAGAGAAGTATCTAAAGCCCCTGTATAGGAGGCATTTATGACTGAGCTCTCCTGCCTACATTTAGAGAGGGCTTTTCCAGTTCTAATTTTGATGGCTGAGATCATGGCCCTTCCTAGCATGGATTTGTTACCCAGTTCTGATTGCACAGTTTTGCATATCGGGGTCAAAAGAAAGAGTCTTGTTACAATCTTGTAGAAGCCAAACTCAGGCACATCCCCAACATCATGCAGTCCAACCCTGTAGAGACTGTGCCTGCAGCCTAAATTAAAACCCAGAGTTTAGCTGATTAACTCTGCTGTCAGGTGACTGATTCCTCCCTCCATGGTGCCCCCTGCAGGCTGTGAGCAAGATAGACAGAGGTGCCTCTAGCCTTGCTGAGTAAGCAAGCAAGAACATTCTTGAGGGAGCCTAGGAGGTAGGGCAGTCCTTTGTCTGCAAATGCAGTAAGACATTGCCGTTACACAGATGGAGAATGATCTTGCATGTATTGTGTGTGTGTGTGTGTGTATGAAGTTGTGTCCCGCACAAGGGTGCAGGTCATCAGATAGAATCCCAGGTCAAAGCATAACCTTTCATTGGGATGTAGCCATGGAATTGGTGTTATGGTAGTGAAAAAGCTGGCTTACAACTCAGCATTCAAAGAACTAAGATCATGGCATCTGTCCCCATTAATTCTTGGCAAATAGATGGAGAAACAATGGAAACAGTGACAGACTTTATTTTCTTGGGCTCCAGAATCACTGCAGATGGTGACTGCAGCCATGAAATTACGAGATGCTTGCTCCTCGGAAGAAAAGCTATGACCAACATAGAATATTGAAAAGCAGAGACATTACTTTGCCAACAGAGGTCTGTCTAGTCAAGGCTATGGTTTTTCTAGTAGTCATGTATGGATGTGAGAGTTGGACCATAAAGAAAGCTGAGCACCAAAGAATTGATGCTTTTGAACTGTGGTGTTAGAGAAGACTCTTCAGAGTCCCTTGGACTGCAAGGAAATCAAACCAGTCCATCCAAAAGGCAATCAATCCTGTATATTCATTGGAAGGACTGATGCTGAAGCTGAAACTCCAATGCTTTGGCCACCTGATGCAAAGAACTGACTCCTTGGATAAGACCCTGATGCTGGGAAAGATTGAAGGCAGGAGGAGAAGGGGACTACGGAGAATGAGATGATTGGATGACATCACCAACTCAATGGACATGAGTTTGAGCAACCTCAAGGAGTTGGTGATGGACAGGGAAGGCTGATGTTCTGCAGTCCATGGGGTTGCAAAGATTCGGACACAACTGAGCAAGCAACTGAACTGAGCCATGGAATTATCTGTGCCCACAGGTGTCAGGCAAAAGAGGTATCCAAACTAAACAGGAATTTAGAGGTAGAGCCTAAAGAAGGAGGGTGATGTTTGGAATGGGAGTGGATCAGAGGTATGTAGGGCCCTTGAAAGGAGCCACCCTACTTGCAAGCCCACATGACCTCTACCGAGGCTAGGCCCAGTGCCTTCTTAGGCCTAGAGAGGCCAGAGTGACTTTAGCAAGGTGTAGGAGCCACCTAGATAGCATATTCAAAAGCAGAGACGTTACTTTGCCAACAAAGGTCCATCTAGTCAAGGCTATGGTTTTTCCAGTGGTCAGGTATGGATGTGAGAGTTGGACTGTGAAGAAAGCTGAGTGCCGAAGAATTGATGCTTTTGAACTGTGGTGTTGGAGAAGACTCTTGAGAGTCCCTTGGACTGCAAGGAAATCCAACCAGTCCATTCTAAAGGAGATTAGTCCTGGGTGTTCATTGAAAGGACTGATGTTGAAGCTGAAACTCCAATACTTTGGCCACCTGATGCGAGGAGGACTCATTGGAAAAGACTCTGATGCTGGGAGGGATTGGGGGCAGGAGGAGAAGGGGACGACAGAGGATGAGATGGCTGGATGGTATCACCGACTCAATGGACATGAGTCTGAGTGAATTCCGGGAGTTGGTGATGGACAGGGAGGCCTGGCATGCTGCAATTCATGGGGTCGCAAAGATTTGGACACGACTGAGCAACTTGACTGAACTGAGGAGCCACCAACCTTAATGTTCTGCTGAATTTTATCTGGCAAACTGAACAGGAATGGAAAAGGTCATCTGGGGTCCCTGAGGGTCCTGTGACATTACCACCAAGAAAACCTTCTGAGAGTACCCCGGCGTCTTTCCATGTCAGCTGAGCTAAGACTTGTATTAACAAAGCGGAGCTTTGGGAACTTCCCTGGTGGTCCAGTGGTTAAGATTCCAGTTCAGGGGGGATGAGTTCAATCCCTGGTTGGGGAGCTAAGATCCCACAAGCTTTATGGCAAAAAAAAAAAAAATCCAAAACATAAAACAGAAGCAATATTGTACTAATTAAATAAAAACTTTAAATAAAAAACAAAGTGGAGGTATGCAGTCTGTGAACTAATTCCCCCTCTCCCCTCTTTTGCAGTCTTTTCCTTTAGTGTCAGTTTTCCAGCCCCATTTATTCACTTACTTAACTAACTTCTTGAGACCCCCTCCCATGTTCAGTTAGGAGCTCATGATGATAAGGGGTGAGTTACTGTTTTTAGTAATAGGAATAAAGAGAAAAGGTGGATGTGTTGAGATATCTAGGAGCTATGGGTGTAGAATTAGGAGGATGCTGCTCCGTGGCAGAGGTGTGACTGCAGCCTGAGTCTTCAGGTTTCCTCTCCCTCTGCTGTGTGAAGATTTTCATCTCCTCCCAAAGGAACTCTGTAGTTTATCTTTTCTTTCTCAACCAAAGCCTTGGCATTGAATTAACCACAGATGTGATACACAGTGTCATAAAAGCAGAGGTAGGAAGCTGTATACTCCTTAATAACTTATGTTTATGCTCCAAATTCTTCAAGGTATAATTCGCTGTGCACATAGATTATTAAGGGATTTACATGTATTTTTTTCCTAATGTACATTTTTAATTGAACTATAGTTGACTTAAAATGTTTAAGGTGCACAGCAAAGTGATTTCAGTTATGTATATATACACATATATTATTTTTGAAATTATTTTCCATTATAGGTTATTACAAGATATTGACTATACAGTATATTATATAATAAACCTTTGTTGCTTGTTGCATATCTATTTTTTGAATTAGAAATAGCATTCTATTCATACTAAGTCAAAAAGTGACTGGTGATAGAAGCAAGATCCGATGCTGTAAAGAGCAACACTGCATAGGAACCTGGAATGTCAGGTCCATGAATCAAGGCAAATTGGAAGTGGTCAAACAAGAGATGACAAGGGTGAACGTTGACATTCTAGGAATCAGCGAACTAAAATGGACTGGAATGGGTGAATTTAACTCAGATGACCATTATATCTACTACTGCGGGCAGGAATCCCTCAGAAGAAATGGAGTAGCCATCATGGTCAACACAAGAGTCCGAAATGCAGTACTTGGATGCAATCTCAAAAATGACAGAATGATCTCTGTTCATCTCCAAGGCAAACCATTCAATATCACAGTTATCCAAGTCTGTGCCCCAACCAGTAATGCTGAAGAAGCTGAAGTTGAATGGTTTTATGAAGACCTACAAGACCTTTTAGAACTAACACCCAAAAAAGATGTCCTTTTCATTACAGGGGACTGGAATGCAAAAGTAGGAAGTCAAGAAACACCTGGAGTAACAGGCAAATTTGGCCTTGGAATGCAGAATGAAGCAGGGCAAAGACTAATAGACTTTTGCCAAGAAAATGCACTGGTCATAGCAAACACCCTCTTCCAACAACACAAGAGAAGACTCTACACATGGACATCACCAGATGGTCAACACCGAAATCAGAATGGTGACTGCAGCCATGGAATTAAAAGACGCTTGCTCCTTGGAAGAAAAGTTATGTCCGACCTAGATAGCATGTTCAAAAGCAGAGACATTACTTTGCCGACTAAGGTCCGTCTAGTCAAGGCTATGGTTTTTCCTGTGGTCATGTATGGATGTGAGAGTTGGACTGTGAAGAAGGCTGAGCGCCGAAGAATTGATGCTTTTGAAGTGTGGTGTTGGAGAAGCCTCTTGAGAGTCCCTTGGACTGCAAGGAGATCCAACCAGTCCATTCTGAAGGAGATCAGCCCTGGGATTTCTTTGGAAGGAATGATGCTAAAGCTGAAACTCCAGTACTTTGGCCACCTCATGAGAAGAGTTGACTCATTGGAAAAAACTCTGATGCTGGGAGGGATTGGGGGCAGGTGGAGAAGGGGACAACCGAGGATGAGATGGCTGGATGGCATCACGGACTCGATGGACGCGTGAGTCTGAGTGAACTCTGGGAGATGGTGATGAACAGGGAGGCCTGGCGTGCTGCGATTCCTGGGGTCGCAAAGAGTCGGACACGACTGAGCGACTGAACTGAACTGAACTGAAGTCAAAAAGTAGAATCAAAATGTCAAATTTTTTAGTTAGGGAAAAATTCATAAATTTTCTAAAATATATATATTTACATATTTATGATTTGCATGCAATTTTGAATATACATATTATCATAAAATATAGTTCTACTGTGACAAAGCACATAAAATTAATGTTTTCTTTTCATAATTACTGTAATTAATCATTTTATCTGTCCTTTTGAAACAGCGACTGCCTTTTATAGTTTACTGTGTTGGGTGCTATTCCTTGTGGTGGCTGCACCTTCACTGTTAAACTGTGACGTGGGTGCTGCTCCCTGCAGAATGGAGGGGAGACTGACACACATCGGGCTGGAGTACTTGGCCAAAGTCACAGAGTAAGTGGCAGGACTTGGACTTGAACTCAGTCTGGCTGCCAAGGCCAAATCCTTCACTATATAGTGTT
Organism: Cephalophus harveyi; assembly: GCA_006410635.1. Lineage (NCBI taxonomy): Eukaryota > Metazoa > Chordata > Mammalia > Artiodactyla > Bovidae > Cephalophus > Cephalophus harveyi. Next base: position 260,730 of record SJYT01013042.1, read on the forward strand.
TCTTATGAGAGAGCACATTTTGGAATTATTTAGTCTGAATCTCTTAAGATCTGGCCAAAGACATTTGAGATTATAGTTAGTTTTCCTGTTGTAACCAACACTTAAAATTATTCTGATCCGTGTTAATGCTGCCTGGAATACTGTAGACAAGTGTCAGCGCACTTCTCACCTCATTGGAAACCCATAAAAGTAATTGCTAGGTGTTAACATACACTTTTAAAAAAAGAGCTTTAAGACTGCAAAGGTGAGCAAGACTTCCTGATCTGCCTAGTGTATGATTCTTTGCTCAGAAAAAGTAGAATGGGTTGATAGAGACATGAAATGATTGAGGCGTGGATTTTGATTATGCTCTTATAGGGAAATAAGGGGCATGTATATAGGATTTGGGAATCAGGGAACATTAATTTGAGTTTGGGCTCTGAGATTATTATTACTCTGCCTTTGGCCAAGTCACTTTGCCTCTAAGTGACTTAAAAGTGACTTTAAAGTGGGGTTGGTACTTTTCACTTTGCCCACCCAGATAGAGATGGTGTTCGAATTACATGAGATGATGTGGGCGAAAGGGGTTTAACCTACGCAAGTCCATACAGAGATTCTTTACTCCTGAGGCTCAGAGGAAGGGAAGAGAGGTTCCCGAGCAGAGGTGGGCAGCTCTGTGGAGGAACTTGAGGGTTTCCCTTCGTTACTGTATTAATAAGGAATCGTGCACCCTCTTGTGGTGAATGAGGGGGTTAAGGGAGTTTTATGAAAAGTACTTGTATTTTATTATCTTGGGATTTTAAAAATTGTCACCAGAAATTCTTTATCAGTAGTGAATGCATGTAATCTTTCTCAGGAAATCCTTAAATTGCAATGTGAATGAATTGCTTAGTCTTTTATTCAATTTTCCTTGCATTGAAAGATGATAGAATTTTTTTCTCCAATCTGAATATATGTATTACACTTTCCTCCATTTCTTTCCTATTCCATCCATGGAGAGCCTTCCTAGGTTTTCTGTTTTCCTGTGTTACTGTATTTATTTTGTTTTCCTTTGTGCTATTTGTGTTTACTTTTTTCCCCTCTGATTTGAAGGCCATGGCACCCCACTCCAGTACTCTTGCCTGGGAAATCCTGTGGACGGAGGAGTCTGATTTAACATCTGTTAAATTTTTAATACACAGTTAGGGCTTTCTCTGTTGCCTGTGCTGACACAGAGCCTCTGGCACCCAACAGAGAGTAAATGCTCGATAAATAGTGTTGAATGGATGCTGACAGTCTTAACCATGCCTCATTCCCTTTCCTCCTTTTCCTTGGCATCAGTTTTCCTGAAACACACATAAATAAATTGAGAAAGTATGGCGTGTCAGTCCTTTAACATCGTTCTTCTCAGTTTCCCCTAATGTAAAATAAGGGGGTGAGAATAGGTGATGTCCAGCATTCTGGCACTGTAGGAATAATGAAGTAAGGAGGTCACCTAATTTGGCAGAGCCTATGACATGTCTTGTGTCTGTGAGCTGTGTCATAGCCTCAGTTCCTAGGTGAGTAGAGTGAGGAAGCAGCTGAACTCAGGAGAGCAAAAGAGAGAGAAGAGGCAGGATGAACAACAGGATAAGAGAACTCTGGGCGTTGAGGAGGCAGCGAGGGGGGTTAACAGGACAGTAGCTGCATTCCAGAGAGAGGCTGCAACATCCTGAGCTGTGCGGACATTTTCCATAACGTATACACATTGTATTGTGTGTAATTCTCACAGGGGATTATCTGACTCAACTTCCTTTATTCCCACACATTGCTTATATTAAAATTTGGGGGGAAAATCTTTTTCTCTAATTGAGTTATGAAGTCTCTGATCATGTAGCAGTTCAGGCTACAGTGATGATTTTCTAATTGGCTTTATATGTTCTTCATTTTACTAATAATTGCTTCTTCAAACCTGGCAGATTAAAAGCATTTTGTCAGTTTAGAGAGCTGTGTCACTGGTATCACAAAGGGAGGCCAGAGTCCACAGAGAAAGAGCCCTTCCATGTGGGCAGGATGCAGGGGGAGCTTTCTTTGGATTTCGTCTCAGTTGTACAATTTACAGCGATGTAACTAACAGCGGACTTAATAGTGAGTCAGAGTGTCAGTTGAATAACATACTGAGAATCACTCAGAAAACCTGCATTATTCCTATTGGCTGGCCAGCAGCCACCTTCCCCTGAGAAAGTCAGGTTGCGTTTGGAAGATTGGTGCATGGTGGGGAGTTCATTGGTTTCATTCATTGAACAGATCTTTTTTTAAGTTTCACTCCGTGTGCCAAGTACTGAGTAGAGTGCTGGAATTAAGTCAGAAGTTTAGCTTTCAAGGCCTCAGAGAGCCATATAAGCAAACATCTGAACTACGAGCCTAGTGCTTAGAAGAAGGTATAGAGGGTGCTCGGAGGCAGAGAGCAGAGATGAGTACCTACTGCAGTCTGACTCCTTCAAGGAGAGTAGGAGTTTCCCATGACAGGAGAGAGAACAAGTATACTTTGGGAACTGCAAGGAATTGAGAGCGATCTTTAATGCTCATTAAGCCATAAAGCCTAATGAGAAATTGGATCCTTGAAACTTACTCGCTGAAAAGTCCATGACATTCAGGATGGCAGCTATGGGGCCCTTTCACCTGAAGAGAGATGCAGCTGCATGGTCTGTTCTTTTGACTTCTTTGCTTCCAGATCTCATGCTGTACAACAGTGATTTTTCAAACGTTTGGTCTCTGGGTCCCTTTGTGCTCTTACAAATTATTGAGGACTCTCAGTTCTGCTGAGGGTGGATGAGCCTAGAGCCTGTTACATAGAGTGAAGTAAGTCAGAAAGAGAGAAACGAATGTCGTGTATTAACACATATATATGGAGTCTAGAAAGATGGTACTGGTGAACCTATTTGCAGGGCAGTCATAGAGACCCCAATGTAGAGAACAGATACAGATGCAGCTGGGGCAGGAAAGGGGGGACGAATTGAGAGAGTAGCAGTGGTATATATACCATATATAAAAGAGGAAGCTGATGAGAAGTTGCTGTATAACACAGGGAGCTCAACCTGGTGCTCTGTGACAACCCACCTTGGAGGCAGAAAGCAGAGGTGAGTACCAACTGCAATATGACTCCTTCAAGGAGAGTAGCAGTTTCCCAGGACAGGAGAGAGACAGGTGGGAGGGGTTGGAGGGAGGTTCAAGAGGGAAGAAACGTATGTATGCCTATGGCTGATTCATTTTAATGTATGGTAGAAACCAACACAACATTGTAAAGCAATTATCCTCCAATTAAAAAAATTTTTTTAATTATTGAGGATGGTGAAGAGCTTTTGATATTTCCCATATCTGAAGTTAAAACTTAAGAAAGTTTGCATGTATTTATTAGTTCCCTTTAAAATAACAGTAATAAAGTAATCATATGTTAATATAAATAACTGTACATAACAGTGAAAATACAGTGATTATTAGTACAGTTTGGTGCCACTGCCTTGATTTGTGTTAAAGGTTCAACTTTACCCACCATTGCTTTTGCACCATCTGTGCAAATATTAACACAACGAAAAGGCAAATGGCATCTTGGTATTGTTAGGAAGAGTTTTATCCTTGTGGAGCCCCTGAAAGAGTCTTTGCAAATCATACTTTGAGAACTGTATGAGTTAGTGGTGAAGAGCATGGCACAGGGTCTCGATGGCCTGCCTTTGAGTCCTGCTTCTTTGGCTGTTCAGCTGTGTGACTTTGGGAGGATGCTGAGCCTGTGACTGTTTGGTCCCTGTAAAATGGGTGTAATAATAGTACCAGCCTGATTAGATTGGGTAACCTGCCTAATAGTTAACCTGTTGGTGGGTGTTGGTAAAATGTAATACCTAGTTAGTTAATAGGTTGATTATTTGGAGAAATAGAGGCAAGGTTTGCTGGGGTCCTGCCCCAGTGGATCCAGGGAATTCGAAGGGGAGATGGGTAGGCGAGGAAAAACTTATTTATTAAGAGATATAAGATTAGATTAGGAAGAAATAGTGTAGTAGGAAAATTTAGTGGAGAAAAGAGGCTGAATAACTTGGTTTACGGGGAAAACCAATAAAACCTCGAGACAAGAGGTTTGCACCATCTACGTTAGGCCACCAGCACCCACATGAATATCGAAGGGTGCCCTGCCTTAGGCTACCTTTCGCGTGGGTCTTAGCAGCCAGGGCAAGTAAGTAGACGTGGTGAGCCTCCCCGCTCCAGATGGGAATTCAGCCGAAAAAGGAGAGAAAAGAATGACATGGGGAACGCGTGCACAGCATTGGTGCAAGACTCCAAAGGCTCCACTTTCAAAATCAGCTTATATACCCCAAGTTTGTACATAAAGAATTAATGGAGTATGCAGAGTTATTCAGGGGCAGCAGCCCTGACCCTCAATGAGACAAACAAGGCTCTCCTTTTGCATACCCTCCCGTATACGAAAGGTCTCAGGTGGTTAACATTATCTTCTGGCCAAGAGGCCTGTTAACATTTTTATGGATCTCTTCCTGGATAATTGTCTATCAACCGGAAAACTCCTTTTCCCTAGAAGTGTTTTTTCTTTACTCTGCATCACCCTCAAAGTACTAAATAAAGTTACATTCCTGTAGAACAAAGGTGCAGTGGGTTATAACAAAGAAAGTACTTAACTCAAAGATCTAATGTTGCTAATACCAGGTCTACTACCTGTTTTTCTATATACCAACTATATCTAAAAATAAAGGATATGAAAATTTGGCAGCAAGTATTGGCTCAACAAATGAAACCTTTAATCAGTCCTGTTCTAATGATTTTGACTCCTCAGAAGCCCCTATATTCCTAGGATGTTTTAAGCTTCCTGTGCCTCCCACGGTCGGGAGGCCTCAAACAATCACATACGCAGCTGTAAGAGTCCTGCAGGCAGGCTAGAAAGCCATCAGAGGGGTTTTTGGATTGAAACACTTGTATTATGCCCAGGAGATTTATTATCTAAAAGCTCTAATTTTTCCCAGAAAAAAGTGGTGGGGGAACAGCCCCCTTTTAATGACAGAAGAGTAGGTGGAAAGCATAACACAGTAAAGCAGGCAGACTCTGATCTTGAATGGTGGATGCTCAGGAAGTTGCGTTTTGTCAGGCTTCCTTCCGCATGACCTTGTCATGGGCGGGATTCTTCACGCTGGCCCCCGGCAAAGGTTTGTGCAGAAATTGCCTCCTTTGTCAGTCTTCCAGGATGCCTGAGATGGCCACCATTCTAATTTGTCCTTTATAGCCTTATGGTGGTAAAGTACATATTATCTGAGTGAAAACCTGCATGCTAGAAGGGGTAATGTGTTAACTAACAGCTTTTCAGAGATTGGCTTCCTTTGCCAACTAGTCAAGACTCTGAAAGAGTGGAGAAGGATAGTTAGTGCTGGGTGGAGTGACAGTGGTGGGGGAGGTCCAGGAGCAGCGAGGGGTCCTTGAGACAGCTGGAGTGTAGGGAGAGCATAGGCAGAGGGCTCTGAGTGAGGGCTCTTTGGGGCAGGAAGGAATGACACAAAGTCTCATACCCTGGAATCGGTCCTGGTCTCTTGCTTTTGTGAATCACAAGCTTAGTCCAGGCACACGTTATGTAAGTGCCCCTCCCTACACATTCTCCTGTTCTGAGGTGCAACCGTCTCTGGGCGGTACAGTAAGTCTTATTAACTCAGACCTGACTAATGGTGAACTTGTAACTGTTGGGAGGTAGAGCAGTGCACGGGGGAGACCATGAGCTCTGCAATGAGGCATCAGGGCTCAAATGCTGGCTCTCTCATGAACCCGCACTATGGCCTTGGGCAAAGGATTGAACCATTCTCAGCCTGTTTCGTCTCTGTAAAATGGGGCTGCTAGTACCTCTTGTGGGGTGTGAATATTAAGTGAGATAGCTGATGGTAGGCACTCAGTAACTATCTCTTACCTTCCCCTTCAGTTATCTTAAATTCTGTCACTGTTCATTTAGAATAAGGACTTAACTACTAGTCAAACCATGTCATCATTGCTTTTTTACTTTTATTAGTAAACTCAAGTTTTTAGGAAAAGTTAGATGTGGTACTGGAAGAGCTGTGATGCTGCTTCTTCTCCAGAGATTTCAAGTAACAATTCACAAAACCGTAACCCCTCCTCTTTGCTGCTTCTGTGGACCCCTGGGGTGCTCTGATCAGGACCCCTCTGCCCCATGTTTTTGTTGTTGTGGAGTTGCTAAGTTGTGTCCAGCTCTTTTGTGACCTCATGGACTGGAGCCCACCAGCCTCCTCTGTCCATAGGATTTCCCAGGCGCGGATGCTGGAGTGGGTAGTCATTTCCGTCTACAGGAGGTCTTCCCAGCCCAGGGATTGAACCTGCATCTCCTGCATGGGCAGGCAGATTCTTGACCACGGAGACACCTGGGAAACCCTGCCCATTTGTTCAACAGCTCAGCCTGGGAGCCTCCCAGCTGCTCCGTCTTTGAGGCCAAGAGTGCCAGTGCAGCCACTCTCATGCTATGTCTGCCCGAAATGAAAAGGCAGAGGAAAGATGTGTGAGGAGCAGCTGGTGCCGGGCCGCCGCTCCAAGGTTCCTCCCCACGCAGCCGTTCCCGCCTGGCTACTGCCACGCTGACTTCCTAGTGCCCAGATCTCCCTCAAACTTCTTAGAATCCCCGTTGCCCCTGGAATTTCTTTTATTGTTTCTAGAATCTGGGTGGCTGCACTTTTTTCCCCCCATATCCCCCTCCGTGAGTTTCAGAGTACCTTATGGTTGTTAATGAATCTATTTTTACAGCCTCCCCAGAAACAAGCGTCTTCCGTGTTACAGATCAAAGAACCTATTACTGACACAAAAGGAAACCAGCCAACTGGCCTTCCCCAAACGGAAGGCAGGTCCTGTTCTCATCTTGCCTCCGCTTTTGACTTGCTGTGTGGCCTTTGTTTCCTCACCCAGTGATAATATCTACCTTGCAGGAATGTTGTGGAGTTCAACAAATGCTAAGAACAGTTCCTCTGAAAAGCTGAAAGATAGGTGTCAGATGTGCGATGCCAGGGAACTCAAAACGTGTTACGGTAATCTAATCTCTACTTGATCTTTGTGAGGTTGTGGAGGTGCTCCAATACCCACTTTATACCCTTAGAACTGTGCACCTCCCCGTCTCATTTTGACAGTCCCTGTCCATTTCCCTTGCAGACTCACAGGAGATTGTCTCTCTGATGCGCTGAGCAAGCTCGTGTCGTTTCGGTCTTCACTGTGTGCGCCTGATTCCACTAATGGCTGGAGCAGAGATGCTCTCCCCTGACTCTGGGTCCCTTCTTCATCTCCTTTTTGGTTCCCGCTTTTTTCCTCACTCTTTAGTCCCTTTGACTCCCTCTCTGCATCTGGCATCAGCAGTCATCACACCTTTCCACAGTGTGGCTGTGACGTTCTACCCCCAGGACCCTGCTTCTGTGACTAACCAAACCTGACCCCTCTCCCCTCTCACGCCTTTAAACACAGGCTAAGGCCAAGACCAATCTTCAGCATAATCTCAGAGATAATTCTCATCCCTCTTCAAGGTTTTCACCAAAGCTATTGTTCAACTTCTAGCCCTAAATTTCTAACTTCATGCTTGGTACTTCCTCTTGGATTATCCTAACATCATGCAGATTCGGTATATTTTAAATAGAATTTATTTTCTCAACCTCTTTCCCTATTGCCCACCAGGAAAAACGTTAGTCCCCTTCTGGATTAGCCTAATTCTGTTAGGGGTTCCACCATTAGTTCAAACCTTGGAGTCTCTTTCCTCAAACCCTCACATTTAATTTGTTTCCTATAAACAACCCCCCCACACACGCACAATATTCCTATAAAACCCCCCCACACGCACACACAATATTCAGGTTTGCATCATGTTGTTCAGTCACTGAGTGGTGTTCTACTTTTTTGCAACCCCATGGACTGTAGCCCACCAGGCTCCTTGTCCATGGGATTTCCCAGGCAAAAATATTAGAGTGGGCTGCCATTTCATTCTCCCGACTCAGGGATTGAACCCACATCTACTGCATTGCAGGCGGATTCTGTAGTGCTGAGCCACCAGGGGTGATGGCTTAGTGGTTAACCCATTGGGCTATTCTCTAAGGGAAGCCCTTAAAGCCTGCTATATTGTATCATTGGTTTCCTAGTAGGGCTCCCTGCCACCAATCTCAACTCACTACAGTCAGGTTAATTTTCTGGAAACCTTTGTCTTGCCTTTTCGTCACTCGTGAATTTTCCATGGCCGCCTATTGCCTTAAAACAATAGTTGTGATTATCTGTTGCTGTGTAGCAAACCCAAACTAAGTGGCATAAAACAACCACCATTGTTTTAGGTTTGTAGATTCTGTGGGTCAGAAATTTGGAAAGGGCTCAATGAGCTGGCTTTGTCTTTGCTGTGTGATGTCTGGGGCCTCTGCTGGGAAGATTCGAAGGCTGGAGTGACTTGGCGTCTGAGGGCTTACTTGGTCACATCTTCGGTGATTTGATGGTGCTGTCAGCTGGGACCTCAACTGGAGCTGTCAGCTGGAATAGTGGTCTGTCCATGTGGTTGCTTGTGCGTCCTTACTGTATGGTGGCTGGGTTCCAAGAGCATGCATTCCTAAGAGAGGCAGAGTGTGATCCAGCTTCACAAGCCATACACTGTCCCTTCCATTGTGGCCATGAGCCTGTCTGGATTCACAGGACGGAAACATAGAACCCCGTATCTTGTGGGAGGAGGGAATCACATCACAAGAAAAGCATGTGAGAGATTTTGTTGCTGTCATCTTTGAAAAATAGAATCTATCACAAAGTCTAGCCTGATACGGGAATTCCTTTAAAATATGGCCCAGCTTACCTGGTTGTTTTAAATTGAAGTATAGTCCATGTACAGTACTGTGTTTCAGGTGTACACCAAAGTGATTCAGTTATTTTTCAGATTATATTCTGGGCTTCCCTGGTGGCTCGGAGGTTAAAGCGTCTGCCTCCTATGCGGGAGACCTGGGTTCGATCCCTGGGTCAGGAAGATCCCCTGGAGAAGGAAATGGCAGTCCACTCCAGTATTCTTGCCTGGAGAATCCCATGGACAGAGAAGCCTAGTAGGTTACAGTCCACGGGGTTGCAAAGAGTCGGACACGACTGAGCAACTTCACCTTCATAGGTTATTATAAGATATTGAATATAATTCCCTGTACTATACTATAAATCCTTGTTGCTTGTCACACCTGTTTTATTTATAGTAGCCCACTTACCTTTTAAATATGAGAGCACCTGCCATTTACAGGACACTTCCTAGGTGTCAAACGACTTCCTATGTGTTCTCCTCTAATCTAACAATTATGAGTGTAGATGAGGGAACTGAATCAAGAAGCTTAACGCAGTTTTGTCAAGGGTCACCGAGTTAATACATAGCCAGGTGGGGTTTGAATGCAGAACCTGCGTTGCCAGTCTCAACCTCCAGGCTGTCCTATCTCCACTTCTGTCAGGGTGCCCAGATGGAGGGATAGAGGGAAAAGAGGATAGGAATTAAGAAACCTTGCCAGGAATGAGATTCAGTTTAGACTCTGACCTCCCCACTTGTCCAGTTCCGTCCTGGAGGGCTCACAACTCAAGAAAGCCAGACTCTCATCAGCCAATGACTCCAGCCAGGTTGGTGCTCAGATCTCACGTGGCCCCAGTGGACAGGACAAGCCAAGGGGGTGATCTCGTGATTCTCTGTGTCTGCCTCTGCAGGCTTGGGCTGGACTCCTGGGGAGGCCCTCTTCATCTTCTCTTCTCTTCTGATCTGTTGGTTCCTATCTGGTTCCAGCACCAAGTCAGGATTCCTCAGCTCCAGCACAGGTCTGCTTGGACCTGATCCTCACTGCAGCCTTGCTTACAGTCACAGGTGTTTGTCTTTGCATAGTTTGGCTTCTTTCTGGATTTGGCTCCTCTGGCTTCCCTGGGGTTGTCTGGCCTGAACCTGCTTATCTGGGCTGCCTCCCACCCTCACTCATGCAGCGTTCTCTGCAGGATGGATGTCATTTGTCCCCCTTCTCTACATGATGGTGCTCTCTTTTCAACCTTTTCAGCTCAGGTTCCTAGCCACCATCCTCAAGGCAGGTTTTGGCCCCTCCTCTGAGCTCCCACAGTTTCCTGTACATTCTTCTGGAATGGTTTTTGTCCCACTCTGTATTTGTCTGCTGTTTAGTTCCATGTTACCCTTGCAAGTCCAGGAGCTCCAGCCGGGAAGAAACTGTGCATCTTTCATCTTGGAGCCCTTGGTGCCTGTTAAGAGTTGGGCATATCAAAGACCCTCAGATCCTCCTCGGGAGGCTGGCGTGCTGCCTGGAACAGCAGTGCTTTTTATGTCTGTTAATGCATTGACTGGGTTGGATGCTGCCAACAGAGGCATGAGGGTGGGAAGAAGACTCAGGGATCTTGAGACTCAGAAGATGTGGCTTCTCATCCAGAGAACTTCTCTGGAATGCAGTGTCCTCTATTTATGAGATGAAGGGGTTTCCTTAAGGACTTGCCCAGTACTAATACCATGTGAAGATAATTTTCACTGATAAGCTTTGGAATATAGACTTCCATGGAGCTAAGTGGTGAATTCTGTCTATTGAAAATATGACCCAACGTTATCATTTGGGATAGAAATTTGGTTATTTGCACAATTTTGACTATGCCCTGGTGGTAGGCTGTGGCTGACTAGATTTGATGGAATCATAAACATGGCCACAGTCCACAAAGTCTTTCTCCTTCCCACATAAACCTCAATGGATCTTAATTCTCAAAGTCTCCACTGGATTTTATTGCTTTCTCTCCAGTTTAGCCAACAAGAAACATTTCAACAATTTCAACTCTTAATTAGCAAAAGAAAGACAGAGTGCCATATCCCTTTGGGGGCAAGATGAAACAATTTTTATGGCTAACAGTTTCCCCATATAATGAGGTCTGATCTTGAAAACATCCTAACATAGTAGGTTCTTGTAACTCAATTATAATTACATAATTAAATATAATAATGTATATATATATTTTATGTATATGTATGTAAACATGTGTATATGTGTTTATGTATCTGTGTGTATATTTATATAATTATACAGTCTGAGTTTTCTACCTGCCAGACCTGAGGTCACTTCTGTGGTCTTGCAGTGAGCTACGAGCACAGCTGAGGGTCATTTCTCCATGCAGCTTCCACCAGGTTGATTCTTCTTAATTTTCTCAGCCCAGATCATACAAGCCTCTCACTTTACTTCCCTGTCTCCACTCTCCCACTCTATCACCTGTTTCCGAGCTCACTCTCCCTCCTCCAGAAAGCACAGAATGACAACACTGAAAGCTTAAATTTGCCAGTGTTGCCCCTCAGCAGAGGCTCACTTCACAGTTGGCTGGTAAAGGAGGTGTGAAGAAAGTGGTGAAGAAAGGCAGTGCTGTCTAAAAGGTGTGATTCCGCTCTTGTTGCAGTCGCTTTCGTTTTTAAAAATAACCCACGAAGCTTTCATCTGGTATTGTGCTCTGTAGTATGTCCTAACAGTGTCTTCTTGTGCCTCAGTTTCACCCCCAACAAAATGGGATTGAAATACTGCCACCTGGAAGTTTCCAGAGGCTGCCAAGGAGGCAGAGGGAATGGTTGGTAAATAGAAGACATTATCTGCCACCCAGAAGAAAAGCGCCTCACAGACAGACCACAAGGCTGCCCTGGCTTGCCAAAGGAGCATTCTTTCTAAGCAGGAGCAGTCAGGGAAAAGCTAACAGGGGCGAACTTCCCCCTGGGTCTGTTGGTCCTGATGTCAGAGGGAACTTGCTTGGTGGGTGTTCATGTCTTTTCAGAAGAAGGTGAGGCGGTGGGGGACAGAAAGGAGGAAGACAGGTGCACAAGAGACTTGCTTGAGGTTTCAGTTGATCAGCAGTGTTTTATTAGTCTGAAGGAAACTAGTTTTTAGAGAAGGAGTTGATTGCCAATAAAGTTTGCTAGAGTGGGCATGTAGCAAAATTAAAGGGTTTAACCCTAAAAATAAAATTCAGGGGAGTTCCCTGGTGGTCCAGTGGTATGCTTTCACTGCCAAGGGCATGGGTTCAGTCCTTGGTCGGGGAACTAAGGCCCCACAGGCTGCATGCTGTGGCCAAGAAATATAAATAAATAAGGAGAGGAAAAAAACTTACTTGAAAGGAGAAAAGCATATGAATTTTCCTCTTTATGTGACATTAACTGGCTAAACTTCACACACTGATTTTTTGTTATTTCACAAGATGCCTGGGGCATCTTGTTCTGTTGACAGTACACAGGAGATGACAATTGGTAGTGCTTTGTGATATCCACCAATTCACATGCGCACGTGGGCATGGTCATGTACACACACACAGACACACACACACCCCGCAGATGTGTATAAGAGACAGCATGTACACACACACACACACAGTCCTGTACACACACACATACACGGTCACGGTCACACAGACACACACACACCCTTCGATGCTTTCCTGGTGACCTTTCTTCACTCTTTGCCCAGACTATCCTTGGAGTAGTTTACCAGCCTGTATCAGCTGCACTTTGATGTGGCTTGACCATTTGTGGACTACCTCTTCACACTACAGTTACACCCTGTTTGGTTTCAAAAATTGTTTTTGGTCGTACAAAGCACAACCCCAGCCCTTCCATGTAGCCGCAGGTGAGCAGTTCTAAAGCTCTGAGCCTCAGTTTTCTTATCTGCCGAATGAAGTTGTTCTGAAATCTGAAACTGAGGTTCTTCCAGAACCTTTTGAGAATGTCAGCTGTAAGGTCTCGGCCCCTTGGTAACTGGATGGGAGGCGTGACTGCCGCAGCGGGACATCAGAGTGACCTGTCAGCACCTTCTGCATTGTCCAGGTCAGAGCTGCTTGGAGCAACATGCTTGGCTCCCAGTGGTTTGCTGGAGGACCAACTACGTGCATCTCTTGTCAGCTTTTGTTTGGTGACAATACTTAGTAGATTTAAATTAGGTATGGTGAGAGTATTTATTGATTCATTATGGAAATTAACAAAAACTATACATTGCCCCCCACCTGCACCACTACCTTTACGTTATATCAGTGGCCCTGGGATCCAGCACAGCTTACTCCTCTCATTTGAATTGGTCTCTATCAAAGCTCACTTCTGGGACTTACCTGGTGGTCCAGTGGTTAAGAATCTGCCTTCCAGTGCAGGGGACTCAGGTTCAGTCCCTGGTCAGAAAACTAAGATCCCACATGCCACGGGCCAGCTAAACCCACTCGCCACAGTTACTGAGCATGCACACTTTGGAATCTGTGTGCCACAACTAAAACTTAACACAGCAAAAGTTAAAAAAAAAATTTAACTCGTTTCTTTATACTCATCCTTCACCAAGTTAGCACTTTTGGTCACTTCAGGATCATTACTGCCTTCTCTCTGCTTAACCTGTAGAAATGTCTGTGCAGTTGAGATGAAGCACATGAAAGAAGAGCTGACCCAGGGGTTGTTGAGCCTGTAGCTGCAGCGAATTCTTAGACCACTAGCGACAGCCACTTTTAAAATACTTTATTCTAGTAAAACCCATCTATTTGTCTTTTATGCTATTGTTAGTCAAAGATAGGTAGTATCTTACAGTTTTATAGAGCTTTGTCAGACCCCACTATCTCTGCCTCATGAATAAGTGGAATTACGAATGACTGCCCTGCTCAAATGCCTGCAGTTACCTCCCATAGCCTACTCTGTTAGCACGAACTCCTTGCCCTATTAAAAAATAAGACCTCTGCAGTTGTTCCAACTTAGTATTCATCAGTCCCCCGCCAGGAGATATGCCCTGTTTTTCCCTTAACCAAACACAGTCTGTTATTTCCTCTCCCCACCCAAGCTCATCTGACCATCACAATTCTATCATGGTCCACATCGATACCACCTGCAAGGCATGATTGGACACCCTGGTTTCCCAAGAACATGGCTCCCTTAAGCTTCAGAGGCCAATAAGTTTCAAAGGACTGGGAGACCCAGAATAGCTCTCCATAAGGGTAGGTTCTTGACTTCAAAAGATGCAAGAGCATTATCTCTGGTGTTACCCTGGCACTTGTAGTCCAGTGGGCAGCAAGGGGTGGGTAAAGATCAGGATAGTAAATAGATTAAGTTCTGTGGTCTGTATGGTCTCTGTCACAGCTTCTTAACTCTGCCATTCTAGTGGAAAAGTAGCCGTAGACAATATATAAAAGTCTCAATAAAACTTTACTTAACAAAAATAAGCTGTGGGCTGGCTGTAGCCCACCAGGCATATTTGCTGACCCCTGCCCTAGTCAAACACCTGCTTGTTAATACCCACTCTTGACACCTGTTCATAAAACTGTCTGCCAGCCTGAATATGTGATACTCACTAGTGTAGCTCGTGTGGGAGATGATGTCTGGGACATGCGCAGCTGGGAGTCCTGAAGCCTGAGTTAAGGGCTCCAAAGAACATTCTTGTCACATTTACTGTGCCCACAAAGGAGCGCTGATTCAAAACGGGGTGGACTTGTGTTCAGAGGGCCAGTATAACACAGAGCATTTCCCAAATCTCAGCCGTTTGTGTACTGCCGCTGTCTCTACCCTCTGCACTGTTAACTACTTAATATTATCTTTTAAAGTAGTCTCCCTTAGAAAAAACCTAACCTAAAAGTTTACTTTGGGTTTCCCAAGTAACTCAGTTATAAAAAATCTGCCTGCCAATGCAGATGCAGGTTCAATTCCTGGGTTAGAAAGATCCGCTAGAGAAGGAAATGGTAACCCACTCCGGTATTCTTGCCTGGGAAGTCCACTGGACAGAGAAGCCTGGAGGGCCACAGTCCATGACATCGCAAAGCATGGGGCATGACTGAGTGACTGCAACAACAGCAACAACAAAGTTTACTCTTAAACTTTGTATTATTTATATAATTGAAAAAACAGTACCATTTGCAGTAAATAGAAAGTAACCGTAAAAATGAAACATACTGACAGGACTTCCTCAGTGGTCCCATGGTTAAGACTCCATGCTCCCAGTGCAGGGAGCACGGGTTTGAAGATCCCACATGCTGCACAGAATGGTCAAAAAAACAAAAACACAAAACTTGCAGTATACTAAAAACAATGTGGTGTTTTTAAATTCTAGTTACTGTTGCTTGTTGAAAGGTTCAGAGCCTAACACATTTTTTTTTTAAGAAGCAGGAGGATTAGTATTGGAGAGACATTAAAAACTTCCAGCCTCAGACTGAGTTTTTCCTTGATATAAAAAGAAATTTAAAAAAAATTTAGAAAGTAAATGCAATGTGATGCATTGCTTTTATTGCTGTGTTTGCTCACCTCCTGCAGACATGGAACTCTCTGTCTCATACACCACCTAAAAACTGCCAAGATGAAAGGACTAATCACTTGGGCATCAGACAGACCTGTGTTCATATTCCTGACTTCACCTTAGATTCCCCAACTGCAAAGTAGAAATCCCAGCTTCATTCATAGAGCAAGTAGAAGCCAGGTATTGCCTTTCTGGGCCTGGCTGGGCACCAGTGGGGGCTGTTTTAGGCGCTGGAGTGATATTGGTAAAGCACCTAACATCGGACCTGTCCCTGGAATGGGCACTATTGTCCTTGGGACCCCTGTAAATTCAGAATCTCTCTTACAGTTCTTTCCAGTGAAATTTCTGTAATGGGTCCTATTGCATCACAGCTGAGTGACCTCAGGCAAGTTGCTTAAGTTCTCTTCTGGCTCACTGACCAGCGTCAGAATTAAATGAGACGACGTGTGTAAAATGCTTTGTGACGGTAAAGTCTGCACCAGTTTTGTCATTGGCAGTACATTGGGTGATGGGTTTTATTGACCTGTCTTACTCACTTTGGGGCTCCCCTGTGTCTCAGATGGTGAAGAATCTGCCTGCAATGTGGGAGACCCAGGTTCTATCCCTGGGTTGGAAAGATTCCCTGGAGGAGGAAATGGCCACCCACTCTAGTATTCTTGCCTGGAGAATCCCATGGACAGAGGAGTCTGGTGGGCTGTAGTCCAGGGTCGCAAAGAGTAAGATAAGATCTGAGCAACTAACACTTTTACTTTTTCTGGGGGGCAGAGATGGTGGTGGTGGGCTCCTGTCTACATTCCCCTTTTGCATTTGCAGCTTTTGCAAACCTGCCTGTGAAGGGAATGGAAAATGTGGAAAATGTCATTCCTGATCATTCTCATTTCCTTCTCTCCTCTCCCTCCCAAGAGTGGAGTTTTTGGCTTTATAAACTAAGGAATCTCATTAGTGTCTACTTCCCATCCAGACCATGCCAGCGCAGTGGGCTAGGCTGGCCCCATCGGTCAGGCCTGGGATGCAGATGTGTCTGCTTGCCCTCTGTTGACTCCAGGTGCCGCCCGGATTCCTGTGCCACCTCCTGCAGTGGCATTCTGCACCGTTTGCCCTTTAGCTGGTTAGCTCTCTGCCATTTCAGCTCCCTCTCCACCTCCTATAATCCTGCTGATTCATAGTCTTTCCCTTAGAACTCTTGTTTGTTGTAGATGTTTTTACAAGTTCTTAGCCATGGGGTTCTTTTCTTCTAGCCTTTACAAACCATTTTTCTTGGCTCACAGATTAAAGTCTATCTATCTGTGTCACTGAGTGAAGATTTCTAAGACTTTTCTGAGTCCTTTTCTCACAGTAAACTACTCGCAACACAGAAATTCTTCCAACAGTTTTTTGTTTTTTGGTTTTTTTTTGCTTAGACAACTTAGTTCTTGTACACTTTTCTATGAGAATAAGAGGCATCTCTGCTGTCCCTGAGGGAAGAGAGCACGCAGATCCGGAGAACTCTCAACACTGAGGAGGACTGTAGAAAGAGGCCATCAGGCTCCAGAGGAATGACATAACTTGCCACAGTCACGTATCTGGGTGGTGGCCCCACACCCAGCAGTCCTGATGCCTGGTGTAACTTTCTGCCCATGACTGGGTCTCAAGCACCCAATAGACTGGGTCTCAGCACCCAGAAATGAGCTCCCTCTGAGAGCCCCATGGCCATCAGAAGTGAAAGTCACTCAGGCATGTCCGACTCTTTGTGACCCCATGGACTGTACAGTCCAGGGAATTCTCCAGGCCAGAATACTGAAGTGGATAGCCTTTCCCTTCTCCAGGGGATCTTCCCAACCCAGGGATCGAACCCAGATGTCCGGCTCTGCAGGTAGATTCTTCACCAGCTGAGCCACAAGGGACGGCCATCGAAGGGGTGCAGGAACCCTGCTCAGAGGCGGAGCAGCCCTTTTGCATTCAGATGACGTGACCTGCCCACAGTGAGTTGAAATGAGAGGCCTGATTACACGGGCCTAAAGGGTAACCGGGCCTGCTGTCTGTTCATTTGGGTATAATCATCCCTTGACGAGAAAAGTGCTGGATGGTAGGAGGAGCACAGCACAGCGGTGGGGCAGAGTCTGACTGGCAGCAGAGATGTAAATTGCGGGTTGTGATAAATGCAGTGAAAAAGACACTAGCCCAGGACCACAGGAGCACTAACCTCGCCCACTTGGGCAGCTGCCCCTCAGTTAGGGTGGAAGTTTGAGCCTAGCACCTAATGTTAACCAGACGTGACTCAGAAATGAAGAATAGCCCTTTGTCCCCGTTCTGATGATCAGCCAACACAGATGGGGTTGGCTTCCTCGTGCGCCACCATGACCCTGAGTAAATACCCTCTCCTTAACCAGACCA
This sequence comes from Cephalophus harveyi, assembly GCA_006410635.1. Taxonomy (NCBI): domain Eukaryota; kingdom Metazoa; phylum Chordata; class Mammalia; order Artiodactyla; family Bovidae; genus Cephalophus; species Cephalophus harveyi. Next base: position 278,321 of record SJYT01013042.1, read on the forward strand.
GGGAGCTTGAGCAGCTGAGGGTGATGTTCCCGCTGCACTGTTCTCTCTCTACCACTACCCTCAAAAAGAAGTGGGAGGTAAGCCCCTTATAAGGATGGGTTGGTGACATGGGTATATGGTGGCCAACCCAGCAGGCCTGGCATTCAAACTAAGGCAGCCTACTCCCCAGAGAGCTGTGCTCTTTGCTATTAGAAGAGGCAGAGGAGAGGCCTCTGAGTTTTGTTTTCTGTTAAATATACGAAGAGGATATGGAAGAAAAAGAGGGCGATTCTTACTCAACATAGCATATTTGTAAGATTGCACCACAGACCAAGGCAAATCAGTTGTCAGTGTTTATTGGAAGATCCCCTGGAGAAGGAAATGGCAATCCACTCCAGTATTCTTGCCTGGAGAATCCCATGGACGGAGAAGCCTAGTAGGTTACAGTCCATGGGGTCGCAAAGAGTCGGACACGACTGAGCAACTTCACCTTCACCTTCACCTTCACCACAGACCAAGGCAAATCAGTTGTCAGTGTTTATTGGATAGATGTTGTAGAAAAAATTAATAAAAGAAGTAAAAAAATGTTGGGCAGAGGAATCATTAGAATAAGTAAATAGTCTAACTATGATGGAGACATTATTCATATGAATTTTTAAAATAGAAGCTCTAATGTGTTCATTTAAAAAATCAATTGTGGTATTTAATCATACCTTCCACTAACTAACCTAAAACACTCCTAATATATTTAATAGATCTGTTCATTACACTCTCAAGAGGTATGGTAAATACCTGCTGGAAGCCGAAGAATATTATCATGGTAGTTGGCAAGATGCTTTTATTTTCAGCTGGAGGCACTTGATTTGTTGGTTAAGTGTATCTGGCAGCCCCATGTCAAAGGGAAGTGAGGAGTTACCAGTAGGCTGCCCTGGTGGCAGGCTGCACACAGCTGAAGGAAAGGATGGGTCATACTTGCCCTCAAATTCTTAGGGCCACAGGGCTGTCTTCACCAAGGAAGGGAGTCAGTTAAGAAGAAAATAGCTTCTGAAAAGAAAGTTAATGCTGATGGCTGTGTTTACATTATCTTCCAGCTTCTGGGTCTTGGCAAAAGGTTTATCCCCTTCCCAGTCCCTGGAAGCATTCTCTGCTCCTCTCAAACCAGGTGTCCTTGTCGCCCTGCCCTTGTGCCCCTCATTCCCTTGATTTGAAAGGCCCTCCAGACCCCTCTGCGTGCTCTCCCTCCCCTTTGCTCTCCTGGCACTTAACTGCTCAGGATGCAGCTGAGGCCACACCTTCCTTGGGGCCCTGCCCGGTTCTCCTCCTGTGTCTGTCCAGCCACTCGGCGCCTCCAGCGAGGCGCAGGCATGCCTCCTAGCAGCACACTGTGCAGGGCATACTGGCTGTCTGCCCACAGACGGTGAGTTCCTCATGGTGGAGAACAGGCCTTTCACCTGGCTTTCCGGTTTCCAACATAGCAAATGCTCAGTGAGGGTCTGTTGAATAAATGAAGTTAATGAATTTAATCAAATCAGGAGTCCCCTGTCAGAATACCAGTGAAGAGCAGGGATGAACTCTCTGGAGTTTCCAACAATCAACTTCATTCATAATTAAAATGAGAAAAAGATAGTATTTTTCACCTGTGAAAGGGCAGAATAAAAAATGAGATAGCTTTGTTTTCCTGTGTGAAGAAACAACGTTGCATTTGTATGTAGACATTACAAATGAACAGCCCTCCACTTTTAGGAGCTTATCTTCCAAGATACAGCACACCTGTATAAAATTAGATAGGTTATTCGCTACAACATATTTGGTTTTTTGGAAAGAGCAAAAGGTTAGAAACATTGTGTGTCCATCAATAGGAGACCAGTTGAATAAATTATGATACAGTCTTAAAGTTCAGTGTTACACAGCTATCAAAAAGAACAGTTCCAAGTATGGATATGACACAATCTCCAAGTGAAAAAAACATATTCAGAGCACTAATAATTTGTTTCAGGGTAAAAAAAATACACAGTTGACCCTTGAACAACACAGATGTGAATTGCATGGGTTCACTTCTGTGTGGATTTTTTTCAATAAGTATATTGGAACTTTTTTAGGATATTTGAGACAATTTGAAAAAAAGAAACCTCACAGATGAACTGTATATCCTAGAAATACAAAAAAGTTTAAGAAAAATGTATGTCATGAATGCACAAAATATACATATACAAAATACGTGTTTATGTTATTAGGCTTTTGGTCAGCAGTAGGCTATAGAAGTTAAGTTTGGTGGGAATCAAACGTTATAGGCAGATTTTCAGCTGCGTTAGAGTGGATGGGGTGATGTGGATAAGTGCCCTTAACTCCACAGTGTTCAAGGTTCTAAAATATATATATATGCTTTTATATAGAATGCTGTGGAGTGATTTTTAAAACTGTATCAGAACTAGAGGCCTGAAGGATAAATTTTTCTACTATGTTTTTTCTGCTTTGGTACCTTTTAAACTATGTCATACTTATTTCTAAAAACGTTTTCAACTAGTTGAGTGATAGATACGTGTCCAGATTTGCTGAGATCTACAGAATCACTATATAAAACTCACCAGGAAAAGCTTCATGTAATATAAACACTTTTCATCCTGACGTCTCACCATAGATCACCCCAGCCTGTCCCCCTTGCTTTTGAAGTCTCACTCACTCGTTGCCTAGACCATTGGAGTTGGAAAGAGCCTTGGACAATTATCTAGTGGTATTTTCTTTAAATCAAGCTAACACTGCTGCTTTTCCAACACGTGTACCTTGTCTTAATTTTCTCTCACCTGCTGCTAAAGTGTGTTACTGTAAAAATATGAATATAGGCTTTCAGACCTGTCTAGATCAAAGCTGCGATAACGAGTAGAATATCAGTACAATACTAATTAACCAGAATCTGAATTATGAGCCAGAGCTCTGTTTCTATGTAGTAGAAACATGAGCTTTGATCTGGTGGTTTATAACATCAGTGGAATTCCTTGGAGGCAATTATAGTCTCCTCATTCACACTCCCTGCCACAGACAGACCTATATAAATCTATAGGAAATGGACAAGCTCCTGCTTAGCTGTGCCCTACACTCCATTCATTCCCTGGTAGCTCAGATGGTGAAGAAGCATGCAGTCCTGCAATGCAGGACACCTGGGTTCAATCCCTGGGTCACGAAAATTCCCTGGAGAAGGAAATAGCAACCCACTCCAGTATTCTTGCCTGGAGAATCCCATGTACAGAGGAGCCTGGGGGGCTACATTTCTTGGGTCACAAAGAGTCAGACACGACTGAGCAACTAACACTTTCACACTCCATTCATAGTCAGTTCAGTCGCTCAGTCGTGTCCATCTCTTTGCGATCCCATAGATTGTAGCATGCCAGGCCTCCCTGTCCATCACCAACTCCCAGAACTTGCTCAGACTCATGTCCGTCGAGTCAGTGATGCCATCCAACCATCTCATCCCCTGTCGTCCTCTTCTGCTCCCAGTCCCTCCTAGCATCAGAGTCTTTTCCAAGGAGTCATTTCTTCACATCAGGTGGCCAAAGTATTGGAGCTTCAGCATCAGTCCTTCCAATGAATATTCAGGACTGATTTCGTTTAGAATTGAATGGTTTGATCTCCTTGCAGACCAAGGGACTCTAAAAAGTCTTCTCCAACACCACAGTTCAAAAGCATCAATTCTTCAGCACTCACCTTTCTTTACGATCCAACTGTCACATCCATATATGACTACTGGAAAAACTATAGCTTTGACTAGATGGACCTTTGTCAGAAAAATAATGTGTCTGCTTCTTAATATGCTATCTAGGTTGGTCATAGCTTTTCTTCCAAGGAGCAAGCGTCTTTTAACTTCATGGCTGCAGTCACCATCTGCAATGATTTTGGAGCCCAAGAAAATAAAGTCTGTCACTGTTTCCATTGTTTCCCCATCTACTTGCCATGAAGTGATGGGACCAGATGCCATGATCTTAGTTTTATGAATGTTGAGCCAGCTTTTCGCTCTCCTCTTTCACTTTCATCAAGAGGCTCTTCAGTTCCTCTTCACTTTCTGTCATAAGGGTGGTGTCATCTGCATATCTGAGGTTATTGATATTTCTCCCAGCAATCTTGATTCCAGCTTGTGCTTCATCCAGCCTGGCATTTCACATGATGTACTCTGCATATAAGTTAAATAAGCAGGGTAACAATATATAGCCTTGACGTACTCCTTTCCCAATTTGGAACCAGTCTGTTGCTCCATGTCCGGTTCTGACTGTTGCTTCTTGACCTGCATACAGATTTCTCAGGAGGCAGGTAAGGTGGTCTGGTATTACCATCTCTTTTAAGAATTATCCAGTTTGTTGTGATCCACACAGTCAAAAGACTTTGGTGTAGTTAATAAAGCAAAAGTAGATGTTTTCTGGAAGTCTCTTGCTTTTTCTGTGATCCAACAGATATTGGCAAATTCATAGTAAATTTTAGGAAATAACACTATACCTTCATAGTAAATTTCAGCAAATAACACTGTACCTTCAAAATCCAGACACCAGAGATTATACAAGAGTAATCCTGCTACTAGGGAAAATGTAAACGTAAGGCTTTCTACAATAAGGTAGAAAAGGGAAGAAGCGGAATAAACTGTGGCTTGTAGGGGTGGCTTGTGACACAGCAGAGTCACAGATCCACTTTTTTGGATTGTAAGCCATTCTGTTTATAAAATACCGTGGAGACTCAGTCAGCTAAGTTATCTATTGGGTTGTTAAAAATTGTGACGCAAACAAAATGCAAGATTTATTGGGATGGTTTTTTTAAAATTCCGTGTCTGTTTGTAGCCTAAGGAGATGCCTCTTCTTTCTGCTTATTCCCTTCTGTTTGTGATAGTTTTGTTTTGCTGCCAAAATGAAGTGAATCTTGGGTTTGAAAAGAAGCTTGTCTACCTGTAATCTTGTCTCAGCTGCCTCCTGTCTGAGGCATTAAGCAGAGAGGTTCAGTGACTGGCCCAGGGTCTGTCCACTAGCTTGCCAAGGCAGAGCCAGGATTCAAGCTGTCGTCTTCTGTTGCCATCTCAGCACACCTCCATCTGCTGCTTGCGGTGTCAAAATAATGGTGGCCTTTGGTAACAATGAAATATTTTATTAGAGCTGGGAGCGATTATTAGGTTAGACAACCCAGGGAATATATTTAAATTTATATTTCTTCTTTAATCATTGTTCTCCTCTAAGAAATCAAGGCCTCATGGGGACGTCCCTGGTGGTCCGGTGGTTAAGACTCTGAGCTTCCCACGCGGGGATGTAGAGGGTGCCAGTTAGATCCCTGGTTGGGGAACTAAGACCCCACATGCTGTATGGCACAGCCAAAAAAAAAAGAAATCAAGACCTCATGGACATTAGTAAATAAAAGTGTGTGCATTTCCACCAGTATCTGTGCTTAACAATTACAAACTTTGTATTTCCCGCCAAGGAACATAAGTACTTGTACTTCAGCACAGTAAACAAGGTGCTCTTAAATGGAGAAGAGTAATCCGTTCCAAAGTTTTCCTGAAATGGGACCTTTTGAGCCTGAATCCACAGGTGACATCACTTCAGAAGTTCTCCTAGTGCAGGGCTGGCTCTGTGCGACGCCTTCTGATTGGTTATCTGGTTGTGACTCATCAGGTGAAGTCAGAGCCACTCACATTTCTCAGGAGAACCAGGCACCGGCTCTCCTGGGCACATCAGGACCCAAACTGGGGAAATGAATTTGAAGGTGCTGTGCTTCTGTCAACATCAGCCTGATGCCTTCATGTGTAGGGTACAGTACAGTCTATGGAGCACTCTCTCATAATTCTCTGGGATTCGTGAGGGACAGAGGGGAGGAGAGGGCAGGAGCTGATCACAGTGCTAAGAAGGCTGGGACTCCGTGAACAGTTAAGGGAGGGCACGGGCTGGACTCTCTTCCCTCCTCACTCAGCTGTAGAAGACAGGTCCCAGCAAAGAAAGCAACAGGGTCGACGTAGGGGGCAACGGTGCACTGCTCCCAGGGAAGGGAGAAGAGAGAGGAAAATAAACGAAGCTGTGGGAGCGGGACCTCCCGTGGTCACCTGAGGAGCCAGGTAGGTTCACTTTTATTCGCATCAGGTGTTGACTCCCATAGGCAGTTTCCCATGGATGAGTCCTGCTGGGACCCACCCGCTAATGATGCTGGTTTGAGGAAGTGATGAAAAGTCTGGAACCAAGTGAGACAGATGCTCTGTTTACTATCTTTGTGAGACAGGGAACTCAGAAGAGAATGTGAATCAGCAGCTGGAAAGAACTCTCTGTTTAAGTGCCAGAGATGTTAGCCCTGTTGTGCACATTCATTCATTCCTCAGATTTCCCGAGTGACTGCTGTATCCCTGTCACCGTCAGAGCTGTGGATCTGCAGGGAGTAGAGATAGGGTGTACATAATTGGGGAAGGATTCAGCTAAGGAATCTTGCATTTCTGTCAGCAACACTGGGAAATTTTCTCTAGGCAAAAGTCTGGTCTTTCAAAACTGGTTATAAATTTGTATATTTTTGCAGTTATCTCCCTACTAGTTTGTCTTATTTCAGAATTGATGTAAAGAGATCTTAAGGTGAATCCTCATAAAGATAATGAATCCTTTAAAAAATAAGAGTAATTCATATGCCATCTTTCCCCAGTTCATTCATCCAGTTTTAAAGTTGGCTATTTGACAATAAAATAAAAATGAATTTTAAAAGGAGAATTCTCTTGCAGACCAGTAGTTAGGACCCAGTGCTTTCACTGCTGAGGGCCCAGGTTCAGTCCCTGATCTAGGAGCTAAGATTCCATAAGCTGCTTGGCACGGCCTAAAAAGAAAAAAAAAAGAAAGTTGGCTGTTAAAGTTTTTTTTTTAAAAGTTTCACTGTATTAAATCATGTAATACTAGCTCTAAGAGGTAATGATTCTCCTTTTTATATCAGCACTTTATGAGATTTTTGAAGACCTTTACAGATTTGTTATTCTTTGTATGCTATGAACTGATTTTATTTTTTTGTTGTGTGAGAAGTTTTTTCTGACTCCTCTCCCAGTTTTGAGACAGAGCTTTCCTCTTTCTTTCTCCGGAGCTCCCCTTTGAGAAAGAGAAGAAATCTCAGGGGTTAGGTACTAAGGAGCTGTGCTGGCTGGGAAGGAAAGGCACCTGTCTGTGGCAGTGCAGGTGTCCCACTGCCGTTCTGCACAGAAACTCCTGCCTCAACTTCAGCTTCCCCACGGTGCTTAGAAACGAGGACTCGTGTGATGCTCTTTACTAGCCGCAAGTACTGCGTAAGGATACTGTGCAGAAACAGGCGTTAAAGGACATTGGGTTCATGTCTAGTTAAAACCCAAGAATATGGTGAGGAAAAGGCAGGAATGGATCAAGGGACCAATTAGACATGGTAAACTACGTGTTTTATTGAAATTAATTAGAGAGTTCTAAGGTAGGTCAGTGCTGTCTTTTTTTACTCCCTAGAATATAAGTAGAATAAGGGCATTTTTGTTTTTTTCACCACTGTACCCCAGAACCTAAAACAAGTGCTTAGCTATAGTAATAGATGCTTACTGAACGTCTGTTAAATGAATATGGAACAGTTTTTGATTTAATCTTAGAAATCATCCTATTCCCCCAAGTCAGATAAAATGTCCAGTATTTAACTTCCAGTCAGAACATGTGGGTATGGTGGTTTGGATTGCTCATGGTACCTAATCCTCAGCATGGGTGACGTGTTCCTTTTGTGTGAGATGGTGGATGCTATTGATGTACGCTGTGTGGAGAAGTTCCTTCACAAGGGAGGACCCTTCCCCCCCTTTCTCTGCTTACTTGGGATTTAGAGCTATATTAGAGATTCACTGAATTTTTCTTAGTCATCCTGACCGTAATGAATAAGATCAAAGTCTTTATAACTGCTGTGAGTAGTTCCTTCTTTTCAGAAGTGAAATGACTGTTGGTTTATCACTCATTCCCAGGCATTGAGGACTCACAGCTTCTGGCTTGAGTTTTTTTTAATTGTGAAACTGTTTCATCAGTGTGTCAAGGCACGCCATTGTACTTGTCTTTAGGGAAGAGACACCACCTCCATATGAGTCACTCCTGTGATGAGTCCAATCACAGGAAGGTTTGCAGTGGCCGCTGTGCCGGGAACTACCTTCCCCGGTGTTTTCCAGTCAGCAGCCTGTTCCCTTGAGCTGATAAGCATAGACTAGAGCGAGAGAAACTGACTTGGTTGAAGACCAGTCAGTGTCTCCATGAATCACATGTTCTTCTTCTAGTTGGAACACAGACTATGGGGTGGAGAGGGCCAGGAAAAAGAAGCCAGCTGTCAGCAACACATGCTCCTGGTGAATTCACTGATGCTGAGTACCTGCTCTGTTCCAGGAAATGGACACAGGAAAAAAGATGCAGGTAATGGAAGGAAGAGGACAGATTTGAGTACTGTTTGGAGAACTCAGGAAATCAATTGACAGTGAATTGAAGAGATGCTGAAAGGATGGCACAGGTGTTGGTGATGAGGCATGTGGCTCCCTTTGCCTTTATAAAGATGGTTTTGTATTTACCCTGCACCACACAGGAAAACATTTATAGATGCAGGTTGTAATTTGTGTTGCATCAGGTATATATATATAAATAATCTGGGCTCAAAATACTATGTGTAAATATTTGGTTTTACCCAGGTTATTCTTAATTACAGATAATGAATTGAGGGCCTTATAAGGATAACTAAAACAATGAGGTACCATTTCATTCTGGTCAGAATGGCTGCTATCAAAAAGTCTACAAACAATAAATGCTGGAGAGGGTGTGGAGAAAAGAGAACCCTCTTACACTGTCGGTGGGGATGCAAACTAGTACAGCCACTATGGAGAACAGGTGGAGATTTCTTTAAAAACTGGCAATAGAACTGCCATACAACCCAACAATCCCACTGCTGGGCATATACACTGAAGAAACCAGAATTGAAAGAGAAATGTGTACTCCAGTGTTCACTGTAGCACTGTTTACGATAGCCAGGACATGGAAGCAACCTAGATGTCCATCAGCAGACAAATGGATAAGAAAGCTGTGGTACATATACACAATGAAATATTACTCAGCTATTAAAAAGAATGCATTTGAGGTGTTCTAATGAGGTGGATGAAACTGGAGCCTATTATACAGAGTGAAGTAAGTCAGAAAGAAAAACACCAATACAGTATATTAACGCATATATATGGAATTTAGAAAGATGGTAATGACAACCCTATATGCGAGACAGCAAAAGAGACATAGATATAAAGAACAGACTTTTGGACTCAGTGGGAGAAGGCAAGGGTGGGATTTGAGAGAATAGTATTGAAACATGTATATTACTACCATATGTGAAACAGATGACCCGTCCAAGTTCGATGCATGAAACAGGGCACTCAGAGCTGGTGCACTGGGACAATCCAGAGGGATGGGATCGGAAGGGAGGTGGGAGGAGGTTCAGAATGGGGGACACATGTATACCTGTGGCTGATTCAAGTCAGTTTATGGCAAAAATGACCACAATATTATAAAGTAATTAACCTCCAATTAAAATTAATTAATTTTTAAAAGTAACTTTTTAATGGTAAAATATGCTTGTTGAAGAAAACTTGGAAAATTATTTTGAAAGTTACATTTACAAGACTCAAAAATAGGAATCTGAACAGAGGCTTAAAAATGGGAATATGGTAGAAGGAAAAAAAAATCTCGAAAAAGTAAGTAGTAGCAATGCTAATTGGAAATTATAAGTAGAACTAGAAGAGGATTCTTTAAAGATTCATGCATACTACAAGAGAGAAGTTTCTTGCATGACTCAGATTAAAACAGACCTTTACAAAAGACCAGAGGTTAAAGCGTTTGCCTGCAATGCGGGAGACCTGGGTTCGATCCCTGGGTTGGGAAGATCCCCTGGAGAAGGAAATGGCAACCCACTCCAGTATTCTTGCCTGGAGAACCCCATGGATTGAGGGGCCTGGTGGGCTACAGTCCACAGGGTCACAAAGAGTTGGACACGACTGAGCGACTTCACTTCAATCACTTCATTAGAAACACAGCTTGGTTTTGTTAACTGGAATATTTATCACAGCACAGTTCTCTCACTTCTTGCATGAAAAGCTGTAAGCTGGCTTTGAGATCTTTTACTCACAGAGACTCAGTCTTACCCCTCAAGATCTCATCCTTCTGAATCCAGATTCATGTTTATACATGTGAAGAATGTCCTTTACTTCTGAGATTCCATTCAGCAATCCGTATTTCAGGGAGGGTTCTCAAACTCTTAACTTGCCCCGTGAGGTTCGGCACAGCACTGACTGAGGCCAGTGATAATGAGCAAAGGCCTACTAGGTTTACAGGCATGCACAGCTCCCAGCCCTGGGCCAGGAGAGCTATCAACCAGGGGTCAGCTGATCCTGGGAAGGAGTCAGTAGTTAATGCTTTTAGTGGCCTCTCTAGGGGGCATTTATATTCAGCAAATTCTTCTGAGAAGCAAAGCCCCTGCTGCTGTTTAGTCAGTTGCTAAGTCATGTCCTACTCTTTGGACGTGACTCATGGACTATAGCCTTACAGGCTCAAAAAGCAAAGAATGAGCCACTATAGTGAAGTTTGAGGTGGACAGTGAGAGGGAGAACCTGGAAATCTATTCCTAAGACTCATTTTCCTAGGATTTGCTTGAGTTGGCACATCTTGTCCAAGATTTGTTGAACTGAAATATATACGTGAAATGTAAGTTTTGTTATTGGTGGTTTAACAATTCCAGAGTGACATTTTAAGAGCAGAGTTTTAAACTTATAGACCATAGTCAAAAATATTGCTCCCCATCTGTGAGACTGGGGAGGGGATTCCTCAGTACCTCAGTTTACTTATCTGAAAATAAGGATATCAATCTGTACTTCACAGGGGAAGTCGTGAGGCTTAAATGGGATGCCCAGCACCCATGGCTCAAGCAGTAAAGAAACTGCCTGCAATGCAGGAGACACAGGAGACATGGGTTTCATCCCTGGGTCAAGAAGATCCCCTGGAGGAGGGCATGGCAACCCACTCCAGTATTCATGCTGGGAAAATTCCGTGGACAGAGGAGCCTGGTGGACCATGATCCACTGGGACACAACTGAATCGACTGAGCACACTCACGTGTGCGTGCATGCACGCGCGTGCATGCACACACACACAGCATAAGTAGTGGTGGTTTGGGGGAAAGCTTCTGCTAAAAATACTGTGATAAACATGTTGGGTGCATCTCTGAAACATTAATAAACTCAAATAATATAATTTGAAGAATGGGCAAGTGATCCATGAAGCCCATGGAGAAATTCTGGTAAAGCTAGAGCTAAAATTGTATTTGTTTCTCTGTATTGTCACAAAATGAGTTAACGAGGTGGTTTGGTAGGTGGGAAGGGTGGTATTATCTGTAGGGAATTGTACACTAACTTTGATAAAACTGGTCACAGTTTTTCTATGTCAAGTTTTTTGGTTTGCGGTTTTTGTTTGTTTGTTTGCTTTTGCTTTAATTTACTAAAGGTGTCTTTGATAAAGAAAAATAAGCATTTTCCCTGAATAAGTATTAAGATTTTTGGTCTTCCTTCTGTTCAAATATTTCTATTTACCATTACTTCAGTAAGAGAAGCCCCCTTTACAAAAACTGAATATGAATCAAAAAAGAGAGATTTTAGACATTGACTTCCTTTTTAAAGAACTAAAATAGTGAGCCTCTGAGGAATGTGATTATCTCCTTCACTAGAACAGTATATGGTGGTTTCAGTCTACAGTCAAGCATACTGATTCCTTTTAACAGAAGATGATTTTGATCTTCCTGAAAGGTTTGTAGAACCCTGCAGTTGCAGTGAAACTCAGTGGTCATTTAATGCAGATGGTACTGGTTGTACCTGACCCACTAGGGGGACTCCTTCACTCCTCGCCCAGGAGTAGCAGCCTGACCTGTCTTCTCACCAACATATCATCATCTAATTATTACACTGACTCTTCTCTTTTCTCCTTCTACCTCTTTCAAGAACAATGAAGAATCCTTGATGTTTTTCTCAATGGGGAAGTCTAGAATTGTGTTGGCAACCTCTTGAAAAGTCAAGGCCTCTTTGAGAGGTAAATGAATAAGTTACAAGGTCTCAAACTATTGCTAATCATAGTCCCTGATTTCTTTTCTGTGCCATTTAAGTAGTGGACTTTCAAGAGGTCCTTTCTGTGAATTCTTGTGAAGCCTGAGTGTATTTGGGCCACTTGGGGGCTTATGGTTTTGTGGACATAAGTTTGTAGACCAAGGGAATTTACTGGTTTGTAACTGCAATTCTTCTGGCTCAAAACCCTTTGCAACAGAGCACCACAATAATACCTGACTTAATCCTTTTATGATTTGGCCCATAATACTGCTAATATTCACAGGGACTTTACTCTGATCACATGTTTTCTTCTCCATTTAAAAAAAAACCCAAAGCTTTTTTCACTTTTTAACAGTTTTTATTTTGAAAGCCTTTGGTTTTCTAATAACTTATGTTTAGGATTCCATAGAGGCAGAGGCAATTATTCTTAATAATTTAGTAACAAAGTGACTTTAACAGTTTTACTGACTTTTTAAAATCATGCCCTATGCCCTGTGTATGTGTGTTTGGGGTGGGGGTTACTTTAAAAGACAGCTGAGTGCTGTGTAGGAGATTGGACATAGCTATCACCGGTGATTCATTTGCTTCCCTGATTCATTCCTAGCCTAGGTCCTAGTTCAAGTTAGCACAGGATGTCCCTTGTACAGAATGTCCAGAGGTTTTAAGGAGAACTTTCAGAACTAATGAGGAATGGGAGGGAGATAAAGTGCCTCAAACACTAATGAGGGCAGGGGTTGCAGAGGAATCCGACCACAGCACTAGAAAAGGAGGCGTGGCCGAGAGCGCTGGTGGTTTCAGTCTTGGCTCCGCCTCTGTCCTTGGAGTCGGTTAGCACACCTGCCTCTAGATAATGCGCATTCCATGATGCTTTGGTTTCCTTCCAAGATGAGGACCATGTGTCATCTGATGGAGTTCAAAATTGCTAGGAAACAGATGGGGCCTCGTTGGGTAGTATCTGTCATTGAACCCCCTAAGCACTCTTACAGGATCCTTTTTGCTTCCTCTGTTGCTTCTCTTGCCTACGGTTTTCCCGAGATCTTCTGATCCTTAGCTCACCTAATTTTCAAATGGAATCTGAGATCACACACACACACACACACACAGGTGTGGGGTGATTCTTCAAAATCACAGAGATGCCTTGAGAATTAAATATAACTTTACTTCTCCAGCTGATTGCCCAGCTATTTTAAGCAATAGATTCTACCATACAAAATAATTCCTGACAGGTCCTTGAAATTTCTAATAATGGACATCTAGTTTGGTCTGAAATTCACTCAGAGCTTTCTATTTCCTCTAGGCATCTACAGCACAAAGATACTAACATATTCATAAAAAGTATCCTGCTTCACTTATATGTTGAAGAACCTTAGAAGAGCTGCATTTGAGTTTCTTTGTTGAGTTAAGCTTTGATTGTCTCTTCTGTATACTGTTGTCATCAATCACCTAGAATACAGAATCCATCAAAGTGAACAGTTCCCCAGCAAAACAGGAGAGTTGTAGGGCTGTATTATTCTTTTCCTGGATGTTGTAGAGGCTGAGCTTCTTGCCTGAGTAGAGAAGAAAAAATAGAAGCACGTAACACACTTGACTTACTTGAATATAAATGTGGGAAATTCTGAGTTCCTCAATCCTAAAGCCTTGGGGAAAGAGCCTGTTTGTCTGTATTAATGGCTTAACTGCAGGTCTTATTCTACTTTCAGTTAAAATTTTTTAAAAATCAAACTCATGTTCCTTACCGCCTTTGTTTACTCTTGTTTTTAAGGAAGACTGGGCGTGTTGAAGACTCAAACCTGGCACACATATAAACTACAGGTGTGACAAATTATTTTGGGTGGAAGGGTAAGAGCCCAAAGTTAGAGCATCTCCTGGGGCAAGAGAATTTAAAGATAAGGAGATGGAGAACAGGGCAGGAACAGGGTCATGAGTGGGAATTTGGACATGGTGACAGTCATTCAAAGAAGACAGAAGCAACCAGTCCTGTTTGTGTTTCAGAAAGTCACTAGTGGCCAAGTGCGGGATAGATGGGAGAGGAGAGAAATGTGAGATGGCCAGCAGTAGCTGGCTGTAATTGTTCTGGGGGGTGGCAAGGATGAGAAGATACGTCAATTATGTATATGTAGAGAAGCTTCGGAGAAGCCAATGGCACCCCACTCCAGTACTCTTGCCTGGAAAATCCCATGGATGGAGGAGCCTGGAAGGCTGCAGTCCATAGGGTCGCTGAGGGTCGGACACAACTGAGCGACTTCACTTTCACTTTTCACTTTCATGCATTGGAGAAGGAAACGGCAACCCACTCCAGTGTTCTTGCCTGGAGAATCCCAGGGACGGGGGAGCCTGGTGGGCTGCCATCTATGGGGTCGCACAGAGTCGGACATGACTGAAGTGACTTAGCAGAAGAGAAGCTTGATTTATAATATAATGGAATTATGATATTATTCCTTTTTTTAAAAAAAGGAATTAAAAAACTTTGTTCTTAAAACCAATCACTTTCCTAAGTTATTGTATAAATTTGGCTTGTTTGCGAGCAGGGCACATTTTTATGGATTTCAAGGGAAAGATCCACATATGTTGTTCAAGATTGAGCCAAATGCTGGGTTTCTTCTCTAAAGAAAAGAGGGGAAGTCTTTCCCTCTCCTCTTTACTCCCTGACAATGAAGGAAAGAACCTGTGGGGCTAGAAGGCCCACAGCATCGTAAGTAGCCTACAGCCAGCAACAGCAGTGGTTTTACAGCCCCCGGAGCTCCGTGTTCTCCTCCTCTGCTGTGTGCTTGGCCCCTGGCTGGACAGGAGACCAGTAAACAAGAAGCCTGTCCTTGAGGAAATTTCCAGTCCAGAGAGGGACAGTGCCAGCAGATAAATAATTAGGCATAGGGGGAACTGTTATAAAAAAGAGTGCATGGAAACCACTCTTTTCTGGAGATGCCCTGGAATTGTCTGCAGATGTGAGCTGGGTTTTGAAGGGCACACAGAAATCCCTCCCAAGGGAAAAGGAGTCGGGCATTCCAGGTACCCTGACGAGATGACACAGTGTCTAGATGATGCCATGGGAGTTAGCGGATCCCAAAGATCCTGGTCACTCCTGATCCAGAAAAACAAGTCTCTCGGTGTTTTCCCAGGTGGCCTGACTGAGCTCCAGGTGAGCAGGTTTTGCTGCAGTGAGCCCCATTTCCCCTTTTCAATTCTCAGTTCTTTTTCTTTCAATCCTGGTCTAAGGTTAGAGATGAGATGCACTAACATTTTAGAGATGCTTTCTCCCAGAACCCTGCTTAATAAACATTCCAGTTACTCAGCTGATTGCCTGATGTGCAATCCTGACACGACATATTATGAAGTGTCATTATTTTAGACCCATTCAGTTAGGATTTGGGATCATCTGGACTGGGTAGAATTTGATTATTTATACACAGTGGCCACAGGACTGGAAAAGGTCAGTTTTCATTCCAATCCCAAAGAAAGGCAATGCCAAAGAATGCTCAAACTACCGCACAATTGCACTCATCTCACATGCTAGTAAAGTAATGCTCAAAATCCTCCAAGCCAGGCTTCAGCAATACATGAACTGTGAACTCCCTGATGTTCAAGCTGGTTTTAGAAAAGGCACAGGAACCAGAAATCAAATTGCCAACATCCACTGGGAAAAAGCAAGAAATTTCCAGAAAAACATCTATTTCTGCTTTATTGACTATGCCAAAGCCTTTGACTGTGTGGATCACAACAAACTGTGGAAAATTCTGAAAGAGATGGGAATACCAGACCACCTGACCTGCCTCTTGAGAAATCTGTATGCAGGTCAGGAAGCAGCAGTTAGAACTGGACATGGAACAACAGACTGGTTCCAAATAGGAAAAGGAGTCCGTCAAGGCTGTATATCGTCACCCTGCCTATTTAACTTATATGCAGAGTACATCATGAGAAACGGTGGACTGGAAGAAACACAAGCTGGAATCAAGATTGCCGGGACAAATATCAATAACCTCAGATATGCAGATGACACCACCCTTATGGCAGAAAGTGAAGAGGAACTAAAGAGCCTCTTGATGAAAGTGAAAGAGGAGAACGAAAAAGTTGGCTTAAAGCTCAACATTCAGAAAACGAAGATCATGGCATCCGGTCCCATCACTTCATGGCAAATAGATGGGGAAACAGTGCAAACAGTGTCAGACTTTATTTTGGGGGGCTCCAAAATCACTGCAGATGATGACTGCAGCCATGAAATTAAAAGACGCTTACTCCTTGGAAGAAAAGTTATGTCCAACCTAGATAGCATATTCAAAAGCAGAGACATTACTTTGCCGACTAAGGTCCGTCTAGTCAAGGCTATGGTTTTTCCTGTGGTCATGTATGGATGTGAGAGTTGGACTGTGAAGAAGGCTGAGCGCCGAAGA
>SJYT01013042.1:294992-345955 GCA_006410635.1 Cephalophus harveyi
GAAGAATTGATGCTTTTGAACTGTGGTGTTGGAGAAGACTCTTGAGAGTCCCTTGGACTGCAAGGAGATCCAACCAGTCCATTCTGAAGGAGATCAGCCCTGGGATTTCTTTGGAAGGAATGATGCTAAAGCTGAAGCTCCAGTACTTTGGCCACCTCATGCGAAGAGTTGACTCATTGGAAAAGATTCTGATGCTGGGAGGGATTGGGGGCAGGAGGAGAAGGGGACGACCGAGGATGAGATGGCTGGATGGCATCATGGACTCAATGGACGTGAGTCTGAGTGAACTCCGGGAGTTGGTGATGGACAGGGAGGCCTGGCGTGCTGCGATTCATGGGGTCACAAAGAGTCGGACACGATTGAGCAACTGAACTGAACTGATATACTGTGAACAAAGGAGTTTGCCAGATAAATTAATCCTCTGTTAAATAAGATTCCAAGAAGGATGCCTAATGTAATCATGTAGAAAGTAAGGTGTTTGAGTTTTCTTTATTTTTTAATCAGGTTCCAGGATACTTTAAAAAAATGAATCTTGTCAATTCATGAAAGCAGCTCTAGTAGGAGTTTTAATTGTTAATTTTTTAAACCAAATAAGACTTGAATGTATTCTCATTTTTACAAAAAGCAAACCAAAACTAAAATAAAAGGTACATGTCTCATTCTGCCAACTAAATGTTTGTAGCTACCTTTTTTTTACATATACACACATTTAACGACATGTAGTTTTGTTTTGCACTCTTGTAAAATAGGATCAGCCTAATCTGTAACTAGCTCTCATCTTACAGTATTCTAAGATGAGTGTCCTATGACCACGGACACATGTCTACTTCATTCTTTCGGACAGCTGTATGATGTTCCATCTTATAGCTGTACTACGATTTACTTATTCATCTCCCTGATGGTGGATATTCAGATGATTTTCATTCTTTGTCAGAACAAAGCATTAGTATCTGTCTTTATTCAAATCTTTGTGTCTGTGCACAAGTTTCTTCCAATAGGATTTCTCTTGAATTCTTGGTTAGCAGTTGGAGTCAGTGTTTATTTATACTTGGAGATAACGAAAGTATTTTTCTTAGAAATACTCAATTTTTCCTGCAAATTATGCTGCCTTTTCTATAAATAGTTAGGCTTGTGACATCCTTTGTGGAGCATTCCATGGAGCCACTGTATGGGATGGTGTCAGCAATTTTATTATAAACTCTTGCCAAAGGCAGTGTCAGAAATGAGCCTGCATAGCACAGAAGTAGAAATTAGCTCTTGATTCTTTTTTCTCCTTCCTATCCTGACACAAGATTATACAGATTCTACAGAGTGGCTTATATAGTATAGTCATTTAAGCAGCTCTGGTAAAACATGAATGCATTCTTATTTTTTTTTCCAAGAAGATGGAATTAGGATATGGGATCTGGAAGAGAGGGATGGCCCTCCCTTAATTTAATAAAAACAATCTGAGAAAACAGGAGCCCCTCAGACCTTTTATTGTTTGCTTCTTGCTTCCTCTGCCTATGCACTTCTCTGTCTGTCTCCTTTTTCTCTCTGCGTGAATTATAACATTGCTTTCTGTGGCTGTGGCCCAGGTTAAAGCAGTGGAGAAATTTGTGACTGCATAGAGCAACTGTTTGGTACCTCTGACACGAAGGAGAGGAAGAGTAACAAGGCACACTTTGGCTGCCACATCTCCACTCTTGCAACCCCCGAAGGGGATTTTTATGGGATCTCAGTGCCAATTCCTTCCAGTGAAATGACCTCGCCAATACTGAAATGTGATTTGTGTTTTCCTTCCAAGATCTACCATGTAATTCAGAGAGAGAAAAATTCTTATCTTGTTTCTGTTCTTTTTTCTATCTAATTTTAAAGCTTAGGTCAAAACAAGAAATGATCTAAATCAGAGTTATCAGACCAGTAGATGTCTTGGAAAAAGAGAAAGATCTTCTGAATAAAAAGGCAGGAGAAGGATTTCCCTGGTGGTCCAATGCTTCCAATGCAGGGGTTGTGGGTTCAATCTCTAGTCAGAAAACTAAGATCCCACATGCATCAAGGCCTGAAAAGGCAGAAGGTCCAAATATCCAACAATAGGGTTGGGCTAGGTGGTGCTAGTGGTAAAGAATCCACCTGCCAATACAGGAGACATAAGGGACGAGGGTTTGATCCCTGGGTTGGGAAGATCCCTTAGAGGAGGGCATGGCAACCCACTCCACTATTCTTGGCTGGAGAATCCCATGGACAGAGGAGCCTGGCGGGCTACAGTCCCTAAGGCTGCAAAAAGTCAGACATGACTAAAGCAACTTGTCACACACATGAGTGCACTTTGGTGCATCCAACATGTGTAAAATAGAATGAGGATGCTCTCTCTCTGCCAGTGTATCAATAGAAAGATATTAGGTGAAAAAAAAAACAAGATGCAGTGAGTGTGCAGAATATGCAAATATTTCTCTAAGAAAAGGGGAAAACGAATGTATATTTGGATTTACTAGTATTTGCATAAGGAAACTGAAGGTTACCCAAGCAATGAGTAAGACTGTTCATGGAACACCTCTTTAAAGTGTCCTAATTTTTGAATTAGGACTGTATTACCTAGTCAGAAATAAAAAATAATTTTTTAAAAGGAAGTTCTGAATTGTTAGCAAAGATCTTGTTTAAATCCACGGTATATGTGATTTTACTTCTCATAGGTACCTTTTAGGGTAGGGTCAATTGCAGGACCGTGTGTTTTGAGGAGAAAGGGAATAATCTATAATTATATACGGTAATTTAAATTCTAACTAATTTTCGTAGGAAATTGAAATGGTAGATTTGCATCTAAACTGTTTCTTTAGCTTGTTCAGACTTCTTAGGTTTGTTCTGAATTTTTTTTCTTCAAAGTAATTGAAAACTTTAAAACAAGATGCTCTTTTTTTTGTTTTTTAATTTTTAATGATTACAATATTACATTAGTTTCAGGTGTACAGCATAGTGATTCATTTTTTGTGTGTGTGAGTTTTTTTTCAGATTATATTCCATTGTAGCTTATTACAAAATGTCAGATATGATTCCCTATGCTATACAATAGAACATTATATAATGAAAAAGGGATTAAAACAAGAAGAGGATATCATATTTATTAGTATATATGCTCCCAATATAGGATCACCTAAATATATAAAGCAAATACTAACAGATGGGCAAAATTGATGATCAGCTTAAAACAAGATGTTCTCGATTCACAATCAGAATCGCTTGCTGAGGCCTTGGTTAACACGTGAGGAAGTGTGGTATTAAGCCTGTTTGTTGTGTCTGTGCTTTTATTTTCTACAGGAGCAGGAAAATTCAGATTCGAAACATCCCTCCTCACCTGCAGTGGGAGGTAGGCCAATGTCGTTTCTGTATTTATTATCCTCCTGCTCTCTGTCTTCATGTGCTCATGGAGTAACAGGGCATTTTGCCCCTTTGTTACAGTTCCCTTTCACGTTTAGGAATTAGAGGTCTTCAGCACCCTAATGGGAATGATCTGCCCTGAGTTTGGGGTCAGAGTCGGTCCTTTTGTTGTGCTGGATATATACTTTGATCCCTTATGTTCTGTCTTCTCAGAACCAGGCACCAACAGACAAACTAAACAAAATAAATGCCTTGCTTGTGATTTTTATCCCATGATTTTAGAAAAGATTTTTACCTTTCTAAATTATGATTTGGGAGGAAATAAAATAAATGAAAAATCAATAAGAATAGAAGGTTCTTTGTTAGTTTGGGCAAGTGTTTTGTTTATTTTGAATTAATTGTTGTGAATAACAGTTAAGACATATTTTCAGAGTTGTAAAACTTCTTACAAGATTGTTACTTTAAGGGAAAAAAAAACTACTTTTTATTGTGGAAAATTTTGAGCATATACATATCTCATTGCTTCATAAAATAAGGAGATCCCTAAAGGAAATCTGATGGAAGAATGGTTAAATCTTTCAGAAAGGAGAAGTGCTTTTTGTACATTAGTCTGCTTCTCACTTCAAAAGCAAATGGGCTCCAACCATCATGAATGTGATTGTTAACAATTACTAAGAAAACTGCTGTGTTTCCTCAGTGAACAGACTACTCGGGAGCCAATAAGCAAATGAAAGCCCTGTGTATCCATTCATTTCTAGCTGTTTTTATGAAGACCTGAAATTCTGACAGTGAAGCTTCTTTTTCAGGTGTTGGATGGACTTTTGGCTCAGTGCGGGACAGTGGAGAACGTGGAGCAAGGTAATAAGTGCTGAAATTAGCCTGTTGAATTTTGAGAGGAATATTGCCTGTTAACTTCTTTAGGTTGGGTCAAATCCAAGGACAAATAACAAGTTTAAATTCCACTGAAGCAAGCTTCCTAGAGTGTATGTTTGTATATCTGCATGTATGTAAGAAATGTCTGTATCTGTCTATCCATATCTATTTTTTCAAAGAATGGTTTTCAGACTATATTTCTTATACTCTGTAATGTACTCAAGCACTGGACAAATTGCTGTCAGGATGGGGGAAGCTTAATTCATTTGGAAGTAACTGTACTTTATGACAACTTTCCTCTTCCTGATTAAGAACAACATATCCCTGATGTCTTGGGCTGTTTTTCAAGCTGTAGGACTCCTACACCATTAGCACCTGCAGCACTTGGGAAAATGCAGTTTCCTAGGGCTCACCATAGACAGATTTACATAGTAAGACTCTCTGGGGGAAGAAGTCATGAAACTGTATTTTAAATAGTCACTTCCAAGTGATTTTTGTGTGCATTCATTTGAGAGCCTCTGTCTTGGGAACAGT
This sequence comes from Cephalophus harveyi, assembly GCA_006410635.1. Lineage (NCBI taxonomy): Eukaryota > Metazoa > Chordata > Mammalia > Artiodactyla > Bovidae > Cephalophus > Cephalophus harveyi. The sequence goes on from SJYT01013042.1 coordinate 299,754, forward strand.
GTTGTAAATCCCCAGAAAATGTATGTTCTTTTTCCTGCCACTTTATTTTTACCTTCTAAAACATTTACCTTTACAGACAGTGAAGTCATACATAACTGTTAATATTCACTTAGGAAAAAAAATCACAGAAAATGCATTTTCTCATATGCAGTCTGTGTGCTAGTATAGTTAATGTAATAGTTTGTAAAGCAGTAATTATTCAGATGCTCTATACTCCATGAATATTAAAAATATTATTATTCAGTTTCATGCTGCTGACTGCCCATCCCCAAGTTGGGAGGTAGGCCCACCAAGGTAAAGGGAAAGAGCCAGAAAGAAGACATGATTTATAAGGATTCTGTTTTCTCAGTTCTTGTTATTTCCCTCAAATGGAAGACATTCTAGTAAGAATTGGATGTCGTAGGCAAGATGACCTTCCAGACATGAACCTGTACAAGTTACTAGCTAAAACCATGTTATAAACTCAGGACAGTGCCATGCAGTGAAGAAATACTCCAGGCCCCTCAGGCAGTCCGCAGCTCCAGGAGCACCTGTGCCCTCGAGAGCACCCTGGCTGCCCCATGACTGTAGGGTAGAAGTGTTGGGCTGTTGTTTTGTTCTGTTTCATAGGTAATTCCTGATTCAACAGGAAAGCATTCTGCTGGAGAATTTTAAGAATCTTTATAGAGCTTTCATGTCCAATGAAATAAAGTATTTGAATGGAGTTCAGTTCCTCCTAGAATCACAGGTCTGATTTCCTGAAGACAAATGTCTTTGAAGGACAAAGAATATAAATAAGAACAAATCTGAGGCTTTTAGTGGGTAGCTTTATTCAGGAGGTTCAAACCCAGCCCCTTCGTCCTTTTTGGGTCTACAGCCTCATCTGTTGCACTCCGAAGTGTAACTCTGAGACCTGGTAGCATTCAGGGTGTCAGCACCGAGCGAGGGTGGCTGTGGGTGCACATGCTCTATTTTGTGCTGAGAGGTGCAGTCCTGTGGGGACCTCTGTGTTAGAGAGCAACACTCCGAGGCTGAGGCCAGGACTGGGGTCAGTGTTGGTGACCCATACGTCTCAATGGCAGGGGAGGTACATACTCCTCCTTCCTGAGGAGTATGTACCCCTCCCCATAAGGGCTGCAGCTGCTCTGAAGTTATTGGATAACAGTGACCGTTAATCTTTTTGGAAATCACATGGAAAATATAAGACAGAAAAATCCACGTCCCCACGGATTTGAATATTTGCAGGAAAGTGGGGAGGGTGAGTATAGGATTCCTGAAGCTCTAACATGGGTTCAAAATTAAGAATCCTTGCACTAGAGGGTTTTATTATTACTTTGAAATGCAGCCCTAGTGTGGTTTTCTTGAATTATGCTCTGCTTAATGCTGTTAATTCCAAGTCTCCTAATAGCTTAACTGTTTTAATGGAGAAGATTTTGAGTTAGTCATGTCTGTTGGTTTTGGGGAAACCAATATACTTTTGGTCTAAGTTTACTGACTTGGATGGAGAAAGTTTTGTCCTGTCTTTTGAATTCATTTTTAACACCTGACTTTGGAAGAAGATGTATCAATTATTAATCAAGATAAGCCAACTCATAAGAGTGATACCTTGTTAGCCACTCTTAGAGTTTCTATGTTCTCCTCCTCAGCCAAGTGGGTTGGAATTGCCAGTTTTCTTGATTCATTGTACGTGGTTACTAGATTTAACTCACACAGTCAAATTCAGTCAAAGCAGAACAAATATTGTAATAGTTCAACCTTGTCTATGAACGAACAATTAAAATTAAAATACTTTCTTACTATTCTATATATATACCCAATTATTTAAAAATTATAGCAGATAAAACTGATTAGTGGTACAGCAAATTAATACAAACTTCTTGGAGAGTAATTTGAAAATAATCATTAAAAAGCATTATGTTCTTTTTACCCAATCATTTTTCTTCTAAATGACACTAAAAATAAGTAATTCAGAAGAACACAAATCAAGTGGTATTTGCAACAGTGGTGATTTTTATCAAGTCTTCAGAGTAGCAAATACTGAGAACAACCATTTGTCAACAATTAAGGAGTGGTTAGGCAAAAATCATGGCCCATTTGCTTGCTGCAATTTTATGTAGACATTAAAAATGAAAAATCCAAAGAAACTGCATATACATATACACATGCGCGAGTGTTGATAAAATAAGTGGAAAATACAGCTTTGAGTTATATATACAATTGATTACAAATGTATATATACAATTGATTGTAAATTACTATGAGTGCACATGAATAAAGATAGAATTCAAATAACTCTTAAGAGTTTGAACAATGAGATTTTTGTTCATTTTTCTCTTAGTAAATAGTTACTTTGAGCCAGAGGGCTACACCTTTTTTTTTTTTCTGTGACAATGTAGTTTTTGCTTCTTTCCTAGTCAACACAGACACAGAAACTGCCGTTGTCAACGTCACATATGCAACAAGAGAAGAAGCTAAAACGTAAGTGGATTTAGCTTATTTCCCTTTAAATCTGGGCTGGGGAATGCCGGGGGAGCTTGTCTTTGCATCCCACTGACTCCTGTGATTATAAACCTCTTCTGAAAAGGTGCAGCTCTTTGACGCGTCAGTAGTAGTAGTGTAGCTGTGGGGCCATGTCCAACTCCGCGCGACCCCGTGGACTGTAGCCCTCCAGGCTCCTCTGCCCATGGGATTCTCCAGGCAAGGATACTGGAGTGGATTGCCGTTCCCTTCTCCAGGGGATCTTCCCAACCCAGGGACTGAACCCAGGTCTCTCACATTGCAGGTGGATTCTTTTCCATCTGAGCCACCAGAGAATGCAGATCTTTGACATATCCATAGTGCCCCAGGGAATTTGTACCAGGGTATTGTTTGTTGACTGTACAGAGATTTTTATCTTGAAAAATGTTGAGCCTTGGCATTGAAACCAAGGTGGGAGCTGTATCTTGAAACAGTCAGGAGTAGAGGACACCACGTCTCTGACACTGTGTCCCCTAGAGTCTGCTTGACAACTGGAAGCCACTTTGACCTGGAGCTTTCTCCATGCACCATGAGGAAGAAGCGCAAGCCTGTTTCTGTCCACACTCATTGGATGAATGCTGAAACTTCCTTTTCCCTCTATGAACATTAGAAGTGGGGGTTCACCTCTGTGACATCAGCCCAAGGGAGCATTGTCATCTTGGAGTGGTTCATCAAAGAGTACCTGGCTCGGGCTCTTCTATTCACATTCACCTCCTGATCCCACTCATGGCTACATTGCTTCAGTGATGGTTAATTGTGAGCTTGGCTATTAACACACATGGGATTGAATATTTTAAAAACAACGTCAAAAACAAGTTCCTTTTCGTAGAAGGCCCATGAAGTGCCTGTCAGGTCATCATAACTAGAATTATGGTCACACGTGGTCATGCTTTATGGAGGTGGCATAATATTCATATTGGTTATACATCACAGAATTAGTGTTTTTTTCCAAGGCTTCCACATCCATGAATGCATATTTAACCTGTTCTCATACCACTAGTTTAATGCAAATGTTAATTTTGCATTGAAAAAGGCAACAGTCATTTTCTGTTAACTTTTTAAACATTTTTTAAATTAATTTTATATATTCTTTTGGCTGTGCTGGATCTTCTTTGCAGCACAATTTTTTTTTCTCTAGTTGTGACAAGTGGGGGCTGCTTTATAGTTGTGGTGTGCCAGCTTCTTTTTGCAGTGGCTTCTTTTGTTGCAGAGCACAGACTTGAGGGCACTCAAGCTTCAGTAGTGGCGGCTCCCAGGCTCTAAATCACAGGTTCGGTAGTTGTGGTGCATGGGCTTGGTTGCTCTGCAGCATATGGATCTTCCCCAGTCAGGGCTTAAACCCATGCCTCTGCATTGGCAGGCAGGCTCTTTACCTCTGAGCCACCAGGGAAGCCCTGCTATTGGCTTTTGCACATGGATATAAGCAGGACACATTTACTAACAACTCACCTCTACAGTTTCTGTCTAGCTGTTACTTAGATAGGACTTTTGTACATGATATTACTTTGCTGCTTTTATTGAATTCACAAAGCGCTGCTTTGTAATAAACTTGCAAACCCTTTGGACTCTCTGGTGGCCCAGTGGCTAGGACGTGGCACTCCTAATACAGGGGGCCCAGGTTCTGTCCCTGGTCAGGGAACTAGATCTCACATGTCACAACTGAGGGTTTGCACGCCACAACTAAGAGTTCATATGCAGCAACTAAAGACTGAAGATCCTGCATGCCTCAGCTAGCACCTGATGCAGTCAAATAAAAAAATATTTTAAAAATTGCAAACCCTAAATATTAACCTTATAGAATAGGGTTAATTTTGTCCACATACTGCCAAAAACATGTGGAAAAAATTGCTCCACTTTATGTATCGTTTTTAAGATACAGTTTATCAAATTGATAAATCTTTTAAAATAAGTTGTATTTCTGAGGCATCAAGGAAACAAATGCTCTCTGAACTGCTATGGGATAGTAAATGTTGAAACCTTTCCAGAAGGACTCAGAGCAATACTTAAGATGTTAGAATTCTGCCTGCTCTCCATTAGGAAATTCCATTAGGAATTTGTCCTGTGTGTAAAGTTGTAATTGCAGAGATACCCATAACAACACTATTGCAATAGTAAAAGATTAGGAGTGTGTGTGTATATATATATATAAAACAATAGAGAATATGTTGCAAAAATGATGGCAAATCAATAGAATGTTAACCAGTAAAAATTAAAATTCAGGATATTTAGTCACTTAGAAAACTAGAGTATTAACTATTTTTAAAGGTTATAAAGTAGCATGTTTGGTATTAATCCATTTGTATAAATAATAATATATTTAAGAAAGACACAGGATGGACTAGGATGTTTTTCTCATTTGTGCTTATCTACTGCTGGCTTTTCAGTAATAACTATGAGTGAGTGAGTGAGTGAGGTCGCTCATTCGTGTCCGACTCTTTGCGACCCCATGGCCTACCAGGCTCCTCCATCCATGGGATTTTCCAGGCAAGAGTACTGGAGTGGGTTGCCATTTCCTTCTCCAGGAGAGCTTCCTGACCCAGGGATTGAACCCAGGTCTCCCGCATTGTAGGCAGACGCTTTGCCATCTGAGCCACCAGGGAAGTTCAGTAATAACTATATTACAGTTAAAATTTTTGAGTCTATTTACAGAGTTTTTGATACAGCCTTAAGTGGTTAAAAAAGAAAGCAGGACAGCACATTGTATATCAGACCAGACGTATACTTGGTGATTCCTTGTTAACCACCCTCTGTGAAAGAGCAGAGATGGCGTGTGTTTTGCTCACGGCTGCATCCTCAGTGCTGAGGACGGCGCACTCGTAGGCAATTAGCAAAGGAGAGTGAATGAACCGGTCCACTGACCCTGGCATTGTGGGTCTCTAACAAAGCCCACTTCCCCTGCTGCATTTCAGAGCCATCGAGAAGCTAAGCGGGCATCAGTTTGAGAACTACTCCTTCAAGATTTCCTACATCCCGGATGAAGAGGTGAGCTCCCCTTCGCCCCCTCAGCGAGCCCAGCGTGGGGACCACTCTTCCCGGGAGCAAGGCCATGCCCCTGGGGGCTCTTCTCAGGCCAGACAGATTGATTTCCCGCTGCGGATCCTGGTCCCCACCCAGTTTGTTGGTGCCATCATCGGAAAGGAGGGCTTGACCATAAAGAACATCACTAAGCAGACCCAGTCCCGGTACGTGCCTCCGGGGCTTCCTTCGCTTCGTTCTGAGGGGTCCCCTGAGTGCTGGTGGGTCCCGGCCATTCCCAGGTTGCTATTGCTTGCCTCAGCAGTTGGGGGGGCTGTGCTGGATGGGACAGTGGCTTCTTTAAACAGAACTACTAACAGACTAACACAGAACCCAGGGGCCTTCATGAGCTTTCATGCCAGTGTCCTAAAGGTCATACCTGAAACACTAATAATTCATAAAAAAAGGTACTAATGGCCTCACAGTCACGAATTGTTCTCCTAAGCTTTCTGATGCCTGTGAATACATCTACATATTTTTAAAACAACAGAGGTATGGGGCTGAACTTTAGGGGATCCTAGAACCCACTTACCTTAGCTCTCGCCTCCTCTCCTGAGTCAGAGCCCAGGGTGATAGTCATTCTTTGAGACCACCTAGGGAGTCTCACAAACAGCTTCATAAAGGCAACGGGTGAGTCACTGCTACATTGAGCAAGAAATAAAGTACATTATTAGCCTTTTGTTTAGTCTTCTGTCTGCTTAAGGAGACTGACTTGGTAGTAGGAGTTGTAGTGAATAAAGTAACTTGTGAGGTTGTTGTTTTTTTTATGTTCCTAAGACCACAGCATGATCAAATGAACAAAGCACAGGACTTGAAAACAAAGACCCTTGTTCAGATTTTCCCCACTTAATAGCTATATAAGCTTAGAAAAAATTTTAAGCTTTCTGAGCATCAACAGCTTCTTCTATAATATAGGAGTAGTGTGAGAATTAGGACAGTCAGACAGATTGAATGAAATAATTATTGTGAAAGCACTTAAATTACAAAGCACCAAATTACTAGTATTAGTTATTTATATTCCTAATGCATTTTACTCAGGTCATTGAGGGTTTTATAACCTGAAAGAGAAAAAGCTGTTTTCTTCACAATGTCTGAGTTATTTCCAAAAAGTGGACAATTACATGAATCCCAGGGTTTATAATCATAGGAGTGAAGTGATAAGATAGTAGTCAGAGGAAGTACTATATGATGTTTCTTTTTTTTTCAAATCAATCCCCTTTTATCCCTGTAAGTCTACTTCCCTGAGAAAGTGATTTTTATTTGTATGTCTTTTTGTTCCAATGTGAGGTGGCTTTATGAATGTAGCAAGTTTAAATTGAAGTGAAGTTAATTCTCAAAAGTGTGCCTACTTTTTTAGAAATAGGCCCCAAACTTGGATTTGGGCTTCCAACAACCAAAGTAAAAAGGGATACAATTAATTATGTGATTTTGAAAGTTAACAAAAACAAGTAGAGCCACAACTACCCAGAGAAGTCTGATAAAGTCATCAAGCTTTGGAGCCATTAGTTTTAAGAGTCTGGAAGAAGGCAGGCTGCCAGTGGCAAGGAAACCAAAAACTTAGGCAGAGAAAGGGCATGCCTCTGTTTTCTATCCACACTCAGATATATAAAGCTTGCTTGAATTTGGTGTTTAGAGTTGGATTAACATATGGCTTTTAAAAGCTGCAATCAATTCAGAGACTGGCACTGTGCCAATGTGCAGTATTATCCTGCTCACTTTTAAGATCATTTGAAAGACTACACAAAATACTTCATTTACCAAACTGGCTTCATTACCACATTGGCTTGGTGCCTTTGTCCAATAGCACTCCTGTAAGAAATATTCCTTTCTAAGTGGAGCTGCAAAGAATTCAGGTTTGGCCCAAGACCTTCTGCACTGCTTGCTGCCTTCTTGGAGAATGGCATTGGTTGCAAATGTGCTAATGACACTTATTGTCTGTCTGTGTCCTTGCTGTACATTGGCCAGTGCAACACTTTCTTGGACTAGGGTCCAGTGCCAGATGACGTTGTGCTATGGCTCCTGATTCTTTTCCTGCAGGGTAGACATCCATAGGAAGGAGAACTCTGGGGCTGCAGAGAAGCCCGTCACCATCCATGCCACCCCAGAGGGAACCTCTGAAGCATGCCGCATGATTCTTGAAATCATGCAGAAAGAGGCTGATGAGACCAAACTGTAAGTTTGCATGCAATGCACAGACCGCTCAGCAGAAAAGATTAGGTTCTCATTCATTTAACCCAGGAAAGTTTTCAAAGAGCTGTAAATCTATTTCTCAGTTAAAGGGAGCGGGGGAAGGATTAATTTTCAGGTATTTGTTCCATAGAGACTACAATGGGAAATAGCCACATTGTAAACATAAAAGATCTATTTCTCTACTTGCACGTTTCTCTTGATGATCCTAATGCTTCCGTCACTCACTGGCAATAATTATTGATGGGAACATAACCGTGTTGTCCAATGTGTGTGCTAATGGAAATGTTCTATATTTGCACTGTTCACTATAATAACCACTAGCCAAATGTTGCTGTTGAGTGCTTGAAATGTGACAAGTGCCGTGGAGGTACTGAATATTTTAACTTGATCCATTCAGATTTAAGTAGTCACATGTATGGCTAGTGGCCATCATATTGGACGGGGCAGATTCAGAAAGTACATTTGCACCAAAACCATCAAAAGGGTTTTGCTTCTAAGCCCCTTGGACTCTTAAGCCTGGATTATGTTTCCTTAAATAGTAGAAACTGGTATCTGAGTGGCTATTTTATTCTTTTTTCTTGTATCTCCTTTGTCCATTTCTTTCACAAAATATTGCTTAGGATTCCTGTTGTACCAATTTGAATGACAAATACAGTTCATAGTAACTTGTATAATTTAGTAATACAAATTTATTAATTTGTATTATAAACAAATTAATGGTAATAGAATAGATAATATAAAAAAGGCTCTATGTAAGTCTGGCAAAATCCACTTATAGGCATGGACTGTGGCAGTTTTATAAAGAAGCAGTGAGGGATAAATTGAATATAAAACTAATTTATATTCAAACAGTGTCAAATAATAGTGTTCCAAAACCAAGGAGATGAGAGTAGTTCTTAAAAACATTGCAAATTCTTAGGCTTCATGAGAAACTCTAACATTTTACTTATGAATTACTTACTATTTGGGACTTTTGGAATCCCCCAAATGCTGTGACTTAATTTAAAGAAGCCCCTCTCTCATCCAAATTATTGAGAACTTTATAAATGTTACCCTCCTTGGCCCTTTGAATTAGGTGTCATCATCTTACAATATTTTAAAGAATCAAAAAGACTGCTAAATAAATTGGATTTTTAAAGTATTTATGTAGAGCCAAGATAGAGTTTGAATATCTTTGAAATATGTTTTTTTTTTTTAATGAGGCACCATGCTGAGCCCTGTGCTAGGGGCTGAAGCTACAACTCTGAACAAGATCCAGTTCCTTTTTTTTTTTTTTAATCCAGTGTGAGACATCTGCTAAACAAACAATTACACCAGTAAGTAATTAAGCACAGCTATGATAAGTGCTACTGTGGAAAACAACTGCAGGTAACTGGAGGCCCTAATCAAGGCTTTAGAGAGACAGAAAGAGATTTAGGGATTTCAGAGAAAGCTTTCCTGTGTAAGTGACATTTCAGCTTATCCCTGAGGAAGATGAGTAGGAGGTGGAGAATGGAGGAGAAGAGGGATCCTAAACTTTCCTTTTATTCATTTATGTGCATGTTTGGTCTTGTCTGACTCTTTGCAACCCCATGGACTATAGCCTGCCAGCCTCCTCTCTGTTCATGGGATTTTTTCCAGCAGGCATCCTGGAGTAGGTTGTCATTTCCTCCTCCAGAGGATCTTCCTGACCCAGAGATTAAACCCATGTCTCCTGCATTGTGGCCAGATTCTTTACCACTTAGCCATTCATTTACCAAATATTTATTGAGTACATACTATGTGCCAGGCACTGTTCTGTGTGCCAGGCACCGTTTTGTGTCCCAGTGAACAAAGCTGACGAAAAATCTTGCCCTCTGTAAGTCACATTCTAATGGAGCTTCTTCAGGCATCCCTTTATTTTGAGGCTGTTGTAGTGCATCTGTTAGATGCTTTCAGTCTCAAGTAACAGAAAATGTAATGAATGGCTTAAGTAATAAACAGTTTTGATGTCCCATAATTAGAAGTCCTTACTATGTGAGAATGACCGCAGGGTCAGTTGAATCATAGCCTCAAAGGCCCACGACTTTTCTTTCTGTTTTACTTTCTTCAGTGTATCTGATATGCCTTTTCTTTTATCAGTTGAGGTGATCATGTGGGTTTTGTCCTTCATTCTGTTAATATAGTATATTATATTAATTTTTGTATGTTGAACCATCTTTTCATTTCAACTTAAAAGACTCCTTTAGCATTTCTGGTAGAACTGGTCTAGGAGTAATGAACTCCTTTGACTTTTATTTATCTGGAAAAGTCTTAATTTTCCTATCATTTTCAAAGACAGTATTGCTAGATATAGTATTCTTGGTTGATAGTTTTTTCTTTCTGTGCTTTGAGTATGTCATCCCGTTCCCTTCTGTCTTGAAGATTTCTGCTTAGAAATCCAACTGTAATCTTATGGAAACTTTCTTGTATGTTACTAATCACTTTTCTCATGCTGCTTTCAAGATTTTCTCTGAGTTTAGACACCTGGGTTGTAATGCATCTCAGTGTGATTGTCTTTTGGTTTATCCCAGGTGGATATGTTCTTGGAGCTTCTTAAATCTGTATGTCCATTTCTCCTTCTCAGATTTGGAGAGTTTTCTGCCTATTTCCTGGTCTCTCCCTTGTCTCTCTCTCTATCCTTCTGTGATTCCAATGACACGTTTCTTGTTCAATTTGATAGTGTTCCATAGCCCATTATCCTGTCTCTACTTTTTTTTTATTCTTTCTTCTCTCTTCACTTGATGATTTCACATGACTGACATTCAAGTTTTCTGAGTCTGTCTGCTGCCTGATCATATCTGCTTTTGAATCCCTTTAATATCTCAGTTACATTTTTCAGCTCTATTATTTCTGTGAAGTTGTTTTTGAATAGTTTCTTTTTCTTTGTTGATATTCTCACTTTGTTCATGCATCACCTTCCTGATCTCATTTAGTTGTTTGTATTCTCATTTAGGTCATTGAGCATCTCTGTGATCATTATCTTAAAGTCTATCAAGTAGCTCATAGATCTGTATTTCTTTAGGGTCAGTTTCTGGAGTTTTATTTTGATCCTTTGATTAGACCATGTTTCTATTTCTTTCTATGGCTTATAATTTTTTTTGCTGGAATTTGGGCATCAGAAAAAGCAATCACCTCTCAGAATCTTTGCATACTGGCTTTGTTCAGGGGAAGACCTTCACTAACTAGCCTGGCTGGAGGTTTTAGGACCTCTCAAACCATTTCTGATTTCTTTCTCCTCCTGGCTTCTGACTGTGGAACTGCAGCTCTAACACACTATACACCTCTGTTTTCAGCAGCTTCCAGACTCGGGCACCAGGCTTGGCAGCTCCCTAAGTTAGGAGAGACAGAAACCTATCTCGCAGGCGGCCCCCAGGCAAGCCAGAATGTTGGACTCATTGTCCAGTCCTTTGTTTCTGTCCCAGGGGAGGGGCCTTGGTGTGGAGGGTCTCCTTCCAGTTTCCCCTTGCTATGTTGTGTAGGGGAAGGAGCACGAAAAGCATACCAAATGCCACAAAACTTCTTACTCCTTTTGCTAGAATCCCTTTTTGGTTTTATAAAAGCCTGGGTGGTATAGCTTCTCCCCTGATCTCTCGAGTTCTCAGAGAGTTTAGCCTATCTTTTGTTGTCAACTTGGTGTCTCTGTAGGGATAGGAGGACCTGCAGTTCCTCGTCTACCATCTGACTGATGTCACTACCCCTTCTGCTTTTTTTAAGAGCAAGGAAAACCTTCCTAAAGCCACCCTACAGACCTCTTCTGATACCTCATTGGCCAGTCTCTCTCATGGACCTAGTCCCAACCAGTCACAGCAAGGGAGTAAAATTAACATGATTTGGCTTGTGTTAATCAGAATTCATGCAGCAGAGTTAGTGAGAAACCCAGCTTCTCCTAAAGCCCATGGCCACTTGGTAGCTGAACAGAAACAGCTTCTATTTGTAAGAAATAAGGAGGGTGATAGCTTAACCCCATGGACCGAGAAACCTGGCAGGCTACAGTCTATGGGGTTGCAAAAGAGTTGGTCATGACTTAGCTACTAAACAACAGCAATAGCTCTTAAGTCAACCATTGTGTTCAACTTAAATGTCAAATTGTTGCTTGTCTCTTTTAGAGCTGAAGAGATTCCTCTGAAGATCTTGGCCCACAATGGCTTGGTTGGAAGATTAATTGGAAAAGAAGGCAGAAATTTGAAGAAAATTGAACATGAGACAGGGACCAAGATAACAATCTCATCGTAAGCCACTTGTTCCAATTAACTGTGCCCAGTAATGGAGAATGTGAGCATTTTGATATGTCCAGCTCGTTCATCCGCTTTTCCTTATAATGGGAATGTAATTGTAAGATAATCATATAATTATCTTCAGCACTGTCAAAACAAACGCATAAGTAGTTCCCAATCAGACCTTCTCTACTGATATCATCTAAGTCACTGCAGAGATTTGAGATAAGATGGCAGGTGTTCTGTGCCACAGTGTGAGGTGAGGGTATCCATCCCTGCCTCTTCCACCAAGACTTGAGTGTGACCCTTCTGGGATTTTATTTTTCCTTTTGAAAAAAGGAAATTTTTCTCTTTTTCCTGGTGGCCAGCTTGCAGGATTTGAGCATATACAACCCTGAAAGAACCATCACTGTGAAGGGCACAGTTGAGGCCTGTGCCAATGCCGAAATAGAGATTATGAAGAAGCTGCGTGAGGCCTTTGAAAATGATATGCTGGCTGTTAATGTAAGTGCTGACTGCTTTCTTCTCCACTGGTTTTCACATGTGTTGTCAGGCAGGACCCACGCCTCTCTAAGAATAATTGTTGTTCAGAAAGTAAAGAAGCACTTTAGGAGTACAGAGTTACGCCTTTCTTCTTGGGTCAAGGGCATTAGAATAATCAGGAGACTGACTAGTAAAATATGCTAAGTACTCTCGACAAAATCGTGTGAAGTCATTAAAATTACAGCTTGGAAGATTTTTAAATCAGAAATTGCTTATGACATATTGTTAATTAAGAAAATATATTAATATAAAAGTATGTTTAACTAGGGTTTTAAGTATATAAAATAATATGAGTCAAAATGACTAGAAGGCTGCATATAAAAATCAAGACAGCTGTTATGTTAGAAAAGTGAGATTTTTTCCCTCCTACTTTCCAGTTTTAAAAAAAACTTCTGATTTTCATCTCTCACTGATCTGTCCTTTCAGATTGTCCAATAAATGTTGTCATCCACCTTGACTCTAATAATTCTAGCAGACTGATTTGGGTTTGTCCTTCCTGTTATTACTACCTGGTTTCAACTTTATAATGGGGAGACACCATCCTGCAATTCACTCAGAAATCTTAAAAATATTTGTCCTTTTAATCAAAAGCACAAACTCAGCTCAGAGGAGTAAATTTTTTCATTTTTTTATGATAATGATCTTTTTAATGTATACAAAACAGGAAAGGATACTTTGATAAGCTCTCATATGCCCATAATCTGGCTTCAGCAGTTTTCCGTTCATGGCCTGTTTTGCTTCATTCGAACCTTCATCCACGTCCCCACTCCCAATTGGAGGACTGGGAAGAAAATCCCAGACTTTGTAACATTTCACAGAGGACTAAATGTTGAGAAAGGACTAGGTGGGTGAAACGCAGCCCCAGCTCCCTCACTGCAGCACTTGCCGTAGGACCTCCTTCCTCAGGTCAGTACTGCCTTCCCGCCTCACCCCAAGTCCCACCTTAGCGGCCCACGTGGTAACTGCGGGACATGGTGAGCTCGGTGAGGAGACGACTGCAGTGTGCCCTTCCCTCCCCCGATTTGTGTGTATTTGTCTGTCACAGTATCATCCACTGATCTCGTTTTCTTCTTTGGGGATCTTGATATCTTATGATAAACTCTTTTCTGTGAACACCCGGAAATGCTGCAAAGGCTCTGGGTGTTCCAAACATCTTCCCCTGAGCATGTGCATCACTTAGGTTCATTCATGTCTGTGCTGAAGTCATGCATTGATAGGTGAATAACAAAATCGCTAGATCTCACACATGAATGGGATAAAGGCTAAGATCCTAACTCTCCCGTTCCAGACATTCTAAAAGAAGGCAAGTTACTGGGTGACCCTAGAGCCACAGATGAGCAAAGAGAAAGTGTTAGAGAGTGGCTCGGTGGTTGGGGAGGCAGTGGTAGGACAGGTTGGTTACAGACCGGGGTGGGAGATACATTATCCCTCTGCCTCTGAAGGGCAGCCTGTGTGAGCATCCCCATGTTTAAATGTGAAATGAGCAAGCAAGATGATCACGAAACTGGCACCTGAATGGTAAACAAGCCAAAGTTGTGGACCATTCCAAACATGGATAAGAGTTTACACATGTGGTATCTTAATGAGAGGTCTGATCTTTCCCTGGATAAAGTTAGGAAGAACTATTCAGCCAACATGTTTTAATCATATTCATTCAGCAAATATTTATTGAGTACTTACTATGTACCAGGCACTGAGCTCACAGCACTAAACAAGACAGTTTCTGTCCATGAGGAAATTGTTGTCTGAAAGGCGGAGAGGCAACTACACAGGCCATTCAAATACTATGTGATGCCTGCTGTTTTAGGGGAACATGAGTGTGTTAGGAGAGCACAGAAAGGGCACCTGAGCTGAGGCCTTTGGGAAGAAAGAAGGTTCCTTGAGGAGCGGACACCTAAGCTCAGGTGAAACCCGCATGATGAGTAGGATGTAGCCAGGCGAAGATGGAGACAAGCAACAGTTCTCGCAAAGCAGACAATGTGTGCAGGGGATCCAGAGGGGAGAGAGGAGCAGGACTGGGCAGGGTGGGAGTGAAGGTTAGCAGGAGAGGCTGGCAAGGTGGCCTGGGTCCCCAGGAAGAGCCTCATTGCTGGGTTAAGACGTGTAGACACTCGAAGCAGCAGAGAAGCTTTGAAAGGAGCGCCACCATCCGGCTGAGGCTTGGAGCGCCCGCCCCAGCAGCAGGGTGAGGAAGAGGTCCCCGGGGCCTGGGTGAGCTGAGTGGGAGACGCTGATGCCATCCAGACAAGAGATGGAGGTTGACCCAGGCAAGCTGGGCCTCTCTGGTCTCCTCCCCTCAACTTTTTCTCCATTTTTATTCCCAGCAACAAGCCAATCTGATCCCGGGGTTGAACCTGAGCGCACTTGGCATCTTTTCAACAGGACTTTCCGTGCTGCCTCCACCAGCAGGGCCCCGAGGAGCTCCCCCCGCTCCCCCCTACCACCCTTTCGCTGTAAGTAGCTCAGCTTTCAGGGGTTCGCTCATACTCCTCTAGGCAGCGGCATTTCTCTGCTGTGTTGAGTCAGAGCCAAAGCTTTCATTTGGAGGCCGTACTCATGAGGGCTGAATTCAACAGTTCTTAGGACTTCTTCCTAATGGACAGATTAAAGCCATCCTTCCAAATATGTGCTCTTAAACAGTATATATCATATCTGGGAAAGAAAGAGACTGCTACCAAATTCATTAGCTAGAAGCCTGTTCAATGTAAAAAAGGATTTGTTAGCGCAAATAAGAACCTTCGTGAGTGTTGTTCACTTACTAATTAAATATATTTTCGTACCTAGATGACTCATGTATAAAATTCTAACCTGGGTCTACGATTCAAGTGCATTATATTTTATTAATAGTTTTTTAAAAGAAAATAGCACACACAGTGTTTATTCCTAGACACTTAGCACAATGCCTGGCATTTAGTAGATTCTCAGTAAGTATTTATTGTTTGAATCATAATTAATAGCACAAGAAGAAACGTGAACATTACGTGTTTTCTACTTGTCCCCATCCACAAGTATCATTCTAGATCAACATGTTACCAAATTAGGGCTCAGGATACTTGGCAGCTTTTTTTTTTTAATTCATCCCTAATTCTCCACATATACAACTTATTTTTTAAGACTAATTTTCTACCAATGTTCATACTGTTTAAATGAGAAGAATCAGGTTGGAGAACATTAGCTTAACCACCTCTTTCTTTTGAGAGGTGGTCTCTGGTAGCGTAGGCTTCACAGTGTCAGAATTCTGAGTAACTCTTTGGGTTAGCTGTAGAGACAGGGTGAACTCACTGTGCTGTTTTGCCAACAAAATAGGGAAGTGAACTGGCACCCACACCTTTAGTCACAAGAACATGCACGTTCTATCACCGTGTTTATATACAGCTTTTCTAAGTCATTTTTAAATCTCTCCATACCATTTCTTTAAAATTATATACATTTTCCCTTAAAGGATAGCACCCAATATTGAGCCGTGTGTCTGTCTGTCTGTCTGTCTGAGCTTTAGAGGGAGCTGGCAGCTGTCACAGTCATATAGGTACTCTAAGGGGGGAGAATAGCTTTGAGAAGTGTGTGTCCCCCCCATCTTGGCTGAGATGTGAGAACAACTGAGCCCAGGACAGTGAACTGGCCTTAGACACAAGGCGTTTCTTGAAAGAAAGATTATAGGTCCTGCTCCACCAGTGATAACTTTGAAAGTCACACTACTCTGTCAACCTAAGTAACATAAATGGTGGGAGAAAAAAGATGTAATACAGTAGAAAATTCTTCTAAAATTGAGCATCTAAAAGAGAACTCAGCAAATGACAGTCTGAGGCCAGATCCAGCCCACCACTTGTTTTTGTGTATATATACAACTATGAATGTTTATTAAACGCATTGTCTGTCTGCTTTTCTGCTGTGATGGCAGAGTTGAGTAGATGCAGTAGAGACCCTGAGATATGCAAAGCCTAAAATATTTATTTGGCTCTGTACAGAAAAATTCGCAGATCCCTGAACTGAAAAACAAGAAGAGAACTTTTCATATGTTAGCAGAATATTTTCGAAACTTGAAAAAAGCTTCCTTTACATCCTTTACATCTGAGATTTTTTTTTACCAAAACAGTAGAATAATGATTTTTACAAAAATAGTTTCTATTCTCTATAAAACAGGTTTTAAATAAAATATTTTCAAGTTAAAAGCCCTGTAGTTCTGATCTTGAACCCTTAGATCAAGATTAGCTTCTAACCTGAAGCAAACAGTTGCCCCAACTCTGCAGCAGTACAGCTCCTGCAGACCTTTCTCTCTCTGACAGCTACAGAAGACAGGGAGGGCATAGAAGTGGGCATCGCTACCCACTGGTGCAGGGTCTAGACCCTGAATTGGAGGCTTGAGGGCTTCCCAGGTGGACCCAGGCCTCCTGAGAAGGACAGGGGAGGGTAGAGTGGTGGGGATCCTTCAAATATTTATAAAATATCACTGCTTTCCTGTCACTTAGACATTCAAATTTCAAGGAATTAGGGTATTTCTTGGTTACTTTTATACATCACAGACCTCTAGTGCTTTTGCTGTCAACATCCGAAGGTCAGGAGATCTGTGCACCTGTTTATAGGTGGCTCACACATGCATGAATCGGGGTACTGATGCTGGAAGCTTTTGATGTCTGCATGTATATATGAAAATTACCATTTTTATCATTTTCTGGTTATAAAAGTAATACATGCATAGTATTTAAGAAGCAAATGGTACAAGTGCAAGTTTTTTCTTAATCTCGAAATAACTAGTGTTTCTATTTGTGTGTGGGTATATATACAGTGTATATATACATATATATTAAGTATATAGATGATATATATTCCAAATTTTCACTCTACAATAGAAATTCTTGTATATATATCATGATTCCTTTATCCAGTTATTTTCTCAGAATAAATTCCTAGAAATAGAATTGCCGAGCCAAAGAATGTATAAGTATATAAAAATATAAATGTTGATATTTTTATATTTATTAGCATATAAATTTTGATACATGAACAATGTACTACTGTTCCTTCTTATCTGATATGTGACACAGAGGCTTTTTTTTCCTTCTGTACTCTCACTACCAATGTAATTATTCCTTGCAATCTGGTACTTCTTAACAATAATTTTTTATTTGTTTAATTTTGGCTGTGCTGTGTGGGCTTCTCCTTGTGGTGGCTCTTTTGTTACAGAGCAGTCTCTGGGGCACACGGGCTTCCGTACTTGGAGCACGTGGGCTCAGTAGTTGCAGCTTCCAGGCTCCAGAGCTCAGGCTCAGTAGTTGTGGTGCACGGGCCTAGTTGCTCAACGACATGTGGGATCTTCTGGGTCAGGGATCTCACCTGTGTCTCCTGTGTCGGGAGGCAGATTCTTTACCACTGAGCCACCGAGGAAGCCCTGCAATCTGATCCTTTAAAAGATACTATTATGACTATCTTTTACTCGTAGTAAGCACTTTGGGGCTTATTGGACATTTTTCTCCCTCTCTAATTAATTGTCCTTTTGTATCCCTTGCCTATCAATCTATGGAGAGACAGTATAGATTCTGATTTCAACCAACCTGTGTTTGAATCTCTGCACTATATCACTTGTTATTTTTAACAAACTTGGGCAAGAGACTTAGCCTGTTTGCATTTCCATGTCGTTCTCTGTTTCATGCAGTTGTTGTCAGGGTAATTAAATAAGTAAGACTCCGTGCACAGTAATTGCTATATAAATCTTAGTTGCTATTGTCATTTCTCCCCATCTTTTTCTTAATGATTTGTAACAGCTAATTACATATTAAGGCTGTTAACCATTTGTCATGTTGTAAATATCTTCCACTAGCTTGTCATTTCTCTTTGCTTTGTGGTGTCTTGTGCCATAGTAATTTAAAATAGAGTTTTTTTGAACAAGTGAACTACTATATGAAGTTAACAGTATATGTTTCCCTTTAGCCTGTCTTCTCTTACCCAAATTTTACCCAACTACCACTCCCCAGAAGTATAGTATTATTATGTTTTAAAATGTTTTATGAGCATATATATAATCATTTTCTTCAAAAACAAATGGAATCATGCCACATATAGTAAATTACTGTTGTTTTATTTTTCACTTATTATGAGCATCTTTCCATATCTAGAGTTAATTCTCTTTAATGGCTTTTAATTCCATTGTATGAAATTACTATAATTTTTCTACTGAGCATGCTGGTTTTCAACAGTTGGGTTTTCTCTAGGCTTTCTCTGCTACCAGTGGTGTCAGAATGAATGTCCTTAAACATAATAATGTGAGCAGATCTAGAAGTAAATTCTAAGACTGCAATTATTCATCAAAAGGGAATGCGTTTTTCTTTTTAATTTTCACGTTTTCCTTCAACAGAATTAATGCAGAAATTTTAAGAATTAAGATAGTTAGATCAGTGTTGTTTTCCTTTATGGACTTCTGGCCTTTGATGTTATGCTAAGAAAAAGCTGCCTGCTATCTAAGAGTATAAAATATCCTTCCAGGTTTTCTTACGTCATTTTTAGTTGTTGATTTGGGGGGATTGTTGCTTATAATTCATAGGCAGTTTATCTTAACTTGTACATTGAGCTAGGGATCCAATGCTATTTTTTTTCCAATGCGTCACTCAGTTTGAAATGTCAGCTTTGTTGTATGCCAGATTCCCATTGAATCTTATTCCTGGGTTCTATTCTGTTTATCCTTTTGTCTACACCGCAGTTACTGTAGTTTTATACTATCTTTGACAGTTTCAACACCAGGGTTATTTTTTCCTCAAAAGATTGAATTGAAAGGATAGTCAACTTATACTATACTTGGAAAAATTGGGAATATATAGGAATTTTCTGTCCATTGAAGATTTAATGCAATCCATCCATAAAACTTCTGGGCCTAGCACTTTTGTTTGGAGAAAGATCATTTATAATCTTTTCAGTTTCTTATATGTTTCTGACTTGGTTTTGTTGATTTATATTCTCTTGTAAAAGTATTCATCTCTCTTTTCATACTTAGTGACACAAAGTTGTACAAAGCAATCTATTGCCTTTTAAAGCTTCAAACTTGTGAATATCTTTTCATTCCTAACATCATAGAAAACACATACTGTGTTTTCTCTTTCCTTAATCAAATTTATTAGGGAGTTTTCTTTTAATTTTTTAGTAGTTAAGGGTTCCCTTTTTGTTATCTTACAATAGTTTCCTGTACTTTCCTCTCAAAGAATGTTATTGAAACAGTTCTGGTTTTTGTGGTCTTGCTCATGCATGATCAGATTTTGGAAACCATGAATCTTGGAAAGATATACCTTCCCTAATGGACTAAAAGTTGTGTTGATGGCTGTAAAATCAAGCTTTTAATTGATGACTTGTATCCTCTATATAATTATTTTTTATCTCTATGACTTATTACATTTTGAAAGCAGGTTACTGTTCCCACTATGATTATGACTTTTAAAAATTCTTTATTTCTAATAGATATTTGTTTAATGTATTTTTATAATTATATTACTCTAGAAATAATCTGGAACTTTAGTCCAAATTATTAAATTTTCTTTCTTAGTCAGTACACAATCTCTTAATTCAGAGTTATTTAGAATTAGCTAAATTTTACTGGTCTCTGCTCACTGTAAATGGTTTCTTGTGTTCCATATCTTCTCATTTCTTGAGTTATTTGTTTTTGTTTCTTTTTCTGGAGTACTTCCTTAAATAACTTTTTTTCAGGAATAGCACATAAATAGTATAATTTCTAAGCCTTTGTTTATCTGAAAATGCCTTTTTTGCCCTTCACACATGAATGAAAGTTCAACTGGGTGGTTAGAGATTCTAGGGTCATAGTTCCTTAGAACTCTTAAAGCAATATTTGTAGCGTTTTGCTTCTCAAATAAGTTGCTACCAGTAAGAAACTTTTTTTTTTTCATTTGCCTGTAAGTTTTTTGCTTTTTGTAGCATTTCACCTTCACCCTGGGAAATCAGAAATGTGAGTCAGCGCTTCAGTCTGACTGTTCAGGTTTTTCACTGGTTCAGGAAACTTTCTGTGTCTGTAATTTTAGTATGCTTCTCTTCCCTGTTTTTTGCTTATGGAGTTTACAGTTTCTGGAGAGAGAGCAATCCTTCCCCTCTACTTGTCATGTCTTTCTGAGTCCCTCCTTTTGTTTTGGGTGAGTTACCCTTCTTGGGCACTGATGGCCTTTTCAGGAGTGTCCATGCCTCTATGTACACGGTTTCTATTGAGTCTTTACTCTGCTAGTTTTTAATTTCTAAGAGTGATGGTCTAGTTCTCTGATTGGCTTTCCTCATAGCAGTCGTACTCACACATTAAAGCACTGCCCTCTTAAATCTCGCTGAGAAATCAAAGCAGACTTATTTTTAAAAATTCTCCCTCTTTGCTGAGTTAATTTACCAAGGTCATGTGCTTGCCTTGCCTAGCTTTGCCTTCCCTCTTTCGTGCTGCTGGTTCTCTGTATATGTCCAGTGAGTTTTAATTGTTCATTCAGGTATTTAAACTCAGCAAAAGGCATATTAGAACCCTTTGGGCAGCCTTATCATAACATACACTGAGGGTCCCACCTATAAACCAGTGAATTTGGAATGTTCCATGTGAGGGCAGCATTGGGTTAAGATCTAGAGACACAGAGTCAGACAGAGGATCTGTGCTCCAGTCCTGGCTCCACTTCTTTCTAGCTTACCAACCTCTGGTCCCCATCAGCTCCTGAGGTGGTCCTCTGAGAGCACACAGGGCTGGTAGGCAGGGGCTGGAAGGCACCGGACAAGCCGGGCTAGCGTGTGTGCCTTCTGAACCTTGAACAGCTCTACCCGTGACTCTGACCCCTCTGCCCAAGTCATTCCCTTGCCCCACGTCCATGTCCCTGGTTCCAGGGAGGAGCACCTGCCATCTGTAACCCGCACTCTGTCATCACACGAAAGCTGTTTATATATCTGAAAATATTTTGTATGCCTGACCCTTGCCTCTTTACAACCCTTCCCACCCCTCTCTCTTCCTGCTCCATGATTTCTTTATGATTCAGAATATCACCTAAATGATGCATCAAATAGTCATACCCAGCAGCTTGGAACTGAGGACCCTGTAGTTCTAGGAAAAGCAGGCCCAGCTTTAATTGCATTCTAAATGTTCATGAGTGTGTTTGATATATTTTTGGTGTTGGTCAGTCACTCAGTCATGTCCACCTCTTTGCGACCCCATGAACTGCAGCACTCCAGGCTTCCCTGTCCTTCACTCTCTCTCGGAATTTGCTCAAACTCATGTCCATTGAGTCAGTGATGCCATCCACCCACCTCATCCTCTGCCACCTCCTTCCTTTGTCTTCAGTCTCTCCCAGCATCAGGGTCTTTTCTTTTCCAGTGAGTCACATCTTCACATCGGGTGGCCAGAGTTTGATATCTACCCCCCTACTACCCCAGCATAGTCAGGCATAGAAGATGACACTAACTTCCCTCAAGCCAAGAATCTGAAATGAACCAGTGGATAATAGTGACACCCCCACCCTTGTGGCCTTTCTTTTTGGGGGTCACATCTTTTAGGACCACCTTCAGCATGATCTCTTTACCCACCATATCTGAAATTGTAATTCTTTTGAAACATCAAACGTAAAGTAGCTTCTCCCTCATGAAATAGCCGCTGCTGCTGCTAAATCACTTCAGTCGTGTCCCACTCTGTGTGACCCCATAGATGGCAGCCCTCCAGGCTCCCCCGTCCCTGGGATTCTCCAGGCAAGAACACTGGAGTGGGTTGCCATTTCCTTCTCCAGTGCATGAAAGTGAAAAGTGAAAGTGAAGCCGCTCAGTCGTGTCCGACTGTTAGCAACCCCACGGACTGCAGCCCACCAGGCTCCTCTGTCCATGGGATTTTCCAGGCAAGAGTACTGGAGTGGGTTGCCATTGCCTTCTCCAGTGAAATAGCTGAGGACCTTCAAACTGAGACAGTAAGCTCAACTGCCATTTTAGAGTTAGGGTTCCATACCACCTGTCCCACTCTGGGGCCCCAGTTTGTCAGATGGCTACACCCTGCTTTCCCATTAAAGAGAACATTTATTCAACAGGTTACTTTTTGATCATTAAGCCTAAGCACCTCTTCCATTTGAGGTTGTGGCCTCCCCTGTCAGTGTGGGGGTAGAGGGAATGGGAAGTGTGATAAATGAGTGCTCATTTACCAATAGTGAAGGCCATATGGTGCCCAGTGATGGAGTCTCCATGCCGGTGACCTCATCAAGTGCCACGTGGTGTACTTCAGGGGCATCCGTTGTACGTAGGGTCAAACCCAAATGCAAACCAAGGCCCACCTCTGCGTGACCTGGCACTGCCTGCCCCTCCGGGTATCTCATTCTGCCTCAGTTATTTTTGCCATGCTGGCCTCTCCTGTCCTGGCTCTGTGTCTCAGAGAACTCTGTTTAGAGTGTTTCTTACCTAGCACCTTATATGGGGCTCCATATCCTCTGCGGGTCCCCACTCATAAGTTACCTCCCCCCAGAGTCTTCCCAGGCCCTCCCGGTGAAATCACCAGCCCACTGCTTATCTCAGCAGCTACCCCTCCTCATGACCTCCTGTTCATTTCTTTCATATACTGTCTGCCTCCCCAGTAGAACCTAAGTTCCATGGCGGCAGTGACCCTTTTCTGTCTTAGTATCTGTGTCCCCAGCACCTAGAACAGTGCTTTTGCTCAGATATCTTACGCATGAATGAATAAACAGTTGAATGAACTCCCACAATAGTATTATAAGCTCTAGATACTTTTTAAATCCGTTTGTGGATGAGGTTCAGAAATGCTGAGTAAATTATCCCCAGTTGTATACAGCTAGTGATTCACACTCAAGTCTTCTGGGGCTTCTGACTCCAAAAACCATCCTACAGACACCAAAGCTAATGGCAGAGCCTCAGCCTGAAACAAGCTCCTGATTGCTGTGTTCAGGGTTCTTTCTCCACAGTGGTTTTCCAGCTGTAACTCATGAACAAAAAGAGGACTGAGGAATCAGTTCTTTTTAGCCTTTTACAGTTCATTCCCTCCCCAACCCAACTGGTAGATCTAAATTCGATACCATATTTGTCTTGGGAGTATTTAAACCCAATACGGAGCTACCCTTGTGGTTTGTCTCTTTTGGGCTCAAATCACAATTCAAAAGAATTATTTCTGCTGAGAGCTGAAGGAAAAACTTTCCAGGTAAGAGGAGGGCAGACGCATCCTTTCCCCAAGGATTTGTTTGGGCAGAAAAGCTGCTGGAATTCTCTCCCAACCCTCCATGGCCCAGAACTGAGACCTGCGCTGAGTCGAGTCGAGTTGGTGTTCTTCAAGAAAGAGGCAGGACCAAGTAAGCCAAACATCTTCATTCAAGCTTCCTTTCAAAAGTGGAGTTTGCCAGAACACTTATCTCATAGCCCCCTCTTGTGGCCATGAGGTGTTACTGCAGCCTCTTTCCACGTTAGGAAAGTAGAGGCTGGCTTTACAGCATGGTTGCCAACAAAGGACCGTCTAGTCAAAGCCACGGTTTTTCCAGTAGTCACGTATAGATGTGAGAGTTGGACTATAAAGAAAGCAGAGTCCTGAAGAATTGATGCTTTTGAACTGTGGTGTTGGAGAAGACTCTTCAGAGTCCCTTGGACTGCAAGGAGATCAAACCAGTCCATCCTAAAGGAGATCAGTCCTGAATATGCATTGGAAGGACTGATGCTGAAGCTGAAACTCCAGTACTTTGGCCACCTGATGCAAAGAGCTGACTCATTGGAAGAGACCCTGATGCTGGGAAAGATTGAAGGCAGGAGAAGGGGACGACAGAGGATGATGAGATGGTTGGATGGCTCACCAACACAATGGACGTGAGTTTGAGTGAACTCTGGGAGTTGGTGATGGACAGGGAGGCCTGGCGTGCTGCAGTCCATGCGGTCACAACGAGCCGGCCATGACGGAGCGACTGGACTGAACTCCCTTCCTTTGGCAGAGCTTCTGCCTCCTGCAGGTGCTGTGGACACCCCAAGCACCCTTGGAGGAAGCTCCCCACCGTGTTCACATCTCTTTTTCCCCTGAGGTCAGAAATCACTGCCCAAACCCAAAAAGAGGAATAGCTACATTTTGATTCCCAAGGCAGTGTTGTGCTCTGTAACAGAGAAGCCAGTTGGATATTCAGGGGACAGAGAACACCAGGAGATCTGTTCAAGGGTCCTCAAATGGAAGTTAGGTCCACTAGCTCCAAGCCTCCTCATGTCTGACAACTGCCAGACAGACGGGCCCTCGGGAATTGGTCCCAGAGCTGTCCACCTCCCTTCCTGTAACAGGCAGGTCAGCATTTATTATACTTGGCCTTATGTGTAAAGCACAGTGAACTAGACTCTGCTGACTCTGCTTAGCGTTCTACCCATAAAATATATAAAAGCAGATGCCTTCCTGTCTCGCAGGACTATCATGAGGATTGAGAGAGTTTATGAATAAAGGATCTACCACAATGCCTGGGACACAGGCCTGGAATAAAAAGCAGCTACTTTTAAAATGAATCCCGTTTTCTTAACAGCTCTGTGTTTTTCTACCACATCTGCCTTCCTGTTCCCTGCTTCCCCCTCCCCCTATATATATATTTTTTTTTTTTTTCATTCATTTTCTCTCCTGTATCAATTTCTTTTTAACTCCTCTATTCTCCATCACTCCATTCCTTCTGAGATTCTCTGGGAGCTCAGTGATCTGACTTCCCCAGGAACACCTTTGCTTGTTTGGACTAACTCTTGGACTTGTCCTGGCACCCTCTAGTCCTTTAATCCACGGTTCATAATTCCTCAGAAAAAAGAAGCCGCTGGCTCTCCCTCTCTGCCTGAGGTTAGGTTAGAAAGTGTGAGTGCATGCTCCCTACCCTGGTGGGTTCCTGGGAAGCCCAGAGCTTGGCTCCGCCGGGGAAAGCAGCAGAGATCTGAGCAGCAGAAGGATGTGCCTTCAGGGCTGCACACCCGTGTGCTGGGAGCCAGGGTTGCGTGTGGGCGCCCTGCCTCCCTGAGTCTGGTGAGCGGCCTGCGGGCCCCACTGACTGAATGTCTCTCTCCTGCTGCAGACCCACTCCGGATATTTCTCCAGCCTGTGCCCCCCTCACCAGTTTGGCCCGTTCCCGCATCATCACTCTGTAAGTGCCACAGTTTACTTCCATCTGCCACTCGTCCCTCCTGTAGCCAGTGCCACACAGTCCTCGACAGACTGGCCAGGGCATGCCCAGGGTGCGCATGCTGTGCCCCGCGGCTCTAGGCTGCCCTGGGAGCGAAATCACAGCGCCAGCACAGGAGACGACCCGGCACTCGAGCGCACGGGAGGAAGCCCCGTCAGCATCCCGCTTGCGCTCACAGACCCCACGGGTGGCTGGAAGCTGGTGTGGGGAAGGGTGGGGAGGTGATCAGCAGTCCCATTAGGAGGTGACGCTGGGCCAAAGAACAGTCCCCAAAGTTCTTTAACGAAGCCTAGCAGGTGGGTTGTGTCATTCCCAGAGGCCTCTATGGACAGGGCCTGCAAGGCCCCCGGCACCCTTGCCCCGTCTCTCTAGGCTGTCCCTGTGGGGCCCAGTCAGGGCGGGTTTAATCAGTCTCATCGTGAACCATCGCCCCTGCAACCTCTGCTCCTGCCAAGCACGGGGAGGCAGCTCTGCATTCCCACCAACAAAGTGCCTCCGGCACAGTGTGCTTATGAGCTGTTGATTCCTTGGAGGAAGACACAGAAGGGATACTCACGTTTGAACTTCACAGAAAGCCTGTGAACAGACAGCTTGCTGGGACCAGCGAATTCAGAGCTGCTCGACAGAAACTTGCACTCTGGTTGTAGGGTAGTTATTAATAGTACGGCCACTGTTCAGGTTCATCCCTCCAGCTTCCCACCTGCAGTGCCCCAGGCGACAAAGAATCCCATGTCACTCCCGGCCACTGGTCTGTAACGGGGAGTGCCTGGGGAGGCAGCCCAAGGGGAATGATGGCATCTGCCTTGTCTTGTCCTTCCAGTATCCGGAGCAGGAGATCGTCAACCTCTTCATCCCGACCCAGGCCGTGGGGGCCATCATCGGGAAGAAAGGGGCGCACATTAAACAGCTGGCCAGATTCGCCGGGGCCTCCATTAAGGTAAAGCTGCTCTTGACAGCCATCTGTGTCCCACCATCTTCACCCCCCCACCTAGCCCATGCCCCTTACTCCTCTGTCCATCCTGGGGAACTCATACACCATCTGCAGAATCCTGGAGGACCTGGAAAACCTGTCCGCAGCACCGTTTCCATATGTACTCATGTCTCCTTGCTCACTCCTTTTTTTGTTAACTAACAAATAAATTAGGAAAAAAAATACTAGTAACATATAAGCCAACCTAGTCTTCCTCGGGCTACCATTGTCCTCCTCTCCCCAGGATAAAACAGAGGATTCTCCTAAGTGAAGGGACTGTGGGCCTGAGGGAAATGATAATTTATACTCAGCGTTGTCAGTGCTTTGATGCCTTAGTTAGTCTTCACTTCAGAAACCCCTGAACTTTGAAACAAAACAGTTTGAATGAAAAGCTCTTTGAAAAGCAGTGATGAAACCATAGACAAAAGCTGGTGACAAAGCCTGGGATGCAGCCTGGACACTAAGCAGAGGGGTCAGGGAGGAAGGCCCCTTGATTCACGCAGCGCCTGAGCTCCGAGGTCGCTGCAGTTCCATACCCACATCCTGCCTCCCAGAGCATAACGGGAAGAGTCGTCAGAGAAACTGAAAGGGGAGGATTATTCGGCCCTGGTCCTGCTCCAAGCCCGGCTATCAGCGCTGACTCACGGGCAGAATGCTGAGCATGTCCCAAGCCTCATGAAACACTTTCGGAAACAGAGTTTCCGTTGTTACGTAAAATAATTCGCTGCCATGGGACAACCCGGAATTCCGAACAAGAAGTCCCATGACTTGGAGAGAAAGAATGCTTACACTTTCTCCCCAAGAAGAGCTGGAATTTCTCCCACAGCAAGTGTGCTGGAGGAAAAAAAAAAAAAACATTGAGTGGCACAGAACAAGGACTCAATGAGACCGTGACAGGATGATATGTAGATAAAGCATTTTCCCTCTCGGCCCTGCTGGTCTCACCCACGAAGTGCACAGACTGGAGGAGAGCCTAAGGGCGGGGGGTGACCAGTGGCAGAGCAGCTAGAGCGTTTGCACCCAGCAGGCTTGTTGCAGGTGAGACCCCGGCCCAGGCACCACAGGCTGTGCTGGGCCCACCCTCCGTGTGGGACAGGTAGGGTGTGGACAGCCACCGGGCTGGCTGCACACTGAGGTGTCAGGTCCTGTGGTCTGAGATGCAGTGCAAGAGACAGAAACAATTTCAACTAGAAGGGGCTTGATGTCTCATTAGATCCTATTTCCACTGAGAAAAGTGAGTTGGAAAGAGGGAACGGGCCACAGCAAGGCTTAGATAGCTCTGCTGACTTGGAGGCTATGGGGCACCTCCCGGGGCTGACTGCAGCAGTGACTCTCCACTTGCCCTTGCCCCTAAGGAACGAGGGCCCAGTGTTGCACTGATGTGTCGGCAGCCACAAAGCTAAAGCATATGAGAGCCGAGACTGGACCAGGCTCTCCCATCTCTGGTCCAGTGTCTTCTCACTATTGCACTCTGAATGCTCGACCAGTCATTCCAGCAAGCCTCCAGGAAAGCAGAGAAGGATCGACCCCTTGGTCTTCCCTGAGCCTCCCCATAGTCGCTCGGTGTCCCAGCAGCATTGAGTGGTAGTGTGACTTCTGTGCTGGACAGAGACCACAGGGCTGGGCCAGGAACAGAATGGGCTCTGGCTCTGTAGAGCAGCAGGAGAGAGAGGAAACCAGGGAAGCCAAGCATTTGCAAGAGATATTTCCTACTTCTTAAAACTGATCTGGTTTTTGCTAGCTTTCTTTATCTTGACGGGTCTGTGACAGCATGTCTGTAAAGGTGATGATCTCACCTGCTCTGGAGAACCACCCCCATCCTGCCCTGCTGGTCTTCAGGGGCCACGCCTAGAGGCACATTGATGCTGCCAGGGCAGGGGCAAGCTTTATACTAACGTGGGAGCACAGTGCTGGAAGGTGGTGGGCTGAGCTGGGACCCTGTGGTACACGTAAGAGATGCTTCCGTCACAGGCGAGAGCTGAGACCTCATCACCTGCTTAGCCTGCAGAGCTTCTGGATGGTGGGTTTAAGAATGTCACACACAATTCCCAGTCCCCACTCCAGCCCTGCTCACCCGTGATCTTGGTGGTCACCCCATCTTTCTGGGTCCCGTCTGCTTCAGTCATAGAACGGGTCCTCATCGCAGGTCCTCTCAGGGTGTTTGCCTGCAGAGTGCCATTCCAGAAGTGCAGCCGCACACGTGTGGCTCTCAGAGTGCCAGGCTGGGCTGGGAATGCCAGGTAGGGGACAGATGACTTTCTTTCACAACTGGAGCAAGGCGGCTGTGAGAACTGATTGGGTCAACACGACCCGGGAATTAGCCTTTCTCAGTTCGGGTGGATAAGGGCTGGGAGCCCCTGTGCCCATGCTCTGTCACTCTCATTTGCCCTTGCACACAAGGAGCAGATTTAATGCCACCTGTGGATCTAGGAGTAGAGACGGGTTCCCGCCAGTGATCTTTTTTTTTTTTTAAGATTTTTTTCCTTTTTTTGATGTGGACTATTTTTAAAGCCTTTATTGAATTTGTTACAATATTGCTTCTGCTTTATTTTTTGGTCTTTTGGCCACAAGGCATGTGAGATCAGCTCCCTGATCAGGGGTCCAACCTGCACCCCTGCATTGGAAGGTGAAATCTTAACCACTGGACTGCCCTCTCACCAGTGATCTGTGTTGCGGCCGGCTGGAGGGTCTCAGTCCCCTGGACACATCTGTGTTTTTTAGCTGAGGCTGCAGCCCTGAGGTTGGAGGCTGGCAGGCGGTCTGCCTGCAGCAGAGGGAAGATCCTCCAAGAAGCTCAGTGATCGGTGACGTGTCTCACATTCATCCTCATGCCACTAAGTAGTCAGGGCCGGATCCTCCTTGAGGCCTCAGAGAAGGGGCTCCCCTTGGCTCTGTCTTCACAGCAAAGCTGGGAAAGTGACACAGGACCCTGAGGCCTGCTGATGCAGCCTGGCTTAGGACGTGCACTGAGAGAAAAGTAAATTAAACCCTGCGGAGGCAGAGGTCTTTTGAGGGGAGCCTGAGACTCAGACAGTGGCTTCAGACACCCCCCGTTAGTGGCGTGTCACACATGCTGAACAGTTCAGGTCAGTCTTGGGGATGGTGTCTCTGGACGGTGCATACGACCTCATGAGGTGCATTTGTGTACTAACCTGGCTCATCCCTAAACGCCCAGTGTACTTTTAACTCAGTTTAACTTTACAGGAGTTCCCTGGTGGTCCAGTGGTTAGGGTCCTAAGCTTCTGCAAGGGACATGTATTCGATCCCTGATGGGGAACTGAGATCTGAAAGCTGTGCAGTATGACCTAAATAAATAAAAGTAACTTTAATTTTGCTAGAGTGGGGAATATATAAAGAGGTTATAACAAAAAAATGTATACTTGGTCCACCTTGAGTTGTGTTCATGTCAGATTGAGACTGAGAGCTAGTTCCAGCTTGCCAGGTTCAGCCATGTTGCACCTGTGGGGAGAGGGGATGTGTGCAGAGCACCCTGGCACCAGGGTGTCCTCATGCTTGCTTGGGCGCCACCACAGTCCTGGTCACGCCTGCTCTAGTTCAGTTGTCACCAGCAGCCAAGAATGAGAACCAAGATGCCCTTTCCTGCAGACTGGCTGCGACTGAACTCTGTTGACCAGCCCTTCCTCGCCTCTGGGCCCTGGGTGGGCTAGAGGGCTCCTTGGTGAAGAGGTTGGTCACTGCTGGTGTTGGGGGCAGGGACAGGCAGTAACTAATAACCTGCTTCCCACCTGAATTTGATACTGGGCATTAATGTCATTTCTCCTAAGACCCAGGGTAGAAGCAGCAGGGTCAGAGTCCCAGATGCAAAGGCACGATTCCCGTAATCTCTTGCTAGTGGGGGTGCCGCCCACTTACATGAGGAGAAGAGGCTCAGGGAACAGCACCAAGCAGCAGCATTTCCCTCTTGCTTTGTGAACTGCAGATCGCCCCAGCAGAAGGCCCAGACGTCAGTGAAAGGATGGTCATCATCACCGGCCCACCTGAAGCTCAGTTCAAGGTCAGTGCCAAGAACCCCCTCAGTCCTGAGCGCAGGGCTGCCTGTTGGGGGCGCTGAGGACCTTTAGCAAGTGCAGCTGCCCCAGAGGCAGCTTCAGGCTCTTCTTCGGAGGCTCCATCCTATCTCCATTTCCCTTCCTGCAATAGTCTCCGACCCACCCTATCTTCCCCACCTCCAGGCTGTGCCCTTACATGGAGCCCTCCTCCCCTTCTCTCCTGTGAAAAGTGGACTGTCGGTGCCCAGTTCAGATGGCACCCCCACGGGCACATCTCTGATCCCTTGGCCATGGTTTTGAAGATGGAGCATAAACACAGGGTGTGAGGGGAAACAGCACAGTTCATTGGAAGTGTTTGGAGGGGTGCATTCCTTTATTTTATATTGGAGTACAGTTTTTTCCCAGTGTTGTGTTAGTTTCAGGTATCTGGATATACACATACATATATCCATTCTTTTTCAGGTGGTTTTCCCATGTAGGTTATTACATAATGATGAGTAGAGTTCCTTGTGCTATACAGTAGGTCTTTATTGACATACGATAATCCCAAATTCCTAATTTATCTCCCCACCCCTAATTTCCCCCTTGGTAACCACATTTGTTTTTTGTCTGTGAGCCTGTTTCCTTGTTTGGTAAATAAGTTTACTTGTATCACTTTTTTAGATTCCACATGTAAGTGGTATCATGTATTTGTCTCTGATTTACTTCACTTAATATGATAATCTCTAGGTCCATCCATGCTACTGCCAGTGGTATTTATTCTTTTTTAAATGGGCTGAGTAACATCCCACCGTGTGTGTGTGTATGTGTATCACTTTTGGTTGAAGCATTTAATCCTTTTACATTTAAGGTAATTATCAATATGTATGTTCTTATTGCCATTTTGTTAATTGCTTCAGGTTTGTTTCTGTAAGTCTTTTTTCTTCCCTTCCTCTTTTGTTCTCTCACAATTGATGACTATCTTTTGTGTTGCGTTTGGACTGCTTTTTCTTTTTTGTGTATCTATTATAGATGTTTTGGTTTGCAGTTACCAGGAGGTTTTGGCATAGCAGTCTTTATATATTCAACATTGTTCAATAAAGTTGCTGATCTAATTTCAAATGCCTCTCCAATATCCTGCATTTGTACTTTGCTCATGATTACTGCTTTTGATGTCCTATTTGTGTATGAATGATTTCCCACCTTTACTGTATGTTTGTCTTTACTGGTGAACTTGCCCATTCATAAGTTTCTTGTTTCTAGTTGTGAGCTTTTCCACCTAGAGAAGTTCCTTTAGCATCTGTTATAAAGTAGTGAGTTCTCTTAGCTTCTGCTTATCTGCAAAGCTTTTGTCTTATTCATTGATTCTGAATGAGAGCCTTGTTGGCTATCCTTTGTTGTAGGTTTTCCCCTCTCATCACTTTATTTTCTCAGGCCATTTCTCTCTCTCATCTTCGAGAACCCTATGAAGTGAATGCTGGCACACTTAACGTTGCCTCACAGGTCTCTTAGACTTGCTCATTTCTGTTCATTCTTTATTCTGTTCCACAGTGTGATTTTCACCAGTCTCCCAACTCACTTACTCATTCTTCAGCACCAGTCCTTCCAATGAATATTCAGGACTGATCTCCTTTAGGATGGACTGGTTTGATCTCCTTTCAGTCCAAGGGACTCTAAAGAGTCTTCTCCAACACCACAGTTCAAAAGCATCAATTCTTCGGTGCTCAGCTTTTTTTATGGTCCAACTCTCACATCCATACATGACTACTGGAAAAACCAAAGCTTTAACTAGATGGACCTTTGTTGGCAAAGTAATGTCTCTGCTTTTTAATATACTGTCTAGGTTGGTCATAACTTTTCTTCTAAGGAAAAAGTGTCTTTTAATTTCATGGAAATAAAGTCTGCCGCTGTTTCCCCGTCTGTTTGCCATGAAGTAATGGGACTGGATGCCATGATCTTAGTTTTCTAAATGTTGAATTTTAAGCCAGCTTTTTCACTCTCCTCTTTCATTTTCATCAGGAGGCTCTTTAGTTCTTCACTTTCTGCCCTAAGGGTGGTGTCATCTGCATATCTGAGGTTACTGATATTTCTCCTGGCAATTTTGATTCCAGTTTGTGCTTCATCCAGCCCAGAATTTCTCATGATGTACTCTGCATATAAGGTAAATAAGCAGGGTGACAATATACAGCCTTGACATACTCCTTTCCTGATTTGGAACCAGTCTGTTGTTCCATGTCCAGTTCTAACTGTTGCTTCCTGACCTGCATACAGATTTCTCAGGAGGCAAGTCAGGTGGTCTGGTATTCCCATCTCTTTCAGAATTTTCCAGTTTGTTGTGATCCACACAGTCAAAGGCTTTGGCATAGTCAATAGGCAGAAATAGATGTTTTTCTCGAACTCTCTCGCTTTTTTAATGATCCAACAGATGTTGACAATTTGATCTCTGGTTCCTCTGCCTTTTCTAAAACCAGCTTGAACATCTGGAAGTCACATACTGTTGAAGCCTGGCTTGGAGAATTTTGAGTATTACTTTGCTTGCATGTGAGATGAGTGCAACTGTGCCGTAGTTAGAGCATTCTTGGCATTATCTTTCTTTGGGATTGGAATGAAAATTGACCTTTTCCAGTCCTGTGGCCACTGCTGAGTTTTCCAAATTTGCTGGCATATTGAGTGCAGCACTTTCACAGCATCATCTTTCAGCATTTGAAATAGCTCCACTGGAATTCCATCACCTCCCCTAGCTTTGTTCGTAGTGATGCTTTCTAAGGCTCACTTGACTTCACATTCCAAGATGTCTGGCTCTAGATTAGTGATCACATCATCTTGACTATCTGGGTCGTGAAGATCTTTTTTGTACAGTTCTTCCGTGTATTCCTGCCACCTCTTCTTAGTATCTTCTGCTTCTGTTAGGTCCAGACCATTTCTGTCCTTTATCAAGCCCATCTTTGCATGAAATGTTCCCTTGGTATCTCTAATTTTCTTGAAGAGATCTCTAGTCTTTCCCATTCTATTGTTTTCCTCTATTTCTTTGCACTGGTCACTGAGGAAGGCTTTCTTATCTCTCCTTGCTATTCTTTGGAACTCTGCATTCAAATGGGTATATCTTTCCTTTTCTCCTTTGCCTTTCAGTTCTCTTCTTTTCACAGCTATTTGTAAATCCTCCTTAGACAACCATTTTGCCTTTTTGCACTTCTTTTTCTTGGGGATGGTCTTGATCCCTGCCTCCTGTACAATGTTACGGATTTAGTTCATACCTGAATGGTCTGATGGTTTTCCCTACTTTCTTCAATTTAAGTCTGAATTTGGCAATAAGGAGTTCAGGATCTGAGCCACAGTCAGTTTGTTTTTGCTGATTGTATATAGTTTCTCCATCTTTGGCTACAAAGAATACAATCAGTCTGATTTCGCTATTGACCATCTGGTGATGTCCATGTGTAGAGTCTTCTCTGCCTTCAGGTAGGTTGCCTGTATCGATTTCATTTAGTAGTTCTTCTGGGGTTTCATCTTGTTCCTTCGTCTGGAACATACTTCTCTGCTGTCTCAGTTTGTTTGTGGTCTCCCTTCTGTATGCTGCTGGACTGTAGTTCTTCTTGCTTCTCATGTCTGCCCCCTGGTGGGTGAGGTTGGTTCAGGGGTTTGTACAGGCTTCCCGGTGGTAGCGACTGGTGCCTGCCTGCTGGTGGATGCGGCTGGCTCTGGTCCCTTTTGTGGGCAGGGCCATGTCAAAGGGCATGTCTTGAAGTGCCTATGGACTCAGGACAGCTTTAGGCATTGTGTCG
The DNA here is from genome assembly GCA_006410635.1 of Cephalophus harveyi. Classification (NCBI taxonomy): domain Eukaryota; kingdom Metazoa; phylum Chordata; class Mammalia; order Artiodactyla; family Bovidae; genus Cephalophus; species Cephalophus harveyi. The sequence goes on from SJYT01013042.1 coordinate 334,065, forward strand.
GTTGATTGCTGGGGCTGTGTTCCCAGCCTGTTGGTTGGCCTTGCACTGGAGCTTGCAGGCTGTTGGGTGGGGCCAGGTTTCAGTACCAGATGGTGGCCTCCAGGAGAGCTCACGTTGAGGAATATTCCCTGGGGCCTCCGCTACCAGTCTCCTTGCCCCACAGTGGGCCACAGCCAATCCCCACCTCTCCAGGAGACTCCAAAACCTACAGGTAGGTCTCACTCGGGCTCCTGTGGAGTCACTGCTTTGCCTTGGGTCCCAGGGCACATGAACCCTTGTGTGTACCCTCCAAGAGTGGAGTCTCTGCTTCCCTCAGTCCTGTGGAGCTCTTGCATTCAAGTGCCTCTTGCCCTTCAAAGCCAAATGCTCTAGAGACTCCTCCTCGGGATGCCGGACGCCCATCTGGGGAGCCTGGCATGGGGCTCAGAACTCTCACTCCTCTGAGAGAACCTCTGCAGTATAATTAGTTTCCAGTTTGTGGGCAGCCTGGTGGGTATGGGATTTGATTGTATTGTGACAGCACCCTTCCTGCCATCTTGTGGCTTCTTTGTTTTCGGATGCAGATTATCTTTTTGGAAAGGTTCCAGTCTTTTTGTTGATGGTTGTTCAGCAGTTGGTTGTGATTTTGGTGTTTTCGTGAGAGGAGGTGAGCTCAAGTCCTTCTATTACTACTCTGCCAGCTGTCTCCCTTCTGCAGTATTCTGTTTTTACTTTTTCACCCCTAGAAAAATGATAAATTGAGTTTTCTAAAAGAAACATATTTATAAAAATATAATTCATATTAAAAATACTTATAATGTGTCTGAGAAAAAAATTAACACATGTATAAATGTTCAAGGACAATAATCCTTCAACTCATGATGGATAAACAAAATGTGGTATAACCACGTAATAGGATATCAGTCAGCCATGAAAAGAGTGAAATTCTGATGCACACTAACATCATAGGTGAGCCCAGAAAGCATTCCACCCAGTGAGAGAAGGAAGACACAGCAGGCCACACATGGTATATTCCATTTATGTGACACATCAGAAAAGGCAAATCCGTACAGACTAGTCTAATGGTTGCCAGGGACGAGAGAGGAGCTGGGACTGTCTGCCAATAGGTACGGGTTTTATCTGGGTGGGAATGGGATAGAAACGTTCTGAATAGTGGTGGTGGTTGCACAATGTAATAAATGTCCTAAAAACCACTGGAGTGTACACTTGAAAGTGCAGAATTTTAGGTTATGTAAGTTATATCTCAGTTTTTTTTTTTTTTTTTTTTTAACCCTTTTAGGGGTTTCCCTGGCAGTCCAATGGTTAAGACTCTGTTTCCACTGCAAAGTGCACAGGTTTGACCCCTGGTCAGGAAACTAAAATCTCTTATGCCGAGCAGTGCAGCCATTAAATAAATAAATACTTTTTAAGTTCCTCAAATTTTAAAAAGAACAATAAGCTCTTGGCTACACTACCTCTGGAGTTAGGTATCAAAAAGCAAATCCTGTCACCACCACCCTTGCCTCCATCCTTTAATAACAGATTTATGAACATACTGTGGGTGGGAGGAAGTTAAGAATTCTCTGAACAAATTCATTCAAGCAAATATTTATAGGTGCTCAGGATACAAAGACTACAGGTAGTTCCACCCTGTCCCTACACACAGAAAGCTCCCTGTGCGATAGTGTGCAAACCCGAAGACACAGGAGTGTCTATGCATGTCACTTGTTGGGTGTGGAAGGCGTGTGCCCACCGGGTCTGAGCCAGCTGAGTGGGCCCTGGTGAGCATGGGGCTGGGGTTGTGCCATGCCTTGGACTCACCAGTTCCCAGAGCAGTGCGGCTAAAGCAGGTTGACATGCCTTGCTCTCTCAGGCCCAGGGGCGGATCTTTGGGAAACTGAAAGAAGAAAACTTCTTTAACCCTAAAGAGGAGGTGAAGCTGGAAGCCCACATCCGAGTGCCCTCCTCTACAGCCGGCCGTGTGATCGGCAAGGGCGGCAAAACCGTGAGTGTGCTCTGAGCCGGCTTCGTCTCCTGGCCTGACTTCCCTCAGACCCCCACCCCTGACTCTCCTAGGATAAAAATGTAATCTGCATCATCCGGAGCTGAGGGCCTCAGATTCACAGTGCTGAGCCAGACCCCGAAAAACCAGGGTCCTGAGTCCAGACATGCTGCATCTAGGCTACATGCTGGGAAGTGAAGACAGGGAGCCACCTCCTGCCCCTGTAAACCCACACACACAGCAGCGGGAAAGAACAGGAGCAGAGTGCCACCCAGGCCCTCGGACATGCCTTGGAGATACTGCAGTGAAGCGAGTCACATGTTTTCTGGTTTCTTCCTCCACAGGTGAATGAGCTGCAGAACTTAACCAGTGCAGAAGTCATCGTGCCTCGTGACCAAACGCCAGATGAAAATGAGGAAGTGATTGTCAGAATTATCGGGCATTTCTTTGCCAGTCAGGTACCTGTGCTGTGAGCGTCCAGTCTCTCCTGCTAATCTCTTGTCAAGTCTCTAAGCTCTTGGTGACCTGTCGGGTGGCCCCAAGCCCTGCACACACCCCTGCCCTGACCCCCATGCACAGATGGGACAGGGCAGGGGCGACCATTCCTCAGCTTACTGCTGCTCTCCTACCTAGCTCTGCTAGAGGAGGCTGAGGGAAGGGCGTAGAGCTTTGGAATCAAGCGAATACAGTTCAGTCTCTCAAATGCTGGACTGCGAGCTCTTGCATTCCCTCATCCTCCTGACCAGGCCTCAGTCACAGCCTTTCCCTGCCAGGAGTCACTTACCAGGAAGGGTCACCCTTGGACCCTGAGGACCAGCCTGGGTGCCACAATGACACTATTACAGGTTAAACGCTCATCCCAGGAGACCCGTGTTTCTCTTTCCTCTCCTCTGCTGCACGACACCCCTCATTAGGACTCAGAGCTCCACACAGCTGCTGCTCATCCAGGCAGAAGGGCCAGCTCCTCAGCATCATGGGACCTGGTTCTTTCTAATGCTTTGTTATGGATGGGGTAGGGGTGGGATAAAGCAGTCCAGTCCCCATCCTGAAGGAGCAGAGGCAGTCTCCACTGACACGGCAGGTGTGTCCGGGTGTTAGCGCATGTTCCCAATGCCATGCTTTGCCAGGCCCTGTGATGCTGCTGCAGCCCCATGACCCACAGGCACCCTGAGACTCCTACAGTCAGAGCCCGGCCACGCCACCCCTGTGGCTCTCCCCTCCCAGCCCTGGGCACAGGTCTCAATGGCAGGGCTCTCCCTGCAAAAGGAGCACCAGGGTGGGTGAGGGGGCAGGTGTGGGTTCATGTGTTTTCTCCACTTGTTCAAGGTGGAGTTAGTGTCTGGGCCAGTTTCTCACTTTCTCCCCATGCCACTGACTGTCATATCCCTGCTATACACCACACTCTAAGAAGGCAAAGGGGTTGGGGGCAGCATTGGCCACTGGAGTGAGTGTAGCTGGGAGAGACAAAAAATGCTGTCTGACCTCTGCAGGGGCCTGAGTCACTGATGCCCTGGTTGTGGTTCCTGGGATCCCACTTTCTTACCTTCCACCTAGCAGCCTTGGGGTGGGGGTGGGGAACTCTGCCACTTTACTGCAATTGAGTCCAGATGACACTTCTCTGAGGTTACCACCTCCTCCCCCAAGTCCCAAGCCCACTCCCCAACTCCCCTCTGCCTGTCCTCAGAACTGGGTTCCTTTTTTTCCCCCACCCCCTCCTCTCCCTTGCTGCAGACTGCACAGCGCAAGATCAGGGAAATTGTACAGCAGGTGAAGCAGCAGGAGCAGAAATACCCTCAGGGAGTCGCCTCACAGCGCAGCAAGTGAGGCTCCCACAGGCACCAGCAAACAACGGATGAATGTAGCCCTTCCAACACCTGACAGAATGAGACCAAACACAGCCAGCCAGATCGGGAGCAAACCAAAGACCATCCTGAGGAATGAGAAGTCTGCGGAGGCGCCAGGGGCTCTGCAGAGGCCCTGAGGATCCGGGGGGCAGGAAGGGAGGCGGGAGGGCAGCTGTGTCGAGGCCCAACCTCCCGCCTCCCCCCGGGGCCTCTGCAGGCTTCCAGCCATCCACTTCACCATCCACTCGGATCTCTCAACTCCCACCACGCTATCCCTTTTAGTTGAACTAACATAGGTGAACGCGTTCAAATCAAAGCAAAATTCACACCCTTTTCTTTTTGTGGAAAATTGTCTCTGTACATGTATGTACATATTAGAAGGGAAAGATGTTAAGATATGTGGCCTGTGGGTTACACAGGGTGCCTGCGGCGTTAATATATTTTAGAAATAATATATCAAATAACTCAACTAACTCCAATTTTTTTTTAATCAATTATTAATTCTTTTTTCTTTTTCAAGAGAAAGCAGGCTTTTCTAGACTTTAAAGAATAAAGTCATCCTTTGGGAGGTCTAATGGTTTAGTAAGGAACTTCAAGGCCACCCACACAAAATTCACCCGGAGGGAAATCTCATCGAAAGGACACTCACAGCAGTTCTGGATCACCTGTGTATGTCAACAGAAGGGATACCGTCTCTCTGAAGAGGAAACTCTCTCTCTCTTCATCCCTAACTCTCACACCCATTTCTCTTTGCTTCACAGGTTTTAAACTGGTTTTTGCATACTGCTATATAATTCTGTCTCTCTCTGTTTATCTCTCCCCCATCCCCTCTTCCTCCCTGTCTTCTCCATCCCCATTCTTTTTAATTCCCTCATCCCTCTGTCTCAATTCCCATATCTACGCACCCCCCAGGCAAAGCAGTGCTCTGAGTATCACATCACACAAAAGGAACAAAAGCGAAACACACAAACCAGCCTCAACTTACACTTGGTTACTCAAAAGAACAAGAGTCAATGGTACTTGTCCTAGCATTTTGGAAGAGGAAAACAGGAACCCATCAAACCAAACAAACAAAAGAAAAATTCCACAAAGAAAGAATGTATTTTGTCTTTTTTACATTTTGGTGTATAAGCCATCAATATTCAGCGAAATGATTTCTTTCTTTTTAAAAAAATATGGAGGAAAATAGCAATTTACACGAGGTCGTTGGCCCAGGGCGTTAAATTTACAGATTTTTTTAACGAGAAAAACACACAAAAAAAGCTACCTCAGGTGTTTTTTACCTCAGCACCTTGCTCTTGTGTTTCCCTTAGAGATTTTGTAAAACTGATAGTTGGAGCATTTTTTTATTTTTTTAATAAAAATGAGTTGGAAAAAAAAATATCAACTGCCAGCCTGGAGAAGGTGACAGTCCAAGTGTGCAACAACTGTTCTGAATTGTCTTCCGCTAGCCAAGAACCTATATGGCCTTCTTTTGGACAAACCTTGAAAACGTTTATTAAAAAAAAAGATGACAAAGAAAAACAGAGAGAGAAAAATATTGGAGATGTCCTGAATTTCAATAGGGTACGCGCCATTAGGGCTTTTTGCGCTAAAGGATGAACATGTACTGGTTTATGTGAACAAGCCATTTTACCACCAGACTGCAATGCCAGTTTCCTCTACTGCAAACAGTGTTCTGTGACAAAAACAAAAACAAAAAAAATATATCCAGCTAACCAGAGCCTGGTGTCTCGGTCTCTTATTTTACTGTGTCGCCCACCCTAGGCATCAGCTGGGCCCGGCCTGAGGGGACTGGGGGGGAACGGGCGGCACGCGCCGTCAGGCCCGGGAAACCGCTGAGGCGGCCGGCTTCTCCAGGCCCGTCTCGGAGCAGCCACACCAGGTCAGTGGTGGTCAGACTGTGCTCCTCAGGCCGGCAGCAGCAGGATCACCTGGGAACTTGGAGATGCAGACTCTTGGGGTCCACCTTGACTCAAATTCTGAGGGTGACGGTGTTTCAGGGAGCTCTCTGGGTGACTCCAATGTGCGCTGGTTTGAGAACCAGAGGACTAGAGGGCTGGATACTGACTGTGTAGTAACTATGTAAGGCCAACCCCTATCTTAAACTTTTAGGCCTGGCCAGGGAAAGAGCTTATTTTTGTATGAGGGAAAGGAAGAGACAACATGCCTGACAACGGAAAGGACAAGGTACTTGTTTCACCCCACCCCTCCACAGAAGCCCTGTGTTACGGATTTCAGGAGATGGGGTGTGTAGGCCTGAACATCCCTTCCATCCTGCTCAGTTTCTCTCCTACTCTGCCTATTTTCTCTGGAGAATCTCACTTCCTCCAACATGAAGCCATGGAAAGGAAGGATGGAAGAGGCTGTTTGCAAATTAGAAGAGGACTCCAGCACAGAGGGAGAGCTTAAGAACATAAGAAAAAAGATCAGTAGAATAGTTAGATGTTTGGAGAGGTTTCAACAAAGGAAATGATAAGCCCTAGACAGAGGCATCTTGACAGGACAGGAAGCAAGGGTGGAAACACTGGACTTCTAAGGGAAGCAGGGGAAAATGGATAACCTGGCATCAACTAGGATGTATATGACTCGGTGATTGAGTAGATTGAGATGGGATAAGGACTTAAGGAGTATGGAAAGCATCTGGCATAGTCTTATTCATGCACCCTGGAGCGGGACATGCACGTGAATGATGATGCGAGAAGCCCAGAACCTGAACTGTACATGCATTGAAATCTTTCACTGTCTTAAAGCCTAATGGAGATTTCTTTGACCTGCTAATATTTAACAACACTGCTAGCAAATCCCCTGACGTTTAATGTCAGTTGCTGCCTTTTATTTCCGTCTCTACATTCCCCTTAAAGTGTTGGTGAATTAAAAACTTGAGACTTACCATATGCAAGTTAATTTTCTATTCTAGTTCACATCAGACACATAAAGTCACTGTCTTTCTAGAAGCAACAAGTGCTCTTAACAGCTCTTGTTCTGACTGATGTGGCCAGCAAGGGTTGAAACCTCATGGAACAAAACAATATTCTAACTTGACCTTGATCTTTCTGTATTCTCTTGTAAAAGCAGGGATCCAGGTCCTTGGTTTGCTCCCATTTTAGGATCTAATCTCTGGAATGTGGCTGACAATAAACAGTGAAGAATATCCCCATTTGCCTCCAATAACTTGTGATGATCAGGGCAAACTCCGTAAAGCCAAACTCATTCTGATCCCTATCTCAGTTTATAATCTCAACCACTTCCAATATGAAAGATTACCTGACATCTGTGACTCCTGAATGTCCCTGACCCTCAAACAGCCATAAAACTACTTACAGTCACCCTCACTGAACCTGGCAAAACCCATTCTCAGCTCTACATTCACAGCACAGCAGTACTGGGAAAGGACTATTGGGGTAATCTGATCCACTTTCCTAATAAGGAGTGGTGTCCTTTAAACTCTTTCCAGTGCCCAGTCACCCACCAGCGAGGGGAACCGTGACTTCTAAGGCAGACAGTTACATCGCCACACAGCCTGGCCTCATAGATCTGTCTTCTCCTGGTGGGAAATCTCACCCTACAACCATCACGCGCCGAACCTGCTCCACATTGCTTAGGACAACCCCTTAATGCCTGGAGACAGCTGCCTGGCCCTCCCTTCTCAGTTCCTTCAGTTATCCTTCATCTCTAGGACTTGCTTTCTCTCAGCTCTAAAAAATCATGTGCAGCAATACAGCCCCCAGCTCCTGCATCCTATGCCCTCAAAAGCCACAGCAGCTGCTGATCAGCATGGTAGGCCTTGCTCAGCAAACAGAGCAAGAGGCTATGAAGAAAGCTTACTAGGGTGCAGCTCGGCTCTGCTCTGGGGCAGGCTGAAGGCAGAAATGGGTGCCCCTTACCTTGTACTGGATCTTTACAGGTCTCACGTTCTCAAGAGCCCAAGCCCAGATATTTGCTCGCTGCTTGCCCAGTACACTAGCTAAATAACTTTGTACACCTCATAGCCTCTTGGAGGCCTGTCTCATCTAAAATAAAAGTTTGAACACAACAAAGTCTGATTCTAACTGATGTATAAGAATAGACTTCCAAGTCAAAAATGGCCTCTATTTCTCATTAAACATCAAGAAAGAATAAAACAGACTCACAACAAAAACAGCTAAACACTAAAAAGCAAGGGAAATCAACAATAACAGAATTAGAATGGGAAACCTTCAATGCACAGCATAGTCTAGTTTGACAATCACTTTTTAAAACGACAGGAAAATGCATATTTGCCATCTCCAAGATGCACCACCACTTACCCTTCCCACTGGGTGGATGCAGATGTAGAGGTGAGAGCCATGCTGGAGCTGGGACAGCATCTCAAGACACAAAAGCTAAGTGCCAAGGAAAGTTCCTATAATCATGCCACTGCTACAGCATGCTAGGCTACTTAAGTTTAAACTGCTACATGAGACAGAAAATCTGATCTTTCTTCAGTTCAGTCGCTCAGTCGTGTCCGACTCTTTGCGACCCCATGAATCGCAGCACGCCAGGCCTCCCTGTCCATCACCATCTCCCAGAGTTCACTCAGACTCACGTTCATCAAATCTGTGATGCCATCCAGCCATCTCATCCTCTGTCATCCCCTTCTCCTCCTGCCCCCAATCCCTCCCAGCATCAGAGTCTTTTCCAATGAGTCAACTCTTCACATGAGGTGGCCAAAGTACTGGAGCTTCAGCTTTAGCATCATTCCTTCCAAAGAAATCCCAGGGCTGATCTCCTTCAGAATGGACTGGTTGGATCTCCTTGCAGTCCAAGGGACTCTCAAGAGGCTTCTCCAACACCACAGTTCAAAAGCATCAATTCTTCGGCGCTCAGCCTTCCTCACGGTCCAACTCTCACATCCATACATGACCACAGGAAAAACCATAGCCTTGACTAGACAGACCTTAGCTGGCAAAGTAATGTCTCTGCTTTTGAATATACTATCTAGGTTGGTCATAACTTTTCTTCCAAGGAGTAAGCGTCTTCTAATTTCATGGCTGCAGTCACCATCTGCAGTGATTTTGGAGCCTAAAAAAATAAAGTCTGACACTGTTTCCACTGTTTCCCCATCTATTTCCCATGAAGTGATGGGACCAGATGCCATGATCTTCGTTTTCTGAATGTTGAGCTTTAGGCATTGTGATCCACACAGCCAAAGGCTTTGGCATAGTCAATAAAGCAGAAATAGATGTTTTTCTGGAACTCTCTTCCTTTTTGCATGATCCAGCGGATGTTGGCAATTTGATCTCTGGTTCTTCTGCCTTTTCTAAAACCAGCTTGAACCAGGGAGTTCATGGTTCACATATTGCTGAAGCCTGGCTTGGAGAATTTGGAGCATTACTTTACTAGCATGTGAGATAAGTGCAATTGTGCGGTAGTTTGAGCATTCTTTGGCATTGCCCTTCTTTGGACTTGGAATGAAAACTGACCTTTTCCAGTCCTGTGGCCACTGCTGAGTTTTCCAAATTTGCTGGCAGATTGAGTGCAGCACTTTCACAGCATCATCTTTCAGGATTTGAAACAGCTCAACTGGAATTCCATCACCTCCGCTAGCTTTGTTCGTAGTGATGCTTTCTAAGGCCCACTTGACTTCATACTCCAAGATGTCTGGCTCTAGATTAGTGATCACATCATCATGATTATCTGGGTCGTGAAGATCTTTTTTGTACAGTTCTTCTGTGTATTCCTGCCACCTCTTAATATCTTCTGCTTCTGTTAGGTCCAGACCATTTCTGTCCTTTATCGGGCCCATCTTTGCATGAAATGTTCCCTTGGTATCTCTAATTTTCTTGAAGAGATCTCTAGTCTTTCCCATTCTGTTGTTTTCCTCTATTTCTTTGCATTGATCGCTGAAGAAGGTTTTCTTATCTCTTCTTGCTATTCTTTGGAACTCTGCATTCAGGTGCTTATATCTTTCCTTGTCTCCTCTCTTCTTTTCACAGCTATTTGTAAGGCCTCCCCAGAGAGCCATTTTGCTTTAAGCCACTGTTAATATGGCCTTTGTTTTATAGCAACAAACTAACCTCTTAATACAACCATGCAAAAACTAAAGATCTAGATAGACTTGGCATATCTTTTGGATAGAACTAAAATTCTAATTGGATATGGACCCCCTTCCCTCCCAAAAAGTTACGTGCAAAACAACAGAAATAAAGCTAGTTTCATATATCTCTGTTCCACTACTAAGAGCCAGAAAGCAAGTTTTGAGGAGAAAAAGGGCCATGACTCAAGCATTTTTATACCCAATCAAGTTCTTCATGTGTGAAAACTTCAGAAGAATTCCTATATGGAAGCATTCAGATAAGAGTACTCTGCATTTCTCTTATAAATAAGTATATGAAAATGTTTCTAACTGAATATGAAGCCAAATAAAACTCATGTTTAAACTAGATGTGAGCAATGAAACCAATTAAATATTTAAGTTGTTGTAAATATAAATTTAGAGCTGAGTTATAACTCCATTTAAAACTGAATTTAAATACTAAAAATTATCCTTGGAGAGGAAGCAAAATAGTTATCATAATAATGAAGTTCCAAAATACATATTTTGTTAACAAAGACCAAAAATGTGTAAAATGTATATGAGGACACTGTGCTGGGGGGCGGCGGGGGGTGGGGAGGGGAGAGTGAGAGGGTCGTGAATAGAGCAAAAGTTGCCAACAGTAGCACTGTGCTGGCAGCAAGCAGAAACCCGGTCTCCTTTATGGAGGCCCCTCCCGGACTGCATCCTGCTTTACCCAAGCGGTATGAACGTGAGGCCGAGTTCTGGCCAAAGGAATGGGAGCTGAAGTGGCCTCTGCCACTCCTGGGCCCAGCCCATTGCCCTTTCCATGCTCTCCAGACGGTGGCCGGATGCTAAGGAGTGCGATGCTGTAAGGCAGGGGTTGACAACCCTTTTCTGTAAACACGGTAAATATTTTAGGCTTTGCATGATATAAAATGATGCTACTCCTGGGGAGGAAAATTTGGCAAATTACATATGCTAGATATTTGTCCCAGCAGTCCCACTTCTAGGAAGCTATAATAGGAAGTGACGTGAACAGGCACATGCGGTGCAGAAAGAGACTCAGAGCCTCAGCATCCATCGTGAGGGGACCGGTAACACATCACAGCACCCTGAAATGATGGATTATTATGAAGCTGTAAAAGGAGCAGAATGAGGAGTGACATCAATAGTAAATTTAAAAAAAAGAAGCCTAAGTAGTTTTAATGTGCTATTTTTAGTGTTAAAAAAGAAATATATATGTGTGTGTGTATGTCTGTATTTTTCCCCCCTAAAAGGGGACAGAAGCTAAAATAAAATTATCTATATAGGGAAAGAGAAAGGAAAAACTGTGAATGTTCTTTATTCCACACTTTTGCTCTTAGACTAATGTTTACGTCTTACATAATATAAAAACATAAGCAAGAACCAAATCCATAAACAGCAAAAGCAAGTAGACCCAACTATATATCAACTTGATGGCATAATCACTCAGGAAAAAACTCCATCAAGTGATCTTCAAAATTAGAGTGATTTTCACTGTGATTCTCTAGTAGAATATTGTTTAAAAAGAATTACAAAAGAAACAAATTGTATTTAGTGGCCTTGTTATTTGTTATGCTGGTATTAATGTTTTGAATTATTGTATTTCACAGCGTAAAATGAATAATTATGTTGATGTTAACAGTCAAAACTTTTAATGTTACAGTGTAAAATAAAAAAACCTTAAAATCTTAATATGAATTTAAAATCAGTGAAACAAGTATTCCCTAATCTGTTGTAAAGGCCTAGAAAGACCAATAATCCAGTGATAATCAGCATTCAGTTCAGTTCAGTCGCTCAGTCGTGTCCGACTCTTTGCGACCCCATGAATTGCAGCACGCCAGGCCTCCCTGTTCATCACCATCTCTCGGAGTTCACTCAGACTCATATCCATCGAGTCTGTGATGCCATCCAGCCATCTCATCCTCGGTCGTCCCCTTCTCCTCCTGCCCCCAATCCCTCCCAGCATCAGAGTCTTTTCCAATGAGTCAACTCTTCGCATGAGGTGGCCAAAGTACTGGAGTTT
>SJYT01013042.1:350446-396152 GCA_006410635.1 Cephalophus harveyi
CTGAGCACCGAAGAATTGATGCTTTTGAACTGTGGTGTTGGAGAAGACTCTTGAGAGTCCCTTGGACTGCAAGGAGATCCAACCAGTCCATTCTGAAGGAGATCAGCCCTGGGATTTCTTTGGAAGGAATGATGCTAAAACTGAAACTCCAGTCCTTTGGCACCTCATGCGAAGAGTTGATTCATTGGAAAAGACTCTGATGCTGGGAGTGATTGGGGGCAGGAGGAGAAGGGGACGACTGAGGATGAGATGGCTGGATGGCATCACGGACTCGATGGGCGTGAGTCTGAGTGAACTCCGGGAGATGGTGATGAACAGGGAGGCCTGGCGTGCTGTGATTCATGGGGTCGCAAAGAGTCAGACACGACTGAGCGAGTGAACTGAACTGAACTGATAGTATCTTAATTATGGCTAGGTGTCAAATGAGTAGCTGGTAACAATATGTCATATGTTGGGTGAGACTCTAGGTCAAAGTCTTCATGATAAGAAAGGCACCAAACAGTGGTTATAAATTTTGTTCTTGAACATTGTAGAAATGATCAGTCTGATTTTTCCAGGCATCAACTGATCTGGAACTGAATTGATGCACACTGTTCTTAACTACTCAATCTTCTTATTTCATTATGTGCAAAACTTCAATAATTTTAATTTCTTCCTATTCATTGGCTCAATATCCCAATGGTAGTTAAATCCTAATAATTTTCACTTCATGCTCTGAAGCATTTCTTGCATCCTTTTGATATCAATTTCACTGTCTCTAATTGTGATTGTCTACACTGTTATGTTATGGACTTCCCAGGTAAAGCTAGTGGTAAAGAACCCACCTGCCAATTCAGGAGACACAGGAAATGTAGATTTGATCTCTGGGTTGGGAAGATCCCCTGGAGGAGGGCATGGCAACGCACTCCAGTTTTCTTGTCTGGAAAATCCCATGGACAGAGGAGCCTGGTGGGCTCCTTATGGACCTTATGTGTCCATAAGGTCGCAAAGAGTTGGACACTACTGAAGTGAGTTAGCATGACCCTGTTATTACTAGCTGCCTACATAGTTTCTGTACTCGGCTACCTTCTGTTTTAAATGATTCTACACTGTGCAGGCATATTTATGTAGCAGAGGAAATTTTAAAGCAAACCAAAACCCTCCTACAAAGCCTAGGCTATGCAGATAATATGTATTGATATTGGTATCCTTGAAAAAGTGACTCAAATTTACCTTATATCCTATTCTGTTATGTGGCATAGTCAATAAGCAGTAATCATGCTTCAAATTTAGTTCCTTTTTCCTATGACATCCTATAATGTACTCTCCATTTCTATATTCATTTCTTTTCTAAAAATAATTTTATTTATTTTTGACTATGTTCAGTCTTTGTTACTGTGTGAGCTTTACTCTAGTTATGGAGAGTGGGGGCTGTTCTCTAGTTGCAGTGCCACGTGGGCTCAGTAGTTGCGGCTCCTGGGCACTAGAGCACAGGCTCAATAGTTGTGGTGCCTGGGCTCAGTTGCTCCATGGCATGTGGGATCATACCGGATCAGGGAGCGAATCCATATCTCCTGTATTGACTGGTGGATTCGTTACCACTGAGTCACTAGGGAAGCCCTCTATATTTATATCTTACCATCAAGACATGGTTTATTCATTGATTGTTCTCATCTTTTAGAGAGCACAGTTGATTCAATCTAAGCCTTGTCCTTTTCAGATTCTTCTCCTTACTTTACATTCTCATAAGTACACTGCTTATACAGATAATAAGATGCATATTCTCACATGCTTCATGGCCCTACCTTACTTAATCTGTTTGGTAGATTCTGATAATGCACATTGATGTTTATAATTCCTACATTCATTTCCTACAAAATTCTATTACTTTTATATCAAAAAAAATGATATTGATGAAAAGGTGTTGAGAATTTCAACCTTGATGCATTTTAAAACTTTGGGTTTATCCTCAAGATAAATGGAAAACTTGTGATAAACAGATCAGGCATGCCACTTCACAAGATAACCAATGATATCATACTCCAGTATCCTCTACTTTGGCCCTTTCTCTTTACCTATATCCAAAGTCTTATTTCTCAGTATCTAGATCTTAATTCCTTGGTGGGTCAGATGGTAAAAGCGACTGCCTACAATGTGGGAGACCCAGGTTCGATTCCTGGGTCAGGGAGACCCCCTGGAGAAGGAAATGGCAACCCACTCCTGTATTCTTGGAACATCCCATAAACAGAGGAGCCTGGTAGGCTACAGTCCATGGGGTCGTGAAGAGTTGGACAGGACTGAGCGACTTCATTATCTCTCTTTCTTTCTAGATCTTAATTGCCAAGGGAATTGCTATAAATTCTTTCAATTTCTGTTTAATGTGACTTCATCACTCTGGAGTGAATAATCAAAGCAAGAGTAATGCAGTGGACCAATGACAGCAGACTCCTTGGGTTCATCCTGGTAGGTTTTTCTGACCGACCTCAATTAGAGCTCATTCTCTTTGGGGTAATCTTGTTTCTTTATTTCATGACGCACCTTGGCAACTCTACCATCATCCTCGTATCCCTCTTGGATTCTAAACTCCATAATCCCATGTACTTTTTCCTCTCCCATCTCTCCTTCCTAGATCTCTGCAGTACCAGCAGTATTGTTCTTCAGGTTTTAGTCAACCTGGGGAGTTCAGATAAGTCTATCACATATGGTAGCTGTGTGGTTCAGCTCTATGTCTCCCTTGCCCTGGGATCCACGGAGTGTGTCCTTCTGGCTGTAACGTCCTATGACCGTTATGTTGCAGTCTGCCGTCCTCTGCATTATGCCTTTGTCGTGCACCCTCGGGTCTGTAACATCCTGGCCTCTATGGCGTGGCTCAGTGGGGTGACGACCACCCTTATACAGTCCACCCTCACCCTACAACTCCCCTTGTGTGGGAATCGCAAAGTGGATCATTTCTTCTGTGAAGTTCCTGTGCTCATCAAGTTGGCCTGTGTGGACACCACTTTCAACCAGGCAGAACTCTTTGCGGCTAGTGTCTTATTCTTGGTGGTGCCACTGTCACTCATCTTGCTGTCCTATGGGAACATTGCTCAAGCCGTTCTGAAGATAAAGTCAGCCATCGGACGACGTAAAGCATTTAGGACCTGCTCTTCCCACCTGATGGTTGTCACCATCTTCTTCGGAACCACTATCTTCATGTATCTCCAGCCAGCCAAGAGTAGATCCAAGGACCAGGGAAAGTTTGTGTCTCTCTTCTATACTGTGGTGACGCCCATGCTTAACCCCCTTATTTATACCCTGAGAAATAATGAAGTCAAAGAAGCACTGAAAAAATTTATGGGGAAAACGTTATGATTTAGTGAGGCATGATTGTCAAAAGATATTTAAAAGAGCATTATTAGGACAGTAATTTAATGGATGATGACTCAACAAATAATTCAGTTATGTTCATAACCCTATAAGTAAGTTTCCATAGAAAAATTTTAAACAGAGCTTGAAATTCTAAGTTGGACGAACTTGAGTTTGAATGCCTGTTTCATGAAAGAAGAGCTGGGTAACCCGAAAAATTTGCATAATCTTTACATCAGCTATAAATATAAGCTGGAATGAATGATATTGAGCAGCTTAAATTAAAATTAGATTATTTTAGGTATTTTTTTGCTTATAAAGTTTATTCATAAATTTAGTTTATTTATTACTCATAACTACATGAGTATTATATTTTTTCTTTTGCATGAATTGAAATATTTTGACCAATTACTCATGTCAGAAAGAACAAATCCTAAACATCCACACTATTATTCTTTCAGCTAACTATGGATTCCTGAACCCCTCAGGTTGTGATCCCATTATACACCGAGCTCATTATTGCTGTGCTTTCCTCCCGTTTGACAATTTTCTGACTTTTTAGTGTTTCTCTCCCTAGTAGATTTTTAAGAATGGCAACTATGCTATGACCGGATCAAAGTTTAAAGTAAAATCTGTACAAAGGTGACTCCCAGATTTGTGCTTCAATATAGATATTTACTGTCGATATTTCCATGTTCAATTATGGATTTCACTTCTACACCTGGGTATACTAAAACAACCTCAGGATTAGTACATCAAAGCTAAGACAAAAGCTCTCTGGTTTTTTGGTTATTTTTTACTATTCTCAATATCACAAATTGAAACATACATCATCCCAACTCTGTCTCCTATTTCATTTGCTGTTTGTAACTTATATACAGTCTTGTGGATTTTACCTTTTAGTTATCTCTCTAATCTATCCACTTCTTTCCATTTTAATTTTCTACCTCAAGTGCACTTCTAAGATGGCCTCCTCACTAGGCAGAAGATATTTATTTAATGAACTAGTCATGTTTTCCATTATACATGTTACTAGGTACATGCAATTTTTAACTCCTAATGAAACATATTTATTTTATCTCCTTTATGAAGTATATTTGTTTATTAACAATTATTCAGGCATTGAGGACACAGATGTGAACAGAACAGCATCCACACTTGTAAAGGGTTTATATGCTAATCATCCAACTCAGTCCAATTGATAGATTTTCACTGTGTGATGGTATCTCTTGTCAAACAATAGAAGTCAATGTTAGATGGAGAAAAACCTCACTTTCATCAAATTGATTGTAAAATCAAATTTATCTCAATATAATATTAATGGCTACGTGTTTTTATTTTATTTGGATTTTTGATATTAAGCTGATACGGTTGCAAAGCAACATTATCTAGGCAGCAGCACCTCACCGTGAAGAAGGAAGAATGAGTTTATACTGTTATTTGCTAAATCACCATTATTTTAATATGTGTGTAAGAAGGGAAAGAATTCATGGGTAAATTTTAAAGGATCTGACAGCTTATAATAGACAAATAGTCTTCAAGTGGTATGTTTTTGGTGACAGTGAGGACATTTTTCTTTAAAATGAATAGAAGACTTACATGATATATACACAGATATAGCAAGATATAACTGGAAATAAAATGTTTTCCATTATATTGAGGAGGATGCAAGCATCTCTGAAATCCAAATAAACTGGAGCTTAATAACAGAAAAATGAAAAGGAAAACAAGCTTATGCAGCATCAGCTCTGACAGGTTTCTTTCTCTTTTTTTGGCAACATAAATGCCTGACTTAAGGTTTGATTGCTGAGAGATCCATTTCAGTGGTGAATCCACTACACAGATGGCTATCTGACAAATTGTTGGCCACCTTACTTGATAAAGAGACAGGCCACCTCCACCCAATAAGGCTCTTTTGTTTTAGAGATCATAGATCACTTCAACAAATGACTTTCTGGGCTCATGAGGACTTTCTTCTCTTTTGGCTTCCTTTCTTTCTTTGAAGCATATTAATTATATATATATATATATACACACACACACACATGCACATATATATACACACATATGTATATATTTGAATATTTCTCTTTTATAAATAAATTATGTGTATCCTTTTTTTCAGATTTCACATGTAAGGGATATGATATATTTGTCTTTCTCTGGTTTGGGCACTTTAAATTTCTGCTCTTGTGTTTTAAGTTCACCTACAAAGAATGAACTTAAGAAATCCTAGGTTCCTACCCATGATTTAAATAAAGTCAGAACCCCAAGCCCACTACTCTTCTCCCCATCCCCATGTGGCCCCATGTGTGCTGGGTAGTTGTTAAATCTTGTAAATAATAAAGCTTTATTTTTCAAAATTTCCTGAAGGTTATTGCTGAAGGGTGTTTTGCAAGTATATAAGAACTAAAATTGTGTCCAGTCACAACATTGATTATTGATAGTCTGATATCAGCACAAAACAGCTTAATAGGCAGGATGTAGAATTTGGAGACTGTTGGTAAGCATGATCAGACTTAGACAATCAAGGAAAAATGGGGACTCTTTGGTTTTGAATAAAAACAAAGCAGCAATTAATTTTTCTTCTACAGAACAACTGAAGTATTATATCAATAGAGAAGAGAAAGAAGAATCAGTTCAGTTCAGTTCAGTTCAGTTCAGTCGCTCAGTCGTGTCCGACTCTTTGCGACCCCATGAATTGCAGCACGCCAGGCCTCCCTGTTCATCACCATCTCTCGGAGTTCACCCAGACTCACATCCATCGAGTCAGTGATGCCATCCAGCCATCTCATCCTCGGTCGTCCCCTTCTCCTCCTGCCCCCAATCCCTCCACATTGTTTCTTTGAATACGTTTTCTGCTCTATTCTCTCTATCTTTTCCTTTTTGAACTCTTATAATGTGAATATAAGTATGCTTGATATTACCTCAGACGTCCCTTAAACTATTAAAAAAATTTTTTTTTATTGTTCTGATTGGGTGATTTTCATTAATTTGTCTTCCAGATCACTTATTCATTCTTCTGTATTGTCTATTCTGCTATTGATTTCCTTTAAGGATTTATTTTTGATTTATTGTATTATACAGCTCTGATTGATTCTTTCTTATATTTTCTAACTCTTTGTTGAAGTTGTCAATTCTTCTCAGTTTGGTGAGCATCCTTATGATGATTACTTTGAACACTATCAAATAAATTACATCCACTTCATGACATTTTTCCCCCGCTGGGGTTTTATTTTGTTCTTTTGTTTGGAACATAATTACTCTATCTTCTCATTTGTTTGAATATCTGCAGTTTTTTCCTATAAGTTAGGCAATATAGGTACTCACCTGGTCTTAAAATCATGGTCTTGTGTAGGAGCATCCCCTATACACTGTGTATACTGGGCAGCTTTGTCAGGTCACATAAGCTCTCAGGAGTTAATTTTTAATTAATGCTAATCACATTTAGTGTATTTCAATCACATAACCTGGTAATTATTTTTCACTATGGATGACAAATATCTTCTCCTTAGTTGAATAAAACCTTAAAATTTAAATAAAAAACCTAAGTTTTGGGTCCTTAAATGGAATTATCTGAGTTTTCCCTATCTGTAATGAGGAATACACTAATAGAAGGGGTTAACCTTAGCTGACCCTGCTGCTGCTGCTGCTGCTAAGTCGCTTCAGTCGTGTCCGACTCTGTGTGACCCCATAGATGGCAGCCCACCAGGCTCCCCCGTCCCTGGGATTCTCCAGGCAAGAACACTGGAGTGGGTTGCCATTTCCTTCTCCAATAAATGAAAGTGAAAAGTGAAAGTGAAGTTGCTCAGTAGCTGACCCTACTTCTGCTTTATTGACTATGCCAAAAACTTTGACTGTGTGGATCACAATAAACTGTGGAAAATTCTGAAAGAGATGGCAATATCAGACCACCTGACCTGCCTCCTGAGAAACCTGTATGCTGGTCAGGAAGCAACAGTTAGAACTGGACATAGAACAACAGAATGGTTCCAAATAGGGAAAGGAGTACATCAAGGCTGTATATTGTCACCCCGCTCATTTAACTTCTATGCAGAGTACATCATGCAAAATGCTGGACTGGATGAAACACAAGTTGGAATCAAGATTGCTGGGAGAAATATAAATAACCTCAGGTATGCTGATGACACCACCCTTATGGTAGAAAGTGAAGGAGAGCTAAGGAGCCTCTTGATAAAAGTGAAAGAGGAGAGTGAAAACGTTGGCTTAAAAAACTGAAACTCTGAGATTAACTAGAATCTTAGGAATAATACTGATGGTGAAGTAGAGATCCTGAAGGAGAGATTTAAAAGGAAGTAATATATTGGTACATGAATCTTGGGATCCAGATGAGATAGTAGGATGATGGTGATGGTCCTCAAAATGGTTAATGTCTACAAGATCAAGATAATTACAAATAGAACCTTCTGTAACTGAGGGTAATTAGAAAACCCCACCAGGGTGAAAAATGTTAGGTTATTCTCAATGGTAATCCTCAGCATCCTGATGTATAAATTATATTCTAGAAAGCTGATTTATAGCTGAGAAACATGACATATGGTTAAATGAATGACAATGTTACCTTTCTCCAAAGCACTGTATTTTAAAGCACTTATAAGCTACGCTTACATCTAGTGATTTACTTCTGTTTTCCTACTGTGTAAATTTTAAGTAAATGCAGTCCCTCGTTACCTCTTAACTGTTCTATCTGATGCTCTCCTAAGTAAACAACAGCACATCTTTAATAAGCACTTGCAACTCCTTTGTGAAATAAAATGGACCATCCTTTTCTCATAACTCAACTGAAGTTCAGTCAGTTCTTTTCAGTTCAGTCGCTCAGTCATGTCCGACTCTTTGCGATCCCATGGACTGCAGCACTCCCGGCTTCCCTCTCCATCACCAACTCCCGAAGCTTACTCAAACTCATGTCCATAAAGTCGGTGATGCCATCCAACCATCTCATCCTCTGTGATCCCCTTCTCCTCCCACCGTCAATCATTTCCAGCATCAGGGTCTTTTCAAATGAGTCAGTTCTTCACATCAGGTGGCCAAAGTATTGGAGTTTCAGCTTTAACATCAGTCCTTCCGATGAATATTCAGGATTGATTTTCTTTAGTATGGACTCATAGGATCTCCTTGCAGTCCAAGGGACTCTCAAGAGTCTTCTCCAACACCACAGTTCAAAAGCATCAATTCTTTGGTGCTCAGCTTTCTTCACAGCCCAACTCTCACATCCATACATGACCAGTGGAAAAATCATAGCCTTGACTAGTTGGACCTTTGTTGACAAAGTAATGTCTCTGCTTTTGAATATGCTGTCTAGGTTGGTCATAGCTTTTCTTCCAAGGAGCAAGCGTCTTTTAATTTCATGGCTGCAATCACCATTTGCAGTGATTTTGGAGCCCCAAAAGTAAAGTCTGTCACTGTTTCCATTGTTTCCCCATCTATTTTCCATGAAGTAATGGGACCGGATGCCATGATCTTAGTTTCCTGAATGATGTGTGGTTCAACTCTATATGTCTTATGCAATGGAATTCATGCAGTGTTTCTTCCTGGCAGTGATAATCTACAACTATTACACCGCTTTTGGTTGTCCTCTACATTACGCCTTTGTCATATACATTGAGCTTTGTCACATCCCTGTGTCTTTGACATGGTTCTTCAGGGTAGACATCACACAACTTTAATTTGTTTTCAAACAATGAAACTTCCTTTCTGTAGTCATTACCAAGTGGGTCATCTCATCCGTGAAGTTCCTGTGTTTATCCAGTTGGATGGTGTGAACACCACTTTCAACACTTTGTTTTCTCCTTCATTTTGGACCTCTGGCTACCTTACTAAGTACTTCTGAAGATCAGCTAGCCAGCCACTGTAGAAGAGAAAGACAAATGTTCACTGTTCTTGGCTTGCTGCAGGTACATGAAATGATGGTTTCATATAAAATGGTGACAACCATCAGATGAGAAAGGAGGTCTCACATGCTTTCTTTCTTCAAGTAGTTAACTTGATCTTCAGAAGTACTCGTTAAAGGTAGCCAGAGGTCCAAAATGAAGGAGCCAAGCACTATAAAAGAGGATACCAGCAACAAAGAGCTACACACACACACACACACACACACACACACACACAAAGAGGAGAGACAAACATCTACTAGTTTTTGGCTCTAATATTCTATAGTGTAGTGACCTCCATACTTAGTATTTGTCTATATAATTTAAGGAACAAAGAGGTTAAAGGAGCAGTTAAAAAAAAAAAAAAGACTAGGGAAAATTCTGGGGATAATTACACAATTTTTTAAAAAAACAACAAAAAAAGTAAAAATATTTAAAATACTTTGATGAACATATTTAATTTTTAATTGGAGAAAAATTGCTATACAATGTGTTGGTTTCTGCTCGACAAAAACACAAATCAGTCATTATATACATATAGTTATATATACATATATATACACACACACATACAAACACACGCACATGCACATACCCTCTTTCTTCTCTTGTTTCTCTGTCCCTCCACGCCACCCCTCTAGGTTGTCATAGAGCTCCAGGATGGGCTCCCTGTGTTATACAGCAGCTTCCCACTAGCTATCTATTTTTCTAGATTACATATATATGTGTTAATATATGGTATTTGTTTTTACTTTTCTGACTAACTTCACTCTGTATAATAGTTATAATGGCTCTAAGTTCATCCACCTCACTACAACCAACTCAAATTCCTTTTTATGACTGAGTAATATTCCACTACATATATGTATAACATCTTCTTTATCCATTCACCTGTCAGTGGACATATAGGTTGTTCTGATGGCTTGGCTATTGTAAAAAGTGCTGCAGTGAATATTGTGGGGTACATGTGTCTTTTTGACTTCCCTGGTGGCTCAGACGGTAAAGCATCTGCTTACAGTGCAGAAGACCTGGGTTCGATCCCTGGGTCTGGAAGATTCTCTGGAGAAGGAAATGGCAACCCACTCCAGTACTCTTTCCTGGAAAATCCCATGGACAGAGGAGCCCAGTAGGCTACAGTCCATGGGGTTGCAAAGAGTCGGACATGACTGAGCAGCTTCACTTTCACCTTCACTTTCTCATAGTATATGTCCAGTAGTGGGAGTGCTGGATCATATGATAGTTTTATATCTAGTCTCTCTCTCTCTCTCTCTCTTTTTTTAAGGAATTTCCATTCTGTTCTCCATAGTGGCTGTACCAGCTTACATTACCACCAGTGCCAGATGGTTCCCTTTTTCACACATCCTCTCCAGCATTTATCGTTTGTAGATTTTTTGATGATGGCCATTTCACTGTTGTGAAGTGATAGCTCATGGTAGTTTTGATTTGCACTTCTCTAATGAATGATGTGGAGCATCTTTTCATTTGTTTATTGGCTGTTTGTATGTTTTCTTTGGAGAAATGTCTGTTTATGTCTTCTCCCCATTTTTTGATTGAACTGTTTTTCTGATATTAAGCTATATGAACTGCTTATATATTTTGAAGATTAATCCACTGTCAGTTCCTTTGTTTGCAGTTATTTTCTCCCATTCTGAGGGCTGCCTTTTCATCCTGTTTATAGTTTACTCAACTGTGCAAAAGCTTTTAATTTTAACTGTGGCTCAGACAGTAAAGAACCCACCGGCAATGTGGGAGACCTGGGTTGGATCCCTGGGTTGGGATGATTCCCTGGAGAAGGAAATGGGGATCACTCCAGTATTCTTGCCTGAAGCATCCCCATGGACAGAGGAGCCTGGCGAGCTACAATACATGGGGTCACAAAGAGTCAGGCATGACTGAGTGACTAAGCACAGCAAGCCCCACTTGTTTAGTTTTCATTTCCATTCCTCAAGAGGTGCGTCAAAGAGGATATTGCTGCAATATATGTCAAAGAGTGCATTGCTTGTGTTGTCCTCTAAGAGTTTCATAGTTTCTGGTCTTAAAATTTAAGTCTTTAAACAATTTTGAATTATTTTTTTGTGTATGGTGTTAGGAAATGTTCTAATTTCATTGCTTTACACATAGCTGTCCAGTTTTCCCTGTACCATGTATTGAAAAGGCTGTCTTTCTCCATTCTATATTCTTGCCTCCATTGCTAAAGATAATGTGCCCATGGATGGATGGGTTTATCTCCCGGTTTTCTATTTTGTTCCCTTTGTCTAAATTTCTGTTTTTGTGACAGTACCACATTGTCTTGATGTCTGTAGCTTTGTAGCATAGTCTGAAGTCAGGGAAGTTGATTCCTCCAGTTTTGTTTTTCTTTCTCAAGATTGTTTTGACTATTGAAGGTATTTTGTGTTACCACATGAAATTGTAAAGTTTTTGTTTTGTTCTGTGAAAAATGTGATTTGGGTTATCTGGGTTCTGTGAAAAATGTTACCTGGTTATGTTACCATCATTACCTGGGTCATTAAGATGCTTATTGTATAGTTCCCTTGTGTATTCTTGCCACCTCTTCTTAGTATCTTCTGCTTCTCTTAGGTCCATATCATTTCTGTCCTTTAATGAGCCCATATTTGCATGAAATGTTCCCTTGGTATCTCTAATTTTCTTGAAGAGACCTCTAGTCTTTCCCATTGTATTGTTTTCCTCTATTTCTTTGCATTGATCACTAAGGAAGGCTTTCTTACCTCTCCTTGCTCTTCTTTGGAACTCTGAATTCAGATGGGTGTATCTTTTCTTTTCTCCTTTGACTTTAGCTTCTCTTCTTTTCTCAGGTATTTGCAAGGCCTCCTCGGACAGCCATTTTGCCTTTTAACATTTCTTTTTCTTGGGGATGGTCTTGCTCCCTGTTTCCTGTACAATGTCACAAACCTACATCCATAGTTCTTCAGGATCTAATCCCTTGAATCTATTTGTCACTTCCACTGGTATAATTGTAAGGGATTTGATTTAGGTTATACCTGAATGGTCTAGTGGTTTTCCCTACTTTCTTCAACTTAAATCTGAATTTGGCAATAAAGAGTTCATGATCTGAGCTACAGTCAGCTCCTGGTCTTCTTCTGGTGATTGTATAGAGCTTCTTCATCTTTGGTTGCAAAGAATATAATCAATCTGATTTCAGCATTAATCATCTGGTGATGTCCATGTGTAGAGTCTTCTCCTGTGTTGTTGCAAGACGGTGTTTGCTATGACCAGTGTGTTCTCTCGGCAAAACTCTCTTAGCCTTTGCCCTGCTTCATTTTGTACTCCAAGGCCAAATTTGCCTGTTACTCCAGGTATCTCTTGACTTCCTACTTTTGCATTCCAGTCCCCTATGATGAAAAGGACATCTTTTATTGGTGTTAGTTCTAGAAGGTCTTGTAGGTCTTCATAGAACCGCTCAACTTCAGCTTCTTTGGCATTAGTGGTTGGGCATAGACTTGGATTATATGATATTGAATGGTTTGCCTTGGAAACAAACAGAGATCATTCTGTCATTTTTGAGATTGCACCCAAGTACTACATTTTGGAGTCTTATTGACTATAAGGGATACTACATTTCTTCTAAGGGATTCTTGCCCACAGTAGTAGATAAAACGGTTGTCTGAATTAAACTTGCCCATTTTAGTCCATTTTAGTTCACTGATTCCTAAAACATTGACGCTCACTCTTGCCGTCTCCTGTTTGACCACTTGCAATTTACCTTGATTCATGGACTAACATTCCAGGTTCCTATGCAACATTGTTCTTTACAGCATCCGACTTTACTTCCATCACCAGTCACACCCACAACTGGGCGTTGTTTTCTCTTTGGCTCTATCTCTTCATTATTTCTGGAGTTATTTCTCCACTTTTCTCCAGCAGCATATTGGGCACCTACTGACATGGGGAATTCATCTTTCAGTGTCCTATCTTTTTGCCTCTTCATACTGTTCATGGGGTCTTCAAGGCAAGAATACTGAAGTGGTATTATACAGAAAATATAACCAATATTTTATAATAAAATTAAAATGAGTAAAATGTGTATAAACTTTGAATCACTAGTGACGTTGTATACCTGAAACTAATACGATAATGTAATTACTGTACTTCAATTGAAAATAAATATGTTTTGAGACTGATATTTGAAACATAGATTTTTAAAAAATATTTCATAATCTCACAAAAATATCAGATCTAGACAGTTCTTCAGATGATTTTAATTTTAAAGTTATTAATACTTAACAAGGACAGATGCTCAGAGAGCAAGTTATATGGTTCATTGAACCCAATATTCAGGAGGAAAAAAATTGTTCTATTGATCTCTCTTGCAATTGGGGGCTTCCCTCATAGCTCATTTGGTAAAGAATCTGCCTGCAATGCAGGAAACCTGGGTTCAATTCCTGGGTCTGGAAGACCCCCTGGAGAAGGAAATGGTAACCCACTCCAGTATTCTTGCTTGGAGAATTCCATGGAGAGAGGAGCCTGGCAGTCGACAGTCCATGGGGTCGCAAGAGGGGGACATAACTTAGTGACTGACCACCACCACTACCTCTTGTAATTGGAGTAAAGAAAGAAAAATACCCAGAAGTATGTTATTTTTAATTATTTATTTATTTATTTGTTTGTTTTACACTGGGCAAGTCTGATAACTTCTGTTTCCTTGAGAAATTGTAAGGTTCCCAAAACAATATTCAAGGAAGAAAGGTAGCTCTCACAGTTGGGAAATAAGTGTATCCTGTCTCCCTGAATGATCCTCAGAATTAGTCAGTGCCTTGATTAATTGTCTTTTGGGGACACAGGTTTTCCCCAGAAGGCTTTTAACTGTAAACAAGTCTTGGCCTTTTCTTGATATTGCCAACTTCCCCTTTTTAGGATCCCCTTCTGTCATAATTCTGATTACCACTAAAAGTTTCCTCATGGTTAGCTTCTGTTGGAAATATGACTCTTTGATAGACACCATTTTGAAGCCTGTCATCTTGTGGTCAGGCTCTGGTTAGACATGTAAACACGCAACTAAGAAAATGGTGTGTAATGAGCCTCCTGAGGATGTGAAAATTTCAAACAGATCACAATAACCATAATAGTAAGTAAAGATTGTTCAGTCTTAATTGAATACACTTGGATCTTGAAGGGGTTTATAAAAGTTACTGAGGTAGCAAGTCTTTGGTTTCTATATCTTGGCCTTTTCTTGATATTGCCAACTTCCCCTTTTTAGGATCCCCTTCTGTCATAATTGTGATTACCACTAAAAGTTTCCTCATGGTTAGCTTCTGTTGGAAACATGACTCTTTGATAGACACCATTTTGAAGCCTGTCATCTTGTGGTCAGGCTCTGGTTAGACATGCAAACACGCAACTAAGAAAATGCTGTGTAATGAGCCTCCTGAGGATGTGAAAATTTCAAACAGATCACAATAACCATAATAGTAAGTAAAGATTGTTTGTTCAGTCTTAATTGAATACACTTGGATCTTGAAGGGGTTTATAAAAGTTACTGAGGTAGCAAGTCTTTGGTTTCTATTATTGCTGGATTTGATCTATCAGTTAAATAACAATGGTTTCTGATGAGACGGATAAGCTATCCGCACTCAGGTTTGCCTATCAAATAAGGGAATAGAATAATTTATGCTATTCTTCATAGGTATAAACCATTGTCATTGACTTGTTTAGATGGCTAATATTTTTTGAGTTAATTGTGCTTTTACAGGAACACTATAGATGATTATGATGATAGACAACAGATAAATAGATACAGACACACTCAATTACACATCAATACAACTCCACAGCTCAATTAGAGCACTTCAATTCAAGGTGATTCAGCTTTCTGCAAAAGTTTACTCATGTGAATTACCATAAGGAAACTTTCATTAAATAGGGCACCACTACAAGCTTTTCAACTCTGGAGCTCTCTCCCTTTTTCGAAAAATGACTCTAGTGGTGAAGAATCTGCCTGCCAATGCAGGAGATCCTAGAATCACAAATTTGATCCCTGGTTTGGGAAGATCCCCTGGAGGAGGAAATAGCAACCCACTCCAGTATTCTTGCCTGGAGAATCCCAGGGGCAGAGAAGCCTGGCAGGCCACAGTCCATGGGGTCACAAAGAATCAGAGATGACTGAGTGACTAAGCACACACAAACACACAATTTAACCAGAACATGGGAGGGTTTGCTTTATTGATTGGATTTCCCTGAGAAGAATTGTAATATTTTCTCGAGATCTATTCTTTCTTAATTCTAATGATACTATGGTCTCTCTCTCTCTCTCTTTTTTTTTTCCTTATAGGATGTAATTTATTTTACTGAAACTTGAAGGTCAGCAAGAATACAAATCTTCATGGGTAGAGGGCACTTGATTACACCTTAGACCAGGAACTTTACTCAGGAGAGCACTTCCAATCTGTTTTTTTAAACACATGACTGAGAAATCTACAATCACTGAAACTGAGTTTTCACCAGCAGTGCTGTGCTGTCAGTCACTCAGTCATGTCCGATTCTTTCCAACCCTGTGGACTGTAGCCCACCAGGCTCCTTTGTTCACGGGGATTCTCCAGGCAAGAATACTGGAGTGGGTTGCCATGCCCTCTTCCAAGGGATCTTCCCAACCCGAGGACTGAACCCAGTTCTCCCACATTGCAGGCAGATTCTTTACTATCTGAGCCACCAGGGAAGCCCAATAGGGTAGCCATGATGGAACACGGTATATGGAAAATATGCTAGATCAGAAAAACATGTGTCTTACACTGAATTTCTCCAAATGGAGACAGGACAGAATTATGATTTTTTAGATTGTCCCAAAGCTTTCTACAAGCAGGCAATTGAGGTAATGAACAAAGGCTGAGTGGCACAATAGCACAAGTAACAGAGGAGTTGATTCTGGCTATGTAATATTCCATTATGTATATGTACCACATCTTCTTTATCCATCCCTTTGTTGATAGGTGTTCTTCTTCATCCCTGACTTTAGACAGTTACAAAAACATTGCCTAGCAGGCTTCATGGGAAAATCTGCCACCTCCACATGAGACTTGCTGCATAGCCAATGCACTGCAATCTCTGAAAGGATGCAGTCAGACTCAAACTCCTGTGGCTAGTCATGTTCTTAGATACATTGGTATTTATGTCCTGGGCATCTTCATTGCTAGGTCTGTTTATCTGAAGCTTTGGAAAGAGGCTTTCCTCACGTGGCCTCCCCGGTGGCTCAGTGGTAAAGAGTCTGCCCACCAATGCAGGAGGCACAGGAGATGCTAATTCTATCCCTAGGTTGGGAAGTTCCCCTGGAGAAGGAAATGGCAATCCACCCCAGTATTCTTGCCTGGAAAATCCCATAGACACAGGAGCCTGATGGACTATGGTCTGTAGGGTCACAAACAGTCAGACAGGTCTGAGCGACTGAGCACTTCTTCAGATACTTCTGCCAAAGCCTCCTTGTAGGGGGAGAAGGGGAAAACTTTAAGACTTCTTCCACTCTGATTCAGTGCTCTATTTTTCTATACCTTGTCCTTTTCTTCTCTCTCTTCCCTTGGCTTTAGGATCATGAAGTTGCAGGAGCTACTTTTTTTAGGGCACCCTCAACAGTGACGCCATTCCATAAAGGGACAAGAAACATGGAGCAGGTGCTTTCTCCAGCTTTAGACTCATGATATCACTGTAAGTGGTTAAGTGCTTCCCTGTCACTTTGTTTTGGCTCATTCTTTTTTTCCCCCTAAATTTCCTATATATGCAGTTCAGCTCTCTCTCTCAGCTCAGCTTGTCTGACAATAACTTATTTTTCTTATATTTTCTGTACAGAATTTTTTTTTTTTAAAGAATCAGACTGTGGGAAACAGGACACCTGAAAATGCATTCATTTCTTCATCAAGCTGTTATTGAATTATTATGGCTCAGACATCATAAAAATTACATTAAATATCAGTAAAGCATGACCCTTCAGTTTAAGAAGTAGCTTATGATTGGGTAGGACTAAAATTAGGTCAGTAGAGTCTTACAGTTTCTACTAATATGATAGAAGTACATTTAGAGTACAGCAGTGACACAAAATAAATCTTGTCAGCATGGAGAGTGGAGGTAAGTCAGAGTCAAGGGGGAGTTTGTATGTTAGAGATCAGTGCTGAATTTTGAAAACTGTGTAGATGATTTTCAGATGATGGATGTTCTGAGAATATTCTGGTAGAGGAATAAGAAAAGATATAGCTAACTGAAGACAGGAGATTGCAAATTGCTCAGCATGGCAGAGTAATGAGTCAAATTGTGGGGGCAGAGGCAGAGGCTAGTAGGAAATGGACCAGCAGAAGGAGGACCTTGAGTGCTTTGTGTGTGGTATCCATCTCTCTGGTTGGTGGTTAGTGCTTAGTTTGAATGAGAATTAAAGGCAAAGATCATGACACCCAGCTACACCTCATTTATCGATTCTTATATCTGCTTATCACTCTTTTTTAATCCGATCAATTCTACACAGTGAGATAAGATATTTAGAAACAGTCTTATTCAAAACCATCAACATTTCTAGTCTCTTTGTCTGGATTTCAAACAATCTCAACTATAGAATACAATTTTTATTATTTCTCCCTTCATCCATATGCAATAGCTTAATTTTTACTTTAAGAAAATACAAGGAGAATCCCCCATTTTAAGATCTCTTGCACAATTTGGCCCTGCTTCCAACTTCTTTCTTGCTTTTTGATTTATGTTTTTCTTAAAAGTAACTTGTTTCTGCCTGCTTCTTGTATTAATATCTATATTTTCCATATTGTATTCTTTTGTCATGTTTAGCATAACAATTTTCAATTATAGAGACAAATAGACATTAGAAACTTCTATAAAAGTCATCATGAGCTGACATTGAAAAATATAAAAACACACCTGGCTCACACCTGGCTCAGTGTATATAAATAAACACACTAGAAACAATCACCTCATTTTAAGATTCCTACTAAAATTTCACAATCAGTCAAGAAGAAAAACTTTGACCAAAGGCATGGTAGAGGAGAATGGAATGAAACATGTTTTGAAATGGAAGTCTTGGTAAGTCGGGCAAAAATCCATCAGAATGGGAAATATAGTCTGTCATTTTATACTTCTTCAGTTTTCTCATTCTGAAAGCAAATTATCATAGAATCATCTTATAATCCTTCTTTTATTCC
This sequence comes from Cephalophus harveyi, assembly GCA_006410635.1. NCBI lineage: Eukaryota > Metazoa > Chordata > Mammalia > Artiodactyla > Bovidae > Cephalophus > Cephalophus harveyi. The sequence goes on from SJYT01013042.1 coordinate 368,805, forward strand.
CCTTTCCATAACAAAATCAATATTCAATTAATTTTGACATTTTCATTCAATTAATTTTCCTCCAACTAATTTTTATTAAACTGCTGTTGATTTTTATCAAACTGCTGTCATTTCCAAGAGTTTTCAGTCCATTTGCATTACAAGGCGACTAGTTTATATGATAAGAACTATCAAAATGTTTCTCATTGAACTCCCTGACAATAATTTTCCCACATCCATCTATAAATCATTACCAGGCCAATATTTCCAAAACAGAAATAGATATTCCAATGTTTTATCACATGCAAAAATTGATCTTATATCCCTTCCCATCCTAGTATCACCTATCTTTAAACATATTATTTTAGTTAGTTTTATACATAAAGACTTTCCTAGACTTCATATTACAAAATGATATTTTTTCAACTATCATTTTGCAAAATCTATTTGAAAATTATTTACTTAGATCATACTTTTAAATTTATTTTTAAATTTGAATTGTTTATCACTAAACTATTCAATTTTGCTTCGTCTGTCTAGATATACAATTAAACCATTATCTATTTTACCTTTCTCTGTTTAGGCAGTGACTAGAGACGAGAGTTTAAGAGTGCATGTATGTAGGGGGAAGATGCAAAGAAATTTCCCATCTCCATTTGTGCCTATGATAAAACCTGAATATCATATTTTGCATGCAGATTTTGTCAACAGTTAAAAACCATGATATGCTGTTCACTTTATTTTGAGAGACACTTGATTTCAGAAGTAAGTAGGTCATTTCACATTTCTTGATATGCACACAAATATCCATTTTGAGTGACTTTAAGAATCAGTTTCCAGATAACCCCAATGCTGAAAGCGTTTATGATTTTTAAAGAAGAGTCACTGGACTGGAATGAACTAACATGGATTAATGTTCTGAGTCAGTAACACATTGCTCAGTTGTTCAGTCCTGTCTGACTCTTTGCAACACCACAGACCATAGCTTGCCAAGCTTCTCTGTTCGTAACATTTTCCTGGCAAGAACACTGGAGTGGGTTGCCATTTCCTTCTCCATGGGATCTTCCCAACCCAGGGATCCAATCCGAATCTCCTACACTGTAGACAGATTCTTTACCACTGAGCCACTAGGGGAGCCCAGTAACACACTGGGGATGAAAAATTAACAGGTTGGACAAGTCAGTCTTCTTGATCCTTTCAGCTCATACATTCTGTGATTTTGGGATGAGCTGTTTCAAATGTATCTGTTTTCATTCCTCTTTTAGCAGGTACACTTCCCTCTAGAAGATGGAAAAAGCCCATGAGAGTTCTCTGATTGGTTTTGTCCTTGTAGGATTCTCAGACCACCCTCGCCTAGAGGCTGTGCTCTTTGTATTTGTCCTTTTGTTCTATCTCCTGACCCTTGTGGGAAATATCACCATTATCATCATCTCATACCTGGATCCTCCTCTTCATACCCCTATGTACTTCTTTCTCAGAAACCTCTCCTTTCTGGACATCTGCTTCACTACTAGCCTTGCACCTCAGACCCTAGTTAACCTGCGAGGACCAGAGAAAACCATCACTTACGGTGGTTGTGTGTTACAACTCTATATTTCTCTAGCACTGGGCTCAACCGAGTGTATCCTCCTGGTTGTGATGGCCTTGGATCGCTATGTTGCTGTTTGCAAACCTCTTCACTATGTGGTCATCATGAACCCACGGCTGTGCCAGCAGCTGGCATTTATCTCCTGGCTCAGTGGTTTGGCCAATTCCTTGATTCATGCAACCTTTACTGTGCAGTTGCCCTTTTGTGGCAACCACAGCCTGGATCATTTTATTTGTGAAGTACCAGCTCTCCTTAAGTTGGCTTGTGTGGATACCACCATCAATGAGTTGGTCCTTTTTGTTGTTAGTATCCTGTTTCTCCTGATCCCCCCAGCACTCATCCTTATTTCCTATGGCTTCATAACTCAAGCAGTGCTGAGGCTCAAGTCAGTGGAGGCAAGGCGCAAAGCCTTCAGCACCTGCTCCTCCCACCTTACAGTGGTGATCATTTTCTATGGCACCATAATTTACATGTACCTGCAACCAAGCCACAGTTATGCTCAGGACCAAGGCAAGTTCATCTCACTTTTCTATACCATGGTGACCCCCACCTTAAATCCTATTATTTACACTTTAAGAAACAAGGATGTGAAAGATGCTCTGAAGAAACTTCTAACAGGAAAATTGTGCTCTCTACAGACATGAAGTGCAAGGAAGTAATCACAAGTCATGTAGTTACTCAGTTTCTACTTAGCCAAAACACTGTTCTCAATTTTACACAAATTAAATTATTGTTCACTTGTTTTATCTACATAAGGAAACTTCTCTTCTTTTATGTGTAAATAACAAAAAGTATATATCTTTATTTGTTGAGAGCTTGAACCACGGGAAACAGAATTGTGCATGGGTATACATTGTGACCTCACCACAAAGTCTGTATTTTACTTCTGACACTTATTCCCAAGGATTCAGAGAAAAAAAAAAAAGTAAACCATTAAGTATTTACCAATTGTTCACTGAAAGTTAAGAAATTTTGATAGACTTTTCTAAGACCACTTTCAAATAAAAATTATATTTATAAAGATAACATAATACATTTTAGCTGTTTATCTATAATGTATATTCTCTTGAGCATATTTTCTCTATTAAATATTAAGGACTTTTAGCCACCTTATCTAATTTGTTTTCAATTTTAGTTAATTGTCCAACTTTCTGTCAAATACATCACATTTATTTTCTACTGCTGCACTCATCAAAGCTTCACATTGGAAAATAAGTATTTTATGCATGCACTTCCTCTACCCAAACAGGAAAAAAAAAAAAAAAACCCTCATAGTGTCAATTTATTACTCAGGAAGATATTGTATTAACTTTTCTTTTCCATAACCAATTTATCATTTAAAAATACCTTTTAGGAAGAAGCAAGTGAAATAAAATATTCTAAACATATCATTTTGGATAACTTACTAAGTGCATCTCCTTTTGTGTTCTTAGGTCATGGCATACAAAATTTTTAAGAGAAAAAGTAATTCAATAATTTTGTTCTAAATCATGTTCTAATCAGATAAGAATAATTGCACTTCAAAATGCACCATTATTTTTAAAATAATTTTTATCACTTAAAGTAATGAAGTCTCAGTCAAAGATTATCTAATGAATCTTAGTACATCAAGAAAACATTACAGTTATGAAAAGTTGGGTCACTTTTGGTATAATTTTTTTCTTTTTTGCATTGTAAACACACGGATCCCACTCCATATACAACATATGATTCTGTATAGGCTACAGTAGTAATTCTGTAAATATATGTGTGTTTAAGTGTGTGTATGTGTGTTTGTGTTATACTATTTGGAAAAGAACAGAGCAAATATGAAAGTATAATGATAAGTAGCAGAAAACAAATTATATTTGATTGATAATTCATTGTTCCTAGTACATCGTCTCATAAAGAGGGCAATGGGCTATCAAAGCTTTTCTGTTGTGTCATTTTCAACAAAGCAGTAAAAGTTCTGACAAGTCAATATTTTTTCTTTTTCAAAACAGGCATTAATGATGTGCAATACTATTCTACATTGAAATTTATAACTCTAATCATTTTATGTGGAGAATAAATCATTCCCTATAGCAAAAATGGGTAAGCTACCCATTAGAAATGGAATTTCCTGTTAATATGAAACTTCTAAAACTAGATTTGAGGCTTTCCAAGTGGTGATAGTGGTAACGAACCCACCTGCCAATGCAGGAGATGTAAGAGATGCAGGTTCGATCCCTGAGTCGGGAAGATATCCTGGTGGAATGGAAGGCTTGGCAACCCACATCAATATTCTTTGCCTGGAGAATCCCATGGACAGAGGAGCCTGGCGGGTTATAGACCATAGGGCGGCAAAGAGTCAGATACAACTGAAAAGACATATCATCAAAACTAGATTTCAGAAATATAAATATGAGCAATTTTCAATTAGATATCAAAAGATAATGTGGAACTTTGCACAATATCAATAACTTAAAATATGGGGAAAAATGATTATAAAGCTGAATGCTGACAGATAATTCAAAAGTAACTATGTGCAGAGTAAACAACTCTTGATTATGTGTGGTATAAATAAGAAGTAGCTTCAATAAACATTTTCTTTACCATGGAAAATTTGGGTTACAGAGTAGTATTTCACTTTATTTCTTATTGAAGTTAAAGTTGGTGTTATCTGTTGAACATGGCAAAGACTGAAAATGTTCCTCGGATAAGAGGTGGAGAATCAAAATTCATACAAATATTGTGTGTTGCAAGAAAATGAAACACGATATGCATAAAAGGATTTGAATTAATAATGCATTTTCATTCTGGTTAATGAACAGACATTTAAAAAGACAAGATTTTCAATACTATGATTGTGACTACGCTTCCAAACTAATGAAAATAACAAAGCTTCTGGATTTGATTAAACCAATGCCACAGAATATTTGTCTTTAGGAAAATAAGTTAAAAAAGGAAGTTATATATTGACAGTACTTTTTTATTATACCAACTTTGCCTAGAGAAGAAAGGAAACAAAAAGGCATAGCTATGATCAAAAGTGTCCTAGCTCAGGGATAACGTAAATATTTAATTATATTTAGCCAGATAATATGACACCAAATTTGAAAAATCACGTTTTAAGGTTGAGAATTTACCTTTTTGATCAGATAATTAGCATGTGGTATAAAAAGCTTGCTTTCTGTGATTTAAAAAATAAGCCATATTTTGATAATATTTTCACTAATTGGGTTTTAAAATTATAAAATATCTGACTATCTTATAAATATCATCCAAACAAAATTTAATCTTAGCATACTACAAAATATAAATAAGAACCACCAAATTAGTTTGCCAACATCTCTGAACAGAATATTTCCAACTTCAGACCTGTTTATGGATTTTTTGATCAATCTAAATAAAAAAATCATTAATACTTGTTTCCATGTTCAGAAACCTATAAATTTACAGTAATTTTTTAAAATTTAATAGGAAAAATATACAAAATGCTTAGCTTAAGCTATTTTTTAGCAGAATATTTAATTTTAATTTTATTGGGGTATCATTGATTTACAATGATGTGTTCATTTCAAATGTACAGCAAAGTGAGAGTTATACACATATATATACCACTCTATTTTGGGGTTCTTTTCTCATATAGGCCATTAGAGAGCATTGATTTGGAGTTTCCTGTGCCATACACTAGGTTCTTATCAGTTATCTATTTTAAATACAGTACTGTATATATGTGTGTATATGTCAATACCAATCCCCCAGTGTATCAGTCCCCTCGTACCTCCTGGTAACCATAAGTTTTGTTTTCTACATCTACTCTCTTTTTTGTAGATCAGTTCATTTGTTACCCCCCCCTTTTTAAAAATTACACATGTACATGATAGTGTATGATATTTGTCATTTTCTGTCTGACATACTTCACTAAGCAGGACAATCTCTGTAACCACAAATGGCATTATTTCATTCTTTTTTAATGACTGAGTAATATTCCTTTGTATATATGTTCCACATCTTCTATATCCATCCTTCTATTGAGGGACATTTAGATTGATTCCATGTCCTTGCTATTGTAAACTGTGCTGCAGTGAACATTAGAGTGCATGTAGTTTTCCAAATTATGGTTTTCTCCAAATATATGCCTACGAGTGGGATTGTGGGATCATATGATAGCTATATTTTTAGATTTTTAAGAAACTTCCATACTGTTCTCCACAGTGGCTGTAACTATTTACATTCCTCCAACAGTGTAGGAGGGTTCCTTTTCTTCACACCCTCTCCAGAATTTACTGTTTGTAGATATTTTGATAATGGTCATTCTGGCTTGTGTGAAGTGATACATCATTGTAGTTTTGATTTACATTTCTCTAATGATTAGTGATGTTGAGCATATTTTCATGTTCTTTTTAGTCATTTGTGTGTCTTCTTTGGAGATAAAACTATTTAGATTTTCTATCCATTTTTTTCGGAGAAGGCAATGACACCCACTCCAGTGTTCTTGCTTGGAGAATCCCAGGGATGGGGGAGCCTGCTAGGCTGCCATCTATGGAGTCACACAGAGTCAGACACGACTGAAGTGACTTAGCAGCAGCAGCAGCATCCATTTTTTTATTGGGCTGTTTGTTTTGTATCCTGAATTGCATGATCTATTTGTATATTTTGGAGATTATTCCCTTACCAGTTGCTCTGTTTGCAAATATTTTCTTTCATTTTGAGGGTTGTTTTTTCATCTTGTTGTTTATGGTTTACTTTGACCTCCCTGGTGGCTCAGAGGGTAAAGTGTCTGCCTGCAATGCTGGAGATCTGGGTTCGATCCCTGGGTTGGGAAAATACCCTGGAGAAGGAAATGGCAACCCACTCCAGTACTCTTGCCTGTAAAATCCATGGACGGAGAAGCCTGGTAGGCTACAGTCCATGGGGTTGCAAACAGTAGGACATGACTGAGCAACTTCACTTTCACTTTCTTCCATGGTTTACTTTCCTGTGCAAAGATTTTAAATTTATTATTATTATTATTATTTTTTTAGTTTTTTGAATGTTGATTTTTTTTTTTTAATTTTTACTTTATTTTACTTTACAATACCGTATTGGTTTTGCCATACATTGACATGAATCCACCATGGGTGTATATGAGATCCCAATCCTGAATCCCCCTCCCACATCCCACCACATTTCCTCTCTCTGGATCATCCCCGTGTACCAGCCCCGAGCATCCTGTATCCTGTATCGAACATAGGCTGGTGCTTCATTCTTACATGATAGTATACATGTTTCAATGCCATTCTCCCAAATCATCCCACCCTCTCCCTCTCCCACAGAAGTTTAAATTTAATTAGGCCCCATTTATCTTTGTTTTTATGACTCTGGGACTTCCCTGCTGGTTCAGATGTTAATGAATTGGCCTGGAGTGCAGGAGACCTGGGTTTTATCCCTGGGTCAGAAAGATCCCCTGGAGAAGGGAATGGCTACTCACTCCAGTATTCTTGCCTGGGAAATCCCATTGACAGAGAAGCCTGGTGGGGGTACAGTCCATGGGGATGCAAGAGTTGGACACGACTGAGTAACTAACCTTTCACTTTCACTTTTAACTGTTTTTATTTTTTTGCCAGTCTAGGCAGTGGATCCTAAAACACTTTGCTGTGATTTAAGTTAAAGAGTGCTCTGCCTATGTTTTCCTCAGAGTTTTATAGTGTGAGCCTTATATTTAAGTGTTTAATGCATTTTGAGTTTATTTTTGTGTATGGTGCTAGAAAGTGTTCTAATTTCATTATTTTACACGGAGCTGTTCAATTTTTCCAGCATCACTTATTGAAGAGACTGTCTTTTCTCCATTGTGTATTCTTGCCTTCTTTGTTGTAGATTAGGTGACCATAGGTATATGGGTTTATCTCTGGGCTTTCTATCTATTCCTTTGATCTATATTTGTTCTTGTGCCAGCACTATACTGTTTTGATGATTGTACACAGAAGTTTTGTGTAGCACAGGCAACAACACAATTAAAGTAATACAGAGGACTGTTCAATTAATGTTTCTGGGGTGACTAATTATTCTTTGGAAATAAACTAGAGCCATGTGCCCACACTTTGCCTAAAATTGACTGGAATTTAAATAGTTAAATGTAATAACTAAGAAAACACAATAGACAAAGTGTGCTTTGAGCATGGTCAGGGGCAACTTTATAACACATATGTTATTTTAAAAAATTCTATTATGTGCCTTCATCATATTTTATTGTTTGGCCTTAGAGCATTCTTTTTTTTTTAATAGCCATTGATCATCCTGAGAGGGTAACAGGCAGGAAGGCCAGGTTCTCCAAAGGGAGGAAATAGCTTGCAAGTGTCAGACATTTTTATCTCTCTTAAGTGGCAGGAGGAAACAAACTAGCGATATTTTTTCCTTCTGTATACAAATTTAAAAGGAGGTTTCTCTTAAACTTCTGTGTTGCCATGACACCTGGTTTCACCTGAAGTTAACCAATGCCTTTTTCTTATGGAAATGTTTATCTTAAGCTATGCTAATGTACTATACCTTTACCCCAAACTCTGTCTTCAAGTCGGTTCTGCCTTTTGGCTCAGAACCTACTAGACAAACCAGTATGTTATACTCAGATATTGTTCCTCTAATCTATGTAAATGAAACTATTTGTATGGTGATCTGCCCTTCTTCAAGTTTCAAGTTAATCATTTTATGGCCCAAGATGAACCATTTGGTGCCAAGATTATCCCAAAATGCATCTTATGGGTGAGGGGCCTGGTGCCATTCTGAGTTTTAAGACATTGCTTTCTTTCATTAACAGACTGCTAGTGGCTATATAACATCCAGCTAAAGACTAGCAGGGGGGTACTCTTTCTGCCCCCTTCTGATGCCTATGTCAGAAGCTTTCTCTATCTCCTTTATACTTTAATAAAACTTTATTACACAAAAGCTCTGAGTGATCAAGCCTCGTCTCTGGCCCTGGATTGAATTCTTCTTCTCCGGGGGCCAAGAATCCCGGCATCGTGATTCAACGACAACCTTTCAATCCTATTTATTTGGCTGTGTTGGGTCTTAATTGAGCATGTGGGGTCTTTCACTGAGGCACACAGACTCTCTAGTGGTATGTGGGCTCAGTAGTCGCAGCATGTGTGCTCTCTAGTTGTGGCTCACAGGTTTAGTTTCTCTGTGGCATGTGGGATCTTAGGTCCCTGACTAGGGTTTGAACCCAAGTCCGCTGCATTTAACCACTGGACCATCAGGGAAGTCCCTCTTCATCATATTTTAATAATAAAGAGAAAAATCTTTACTTTCCTAAAAATGTGTTACTGTTTCAGTGTGTATATAATTAAATATCTGTGTATTTTAAAAGTAACTTAGAGTAATTAAAAATAATATGCTTCCATTATGTTAGACATCTTTATTATTATTATTTTTTAAATAGACTGTTAAAATGAAATTTCCAGTTACTTTGTGTATGTTTAAACAAGTTTATTTTACTTTGCCCTAAGTGATAATTATGGAACTATAGAAAGTAAATTCATAGAGCCTATGTCATAGACATGATGTATATACTATGTCCAAATTGTTCTTCAACTGTGAATAAATTATGAGCTAGATCAATTCTTTACCTAGGCACACACACAACAGACAAACCATGGGTGTTACAATATGCCCTCATGAAACACTGACCCACAAAATACATTTGACTGGTCAAACAAGTTGTAATAGTTCAAAACATCATACTGGCAGTCTAATTTTAAATTTTCTGTTAACACGTTTGATGTCTTTTCTTTTATTTATTTATTTTTTAATCTCAAAAATATACAAGCAACTCCTGCTGCTCAATTCCAGAAAAATAAATGATCCAATTAAAAAAATGGGTCAAAGAACTAAATAGACATTTCTCCAAAGAAGACATACTGATGTCTTTTCTAAAAAGACATGGGCACTTAACATGGCTTCTTATGCATACAGGCTGAATGACTAATTCCTGGATAGTATGAGTTGCTTAATTTTTCAAGTTGCTTGAAATGTTGCCAGTAAGTTAGCCCCAGGGAAATCTAAGCTAGCCTAAGGTCTAGGGAATAAACTGTAGTCCACACTCTGGAATTGCAGATTTTTGGTACTCTACTGATTTTAGTAGCAGAGTTTAAATAATAAAAGATCTTGATATGAAAGAGATGGGTAATCTATTTACTCACATTGATATCAGATGAGAAAGAAAATTTTCAGAATTTTTCCTACAGCATCCAACAGCTGATTGTAAAGAATCCTTGTGCATTCATCTAAGGTCATGGTCTTCCAGCTTGAAGAGTCTGAGTGAGTTGATTGTGAGACTGATTTCTTATAGTTTTCATATAGAAGCCTTTGCTCCTACTCTGGCTTATGCCTCCAACTCCTGTTCATAATTAACTTTCATCCCTAGAAATTTTTTTAAACTGATCCATATCACCATCTTTGTCTCAGTACAGATTTCTGCTTTGTTTTTGTTGTTATCTCTGATTATTTTATTCTCATGATTTCTTTCTCTATCTACATGATAAATCAATGCAACGATTAACCATCAGAATGAACTACTCAGGTAGTACATCTTTATTCATTTTAATGTATAAACTTGTAACTTTAAGACTTGGGGGACCATCTTTGGAGAGATTGTTGACATTTTGTGAGGAAGACACTTTAAACTTACTTATCTATGAAACCAAGTTGATTTTTAATTTTTTAAAACTATACTCTTTAAGAGTCTTTGTTGAATATATTACAATAGTTTTTGTTTTATGTTTTGGGTTTTTGGCCACGAGGCATGTGGGATCTCTGCTCCCTGACCAGGGATTGAACTTGTACAGTCTGCATTGGAAGGCAAAATCTTAATCACTGGACCACCAGGTAAGTCCCAGAAATCAAGTTTAATGACACGTCTTTATTTACAGGTTGTTGTGATGAACACATGAGGTAATGCATTGCAAAACATTTAGAATTCATTTATGTACTGCTCATATGATGCTATTTCTTAATCAATTCTCCATTTTATTAGATTTTTCAAAATAATTCTATAAATTGCTTAACCAAACTGATTTTACTGGGTATTGGTATATGTTATGTATATGGAGAGTGGAGAAGAAAACAAAGATACTAAAATACAAATACTAAACTAAATAGATGTTTAGGATTTTTTAATAAAGTAAATATGGAAAATAATGATATTTTTCTATTCATAAGTGAATGTATTAATGGTGATATGTAAAAGATAAAAAGGTAAAATATTTAAAAATAGACTAAATTAGAAGCTGTATGAAAAATATAGAATAAGTGTGAGTGGCACAAAGTGGAGTTTGAAATAAAACTAAAACTACAGATAATTGGAGTTGAGAATTGGTGGACAGTATGTCAGAAGTTAAGCTAATGTAGCAACTAATAAAAGCAGAAAATCTTTGGGCTTTCCAGGTGGTGCTAATGGTAAAGAACCTGCATGCCAATGCAGGAGATGCAAGAAACATGAGTTTGATCCTTGGGTCGGGAAGATCCCTTGGAGTAGGAAATGACAACCCATTCCAACATTTTTGTCTGGAAAATTCCATGGATAGAGGAGCCTGGAGGGCGACAGTCCAGAGGCTGCAAAGAGCCCAGACACGACTGAGCACAATGAATCTTTAGTTTTGTTAGACATCTCTTCTAAACATCTCAAAATACATATGTACTTCTTTCAGTAACTGGATAAATATTTTATTAAATCTAGAAATAAGCACACCAAGAAACCAACTTTTGTGGAAGTTACATTAGGACCATTCTGGAGGGGAAAGGCAGATGATTATTGATTTAGTTTAGTGAGTAGAAAAGTATGATTTTTTATTTTGCAATGTTATTCTGAAATGTATTCCCCTAAAGAGGACTGAATCTACATTTATAAAGCAAAAACTCACTGATTCAACTCCATCTTTATTCCCAATATTGGTCAAGCACTTCCCAAGGTGTGATTTTATTCAACTCTTCCATACAAACTTGTGAAGCATATACTATTATTGTGTGATTCATATCTTTGAGAATTTGACTAGCACAATATTTTGTCAAAGAATGCTTTGTCCTCAGGAAAAAAAACACACACAAATTAATGCTTTGAATTGGTGAAGTAATTCAAGTTTAGTTTTGATCAAATTAAATTGGTTAATTATCAAGAGAACATTCAAAGCAAAAACTGATTGAAAAGCCTTTTTTTCCCCTCTTTTTAAATTAGTACAGTTAGTTTTCCAAATCATCATTAAATACATAATCATGCCCCTAAACAAAGTAACTACTCTTCTCTTAGATGTATTATTCTTTTTTAAGTCTAACAGGAAATCTTCATAATTTGAGCTACTTATAATGAACAATGGGGGCAAGGTATATACACTATTTCTGCCTGATATGTGAAGAAATTTACAGAAAGGTGATGAAACTGGTCTAAAATCAATCTACTGTAAGTACAGAACAACTATTAGTTCTGTTACCACTGTGCATTAGATTCTTTAGTGATTCTTCATATGGTTTGCAAAGCTCATCCAAAGCTTATTTCTTTGGATTCAACAACCATCAAGATCAAAGTATTTTGAGAAATAATTGACTTTAAACTTTACTGGGTTGGTCTGATTCCACAGGGCATATTAGAGCCTGGGAATAACCATGCTATCTGCTAGTTTGCATATACTGGTACTGGTATTGTCCCACATGCTATGTGCTCAGTCATTAGTCATTTCTGACTCTTTTGTGACTACATGGTCTATAGCCCACAAGGCTCCTCTGTCCATGGAATTTTCCAAGCAAGAATACTGGAGTGCATTGCCATTTCCTATTCCAGGGGATCTTCCTGGCCCAGGGATAGAACCAGAGTCTCCTGCATTGGCAGGTTTTCTACAGAGCCATCAGGGAAACCCATTGTCTTGCATATAATGAAAACATTCATTCCAGTGTTATGCAAATACAAGGATTCACCAAATTTAATAAGGCCCCCTGGCCTGTCAGGAACAAGTTCATCTTATTTGATGAACCATAATTTAAAGCAATGCATTAATGCCTGAAAATGGCTTGAATAGAAGTAAGCATATTTCAATGATACAAAACTACTTAGTTTTAAATCCAGACATCACTGGCTAAGAAAATAGCTTAATTATACTGTGATGCGAGTGACTGACACCAGATTTCTATCACCTAGATTAGAGGTTATGGGAAGGAGTGATGAGTTAGGCAGAGGTCCAAGTGAAGGAAGGAGTTAGCTCCAGCAAAGAGCACAGTGGAAGCAACCAGAAGTGCCAGAGGCAAGTTTTCTCTTTTCCTGTGGCTTCTCCTGGACATTCTGCTTGATTCTAACTCATTTAGAATCTGAGGCTATCATGTCAAAAATGGAATCCCAATGTCATTGTGTCCAGACTCCTTCATGAGGAAAATGAGGAAACATTGAGCTTGATCACACAACTTTACTGACTCTCAAGACACACTTAGGACATAGGCATAATTTTCTTAAATGCTGAGAAAACTATGCTTAGTGTTTAAGTAATGTGAATATTATTAGCTGTGCTAAAGCCAGCCAGCCTAAGGCCACACTCCTAAGACATCCAAAGTACATTATTTCTATCACTCTCACTAAGTGGATATTAGAGTAAATCAGGAAAAGAAAAAAGTGAAAATGTTAGTTGCCCAGTCATGTCCTGTTGCTGCTAAGTCGCTTCAGTCCTGTCCGACTCTGTGCGACCCCATAGACAGCAGCCCACCAGGCTCCCCCATCCCTGGGATTCTCCAGGCAAGAACACTGGAGTGGGTTGCCATTTCCTTCTCCAATGCATGAAAGTGAAAAGTGAAAGTGAAGTCGCTCAGTACTGTCTGATTCTCAGCGACCCCATGAACTGCAGCCCACCAGACTCCTCCATCCATGGAATTTTCCAGGCAAGAGTACTGGAGTGGGGTGCCATTGCCTTCTCCATCCCAACTCTATGCAAATCCATGGACTGTAGCCCATCAGGCTCCTCTGTCCAGGCAACAATGCAGGAGTGGGTAGCCATTCCTTTTTCTAGGGGATATTTCCAACCCAGGGATCAAACCTGAGTCTCCAGCATTGCAGGTAGATTCTTTTACCTTCTGAGCCACCATGGAGGCCCAAATCAGGAAAAGAACAACACTCTTACTCTAGCAACTTTTATAGCAAAGGTGGCTTGGATCATGCTGGAGGGCAGATAAAAGCTAATCTGAATAAGTCAGTCTTCTCTGTCTCTCTTTGAAAGACACTGTCACTTTCAAGGAGATCAAAGAACCCTTCCTATACTTCTTGTCTTGGACCAGATGAGCAGGCCTTAGACATCCTGATCTTTCTTCCACAAAGATAAGTTGTAGTATGCTTTGTTTCTTATTGACTGTTATAAGTTGAATTGTATCCCCTCCAAAGTTCATATGTTGAAATTGTAACCCCAGTACTCCAATTGTGACTTAGTTTGGAGATTGGATCTTTAGAGACAATTGAGTTAAAATGAGGTTACTGTGGTGGGCTCTAATCCAATATGACTTCTGTTTTTATAAGAAGGGGAAATTTGGATACAAAAATACCCAGAGGAAAGTCCACTGACATTCTCCAATATTTATTCTTTTTCTCCTTCATATCTTTATATCATAATAAAAATACTAGAAAAGCAAAATTCTTAAATTAGTTCTTGAAATAACTTTTAAAATATTTTATTATTTAAAAAGTAAGATTATAGTGGGCTTCCCAGGTGGCTGAGTGATGCAGAGTCCATTTGCCAAGTAGTAGACACAAGTTTGATTCCTGGGTCTAAAAAATCCCCTGGAGAAGGAAATGGCAACCCACTCCAGTATTTTTGCCTAGGAAATCCCACGGACAGAGGAGCCTGGTGGTTGCAGTCCATGAGGGTCCCAAAGAGTTGGAAACTACTTAACAAGCAAACAACAATGACAACAACAAAGATTATAATATTAATACCAATGTGTATTCATTCCAACTTTTGAAAAAAATTTCCTCATTCCCAGAGATAACCACACTTATTTCATATATGTTAGAGATTTTTTTAGGTCCTAAAAATCTTTTATACTGTGATAAATTAAAAACTCATTTACTCTAATGACACAAAAATTATATTATGAACAATAAAAGTTGTAGAGGTGACAGATGTTCTCAAAAGAAAATTTAAATTGATGTTTAAAAAGTCAAATTTTAATGGGTCTCAGATGGTTTTTATAGCACTGCTGCTGCTGCTCCTGCTGCTAAGTCACTTCAGTCGTGTCTGACTCTGTGCGACCCCATAGACGGTGGCCCACCAGGCTCCTCTGTCCCTGGGATTCTCCAGGCAAGAATACTGGAGTGGGTTGCCATTTCCTTCTCCAATGCATGAAAATGAAAAGTGAAAGTGAAGTCGCTCAGTCGTGTCCAACTCTTAGCAACCCCATGGACTGCAGCCCACCAGGCTCCTCCACCCATGGGATTTTCCAGGCAAGAGTACTGGAGTGGGGTGCCATCGCCTCCTCTTATTGGTTAAATGAAAACGTTTTGGGGGATCATTGCTTAGGGTAACTCTTATTTGAACCATATAGGCAAACAGGTTGTCTCTTCCTCAAGTCAAAGCTTTTTGCTCCATACTCACTTTCCTGTTCTTACTTAAAATGTTAGGTCCTGTGAGGATACTGATGACACCTTCCAGGTGCAGTGAGAGTGATGAACCATCAGACTCAAGTATCACAGACAAAGTCAATCTTCAGTACTGGTAGGTCCTAAAACAAAGCCAGTCGTGTGCCAATATTTCAGGGCACTGTCTCACATGCTTTTCCTGGAACATGACTTAAAATTGTGACTTTAAAGATCATAGGCTAGCAAGATTTCTACTGTAAGAGAAGACTCAGAGACAGGACACAGTCATGCATTTAGCAGAGACCACTAGGTTAAATCCAGGCCACAGTTCTATTTGGAACATTAGTAAATGTTATGCTAAACTTGCTTATTTCTACTAAAAGCTGTGAAAATTTGACATTATAGTAACTGAAATCTCATAGGGAAACCCGTAGCAATTCCATCACTACCAGCTCTTGACCTGCTAAGATATTTATAGTATCTGCTCAACCTCTGTGAGTGGTTCTGTTACAGCCATTTCAGTGCCCCCCATCCCTGCCACAAACTCACAAACTGCACTGTACCTAGTGCAGTACACTTATTAATAGAATTTGTTGAGTGGATCATTACTAAATGAATACGATTATTTCACCTTTTGCATTAGTTTTCACAACTTGTTATTATGCATGTACATAACCATAGTATCTGAACAGATATGCTTATTTGTTCATTTATAATCTGTTATTGCTCAGACTTAAAAGAGAAACAGCAAGAGAAAAAAGAAAAAGAAAAGTAAGTGGGATTCCTGAACTATGCAGAGAACAGATTTACTTTTTACCATCTTTATGGACCAATTTGTGAGCGTGTGTTTTGCACTATCACTAAGACCATATCCATCTTGAATATTCTCTGACTATTGCTTTTCATGACTTGGGAAGGAAATGACAAATGAGACAACGGTAACTGAATTTATTCTAAAGGGCTTCTCAGACGTGCCTGAACTAAGGCTCATTAGCACCATCTTTTTCCTTTTCATCTATCTCTTTGCCCTCCTGGGGAACATCTCCATCATTGCAGCCGTGAGCCGAGACAGCCGCCTCCACATCCCCATGTATTTCTTCCTGAAGAATCTCTCTTTCTTGGATATGTGCTACACCACAGTCATCATCCCCAAGGCACTGATTAATTCACTCATGGGTTCAGAAGTCATCTCCTTTTGGGAATGTGTGGCTCAGCTCTTCTTATTTGTAACGCTATGTGCTTCTGAGTGCTTCCTGCTCACCTCTATGGCATATGACCGTTGTTTGGCCATCTACAAGCCTCTCCTTTATGGTGTCATTATGAGCAGAAAGCTATGTACAGAGCTTGTTATGGTGGCCTGGTTGAGCGGAGCTTTCTATGCCATCTTTCACACCATCAACACCTTCTCCCTCCAGTTCTGTGGGCCTAATGTCATTGACCACTTTTTCTGTGACAGCTCCCCTATCATGAGACTCTCCTGCAGTGACTCCCACACCAACGAGCAAGTTGGATTTGTGGTGGGTGGGTGTACTATTCTTGGTGCCTTTGCCCTCACCATCATCTCATATGTTCTCATCATTGCTCCCATCGCTCGGACCCACTCTGCTGGTAGTCGTTGGAAGGCCTTTTCCACCTGCTCCTCTCATCTTACTACCATCATTCTGTTTTATGTCACTGGGAGCATTGCTTACTTGAGACCTACTTCTCATTACTTCCCCCTTCAAGGACGGCTAGTGTCTGTGTTTTACTCCATTCTAACACCTAGTCTTAATCCTGTTGTTTACTGTCTGAGAAACACAGACATGCAGGCGGCCCTAAAGAAACTATTTGTCCCATCCAAATAGGCATATTTTTCATATATTAAGCATATTTCTCTGAACATTAACCTAGATAAAATAGTTTCTTGAAACACATAATCTAGTAAAGTGAATAGTGAAGAAATAGAAAATGTAAACAGATTAATAACAAGTAGGGAGATTAAAGCAGTAATAAAAAGAGCTTCCAACAAAGAAAAACCTTGTACCATTGGTTTCGTTGATGAAGTGTACCAATCACTTTAAGAATTAATGCCAACCCTTCTAAAACTCTTCTAAAAAACTGATTATGGAATGCTTGCAAACTAACTTTATTGGGCCAGAACTATCTTCACACCAAGGCGAAAGACACTACAAGAAAATAAAACTGTATGAACTTGGATGAACATAGATACAAAAATCTTCAACAAAATACTAGCAAACCTAACTCATCAGCAAATTAAAAGGTCATACACCATGACCAAGTGAGATTTATCCAGGGATTCCAAGCAGCATGTGCAAACCAATAAACATACTGCACTGCATTAATAGAAGTAAGAGAAAAATTGTATGATCATCTCTATAGATACAGGAAAAACATTTGACAAAATAAGATTTTCATGATAAAAACTCTCAATAAACTGGGTATAGAGGGAACATATGTGAACATAATAAAGCCCACATATAGCAAGCTCACAGCTCACATCCTATTCAACGATGAAAACCTGACATCTTTTCTTCTCTGATTAGAAACAAGAAAAGGGTGCCCACTTTCATCCCCCTCCATTTTATTAAACACAGCAATAGAACTCCACCCAGAGGAAATAGGAAAAAAAAATTTATGTATACTTCATTATAATAAATAAATACATGAAAGAAAAAAAAACTACAAGAATTATTGTGATCCAAAAATAACCAATAGTTTCTGCTTCTCATGGATAATTTAAGCTATTTATGAATCTGAGATACTAATTATATATCCCCCACTCTCCCTTTGAAACTCTATATAGGAAGGAAATAAGCAAATAATTGAATCAAGTTTTTAGGAGAAAAATTCAGTTTTACAAGAGAATTGTGCTATAACTTTGTTCGTTGATTTTATTATAATGAGGTAAACTTTTGCAATAACTTCTCTCCATTAGCACTGTCATAATATAAATAGGCATTTACTTCTAACATTCAGTTCAGTTCAGTTCAGTCACTCAGTCATGTCCAACTCTTTGAGACCCCATGAACCGCAGCGCACTAGGCCTCCCTGTCCATCACCAACTCCTGGAATTTATCCAAACTCATGTCCATTGAGTCGGTGATGCCATCCAACCATCTCATCCTCTGTTGTCCCCTTCTCCTCCTGCCCTCAATCTTTCCCAGCATCAGGGTCTTTTCAAATGAGCCAACGCTTCGCATCAGGTGGCCAAAGTATTGGAGTTTCCGCTTCAGCATCAGTCCTTCCAATGAACGCCCAGAACTGATCTCCTTTAGGATGGACTGGTTGGAGCTCCTTGGAGTCCAAGGGACTTTCAAGAGTCTTCTCCAACACCACAGTTCAAAAGCATCAGTTCTTTGGCGTTCAGCTTTCTTCATAGTCCAACTCTCACATCCATATATGATTACTGGAAAAACCATAGCCTTGACTAGATGGACCTTTGTTGGCAAAGTAAAATGTCTCTGCTTTTGAATATGCTATCTAGGTTGGTCATAACTTTACTTCCAAGGAGTAAATGTCATTTAATTTCATGGCTGCAATCACCATCAACAGTGATTTTTGGAGCCCAAAAAAATAAAGTCTGACACTGTTTCCCCATCTGTTTTCCATGAAGTGATGGGAGCAGATGCATGATCTTAGTTTTCTGAATGTTGAGCTTTAAGATAACTTTTTCACTATCCTCTTTCACTTTCCTCAAGAGGCTTTTTAGTTCTTCACTTTCTGCCATAAGGGTGGCATCATCTGCATATCTGAGGTTATTGATATTTCTCCCAGCAATCTTGATTCCAGCTTATGCTTCCTCCAGCTAAGAGTTTCTCATGATGTACTATGCATATAAGTTAAATAAAGTGAACTGAAGTTGCTCAGTCATGCCGGATTCTTTGCAACCCTGTGGACTGTAGCTTACCAGGCTTCTCCGTCCATGGGATTCTCTAGGCAAGAATACTGGGGTGGGTTACCATTTCCTTCTCCAGGGGATCTTCCTGACCCAGGGATCAAACCTGGGTCTCCCGCATTGGAGGCAGACGCTTTAACCTCTGAGCCACCAGGGAAGCCCCAAGTTAAACAAGTAAGGTGACAATATACAGCCTTGCATTACTCCTTTTTCTATTTGTTGTTCCATGTCCAGTTCTAACTGTTGCTTCCTTACCTGCACATGGTTTTCTCAAGAGGCAGGTCAGGTGGTCTGGTATTCCCATTTCTTTCAGAATTTTCCAAAGTTTATTGTGATCCTTACAGTCAAAATCTTTGGCATAGTCAATAAAGCAGAAATATATGTTTTTCTGGAACTCTCTTGCTTTTTTGATGATCCAGCAGATGTTGTCAATTTGATCTCTGGTTCCTTTGCCTTTTCTAAATCCAGCTTGAACATCTGGAAGTTCACGGTTTACGTATTGCTGAAGCCTAGCTTGGAGAATTTTGAGCATTACTTTACTAGCATGTGAGATGAGTGCAATTGTGTGGTAGTTTGAGCATTCTTTGGCATTGCCTTTCTTTGGGATTGGAATGAAAACTGACCTTTTCCAGTCCTGTGGCCACTGCTGAGTTTTCCAAATTTGCTGGCATATTGAGTGCAGCACTTTCACAGATGAGTGCAATTGTGTGGTAGTTTGAGCATTCTTTGGCATTGCCTTTCTTTGGGATTGGAATGAAAACTGACCTTTTCCAGTCCTGTGGCCACTGCTGAGTTTTCCAAATTGGCTGACATATTGAGTGCAGCACTTTCACAGCATCACTTTTCAGGATTTGAAACAGCTCAACTGGAATTCCATCACCTCCACTAGCCTTATTCATAGTGATGCATCCTAATGCCCACTTGACTTCATATTCCAGGATGTCTGGCTCTAGGTGAGTGATCACATCATTGTGATTATCTGGGTGGTGAAGATCTTTTTTGTACAGTTCTTCTGTGTATTCTTGCCACCTGTCTTAATATCTTCTGCTTCTGTTGGGTCCATACCATTTCTGTCCTTTATTGAGCCCATGTTTGCATGAAATGTTCTGTTGGCACATGGTTATAGAGGTTGGTCCAGCTTCTGCTTGTACAAATATATCAAATAATACTTGCCATCAAAAATAAGATAGGTTTAAGGATTTGACCTAAAGCTGTCTAAACAAAAATTTTGTGAAATCTTTAATCAAGTAAGCTAGTTCTATAATTATATCCTAATGACTCAAACATGCACTTGTGTGTGTGTTAGTCGCTCAGTCGTGTCTGACTCTTTGAGACCCTATGGACTGCAATCCACGAGGTTCCTCTGTCCATGAGATTTTCCAGGCAAGGGTACTAGAGGTGGTTGCCATTTCCTTCTCCAGGGGAACTTCCCAACCCAGGGATCGAACCCGGGTCTCCTGCACTGCAGGCAAATTCTTTACCGACTGAGCTACAAGGGAAGCCCCTATAACATGCACTTAACCATAATCACAAAATACTAAAGTATTTTGTTGAAATAATGAGAACTGGAAAGAATTTATATGCTCATTCACAGAAGTTTAAACAAATTATGGCTCAGCTATATTGTTGATAGTTAAGTGTTAGCAACTTAGTTATGTCCCACTCTTTGGGGACTCCGTGGATTGTAGCCTACCAGGTCATTTGTCAACCGGATTCCACAGGCAAGAATACTGGAGTGGGTTGCCATTCCCTTCTACAGGGGATCTTCCAGACCCAGGAATCGAACCTGGGTCTCAAGCATTACAGGCAGACTCTTTACCATCTGAGCCACCAGGGAAGCTGGCCAAGCAAGCACAGGGAGCTGGGTGTGCTGGGTGCAGGTCGCGGGCGACAGGGCGGCAGCAACCCACGAAGAGAGGAAGGGGGTAGGCGATCACTGGGGGCCGAATGACCCGCCTCACCGGCGGCAAGGAGGGCCCACTACCCACGTTTGGTTCAACTCGAGGACCAGGGCATCGCCGCGGCGGCGTGGAGGAACAAAGGGGCGTCGCCCGTCGCAGGCACCCCGCCCCGGCGGCCCGGGAGCAGGCTGGGGGACACCCGCCTGTAGCGTCCGGACCGGCCGATGCGCTCTCCCTTTCTCCCGCACGGGGGCGGGCGGCGCGTGCACGCGGCCG
Source organism: Cephalophus harveyi (assembly GCA_006410635.1). Lineage (NCBI taxonomy): Eukaryota > Metazoa > Chordata > Mammalia > Artiodactyla > Bovidae > Cephalophus > Cephalophus harveyi. The sequence continues at coordinate 389,981 of SJYT01013042.1, forward strand.
GTCCACTACTCCTGGCAGGGACCCAACCCGCGCTCGGGCGAGCTGCCAGAGCGGGGAGCTGCGGCGCATGGCTCTCCCCCTCGCCCAGCAGTAAACGACGTCGGCGGACAGGCGTCGGCGTGCAGGCGCGGCCCTGGGGGTCGGCGGACGGACTGACGGAGGAAGGGACCCACGCGGTGCAGCTAGGTAGGCGGGCGTCGCAAAGACGCGGCGCCGGCGGCACAGAAGCGGCTGTTGGGTGGGGCTGCCGCGCGCCATCGCGAGGAGCCCTGGGACGTTCAAAACGAGTGGCCACCGCGAGTCGGCCGCCCGGGCACGCCACGGGGTCTCACCGCCAGACGCCTCCAACAGGGGCGGTGCCACGGCACCCAGGACGCCGACTGGCCTCCCTGGACACCAGGGGAGCCCTTGAGGGTCTCGACCACCACCGCCAACATCCAAAGTCGCGGCCGGCGCGGGAGAGTGCTCTCCGTACGCGTACCTGCGCCCCTCCGCCCCTCCAGCGCAACCCGGCGTGCCCAGCGTCCCCCGGGGGCGCCACAGGCGACGGAGGCCGCGGGACGACATCCAGGTGAGGCGTGGCCGGCTCGGTCCCAGACAGGGGAAGGGGGGGCACGGGCGGTCTCCCGTGCGGCCAGGGCACGGGCCAGCAGCGACAGGGAGCGGCGGCGAGCACTCACAGCCAGGGCCTGGCTCAGGGGCACAGGCCCTGTCCAGGGAACAGAAAGACCGAGACACGGCCGGACCGCCAGGAAAACTAGCGCGAGGTCCCACCGCCACACACACGAGGGTGCGTCCGTGATGTCTGGTACGCCGGCCGGCCTCCGCCACCGCGGAGCTTGCGACTCCGCCTCCGGGCCGTCTTACCTGCGGCCCCACCGCGTGCCGCCGAGGGGCCCCGTCCAACGAAAATCATCCGTCCGTCCTCTGTAGATCCGTCTGCATCTAGTCCGACTCAAAACTCACGTCCTAGGGACAAGTTCTCCAGCGAGGCGGCCCAGCCCGTGCCCTCACACCAGCAGCGGCTGTGGCTTCTGGCGAAGGCAGGCTTGAGGGGCGCCTAACCGCTGCGCGAATTGGCAGCAAGAACCCTGCCTCCCCATCCTGGGTTCACCACGGGGTTCGCTGCCCGCAGACGGCGCATGCGCGGTCTCACTTGCCAGCCGCTCCGTGGGCCCAGCGGGACCCTCTTCCAACGGGAGTGGGGAGGCGCGGCCCCGGATACTGTTGACAGATCTCTTAATTTAGGAATCACTTCATGGCAAATTTATTGACTATACCAAAGCTTTTGACTGTGGATCACAATAAACTGAAAAATTCTGAAAGAGATGGGAATACCAGACCATCTGATGCACGTCAGGAAGCAACAGAACTGGACACGGAACAACAAACTGGTTCCAAATAGTACAAGGAGGCTGTATACTGTCACCCTGCTTATTTAACTTATAGGCAGAGTATATCATGAGAAATGCTGGGCTGGAAGAAGCACAAGCTGGAATCAAGGTTGCCGGGAGAAATATCAATAACCTCAGATAGGCAGATGACACCACACTTATGGCAGAAAGTGAAGAGGAACTAAAAAGCCTCTTGATGAGAGTGAAAGAGGAGAGTGAAAAAGCTTGCTTGAAGCTCAACATTCAGAAAACGAAGATTATGGCATCTGGTCCCATCACTTCAAGGGAAATAGATGGGGAAACAGTGTCAGACTTTATTGTTTGGGGCTTCAAAATCACTGCAGATGGTGACTGCAGCCATGAAATTAAAAGACGCTTACTCCTTGGAAGAAAAGTTATGACCAACCTAGATAGGATATTGAAAAGCAGAGACATTACTTTGCAAACAAAGGTCCCTCTAGTCAAGGCTATGGTTTTTCCAGTGGTCATGTATGGATGTGAGAATTGGACTGTGAAGAAAGCTGAGTGCCAAAGAATTGATGCTTTTGAACTGTGGTGTTGGAGAAGATTCTTGAGAGTCCCTTGGACTGCAAGGAGGTTCAACCAGTCCATCCTAAAGGAGATCAGTCCTGGGTGTTCATTGCTAAAGCTGAAACTCCAGTACTTTGGCCACCTCATGGGAAGAGTTGACTCACTGGGAAAGACCCTGATGCTGGGAAGAATTGGGGGCAGGAGGAGAAGGGGACAACAGAAGATGAGATGGCTGGATGACATCACCAACTCGACGGACATGAGTTTGAGTAGACTCTGGGAGTTGGTGATGGACGGGGAGGCCTGGCGTGCTGTGATTCATGGGGTTGCAAAGAGTCGGACATGATTGAGTGACTGAACTGAACTGATGGCAAATAAATGGTGAAAAAATGGAAACAGTGACAGACTTTATTTTCTTGGGCTCCAAAATCATTGCAGATGGCGACTACAGCCATGAAGCTAAAAGACTCCTGCTCCTTGGAAGAAAAGCTATGACCAGTCTATTAAAAAGTAGAGACATTACTTTGCTGACAGAGGTCCATCTAGTCAAAGCTATGCTTTTTCCAGTAGTCATATATGGATGCGGAGAAGGCAATGGCAACCCACTCAGTACTCTTGCCTGGAAAATCCCATGGACAGAGGAGCCTGGTAGGCTGCAGTCTATGGGTAGTGAAGAGTCGGACACAACTGAGCAACTTCACTTTCATGCATTGAAGAAGGAAATGACAACCCACCCTAGTGTTCTTGCCTGGAGAATCCCAGGGACAGGGGAGCCTGGTGGACTGCCATCTATGAGTTCGCACAGAGTCGGACACGACTGAAGTGACTAGCAGCAGCAGCATGTATGGATTTGACAGTTGGACCATAAAGAAAGCTGAGCACCAGAAGAATTAATGCTTTTGAACTGTGGTGTTGGAGAAGACTCTTGAGAGTCCCTTGGACTATAAGGAGATCAAAGCAATCAGTCCAAAAGGATATCAGTCCTGAATATTCATTGGAAGAACTGATGATGAAGCTGAAGCTCTAATATTTTGGCCACCTGATGCAAAGAGCTGACCCATTAGAGAAGATCCTGATGCTGGGAAAGATTCAAGGCAGGAGGAGAAGGGGAGAGAAGATGAGATGGTTGGAAGGCATCACCAACTCCATCGACATGAGTTTGAGCAAACTCCCGGAGTTGGTGATGGACAGGGAAGCCTGGCTGCTGCTGTCCTTGGGGGTCACAAAGAGTCGGACACAACTGAGTGACTCAACTGACTGACTGAATAGGCATTTCCATATTATTTCTTAACAGACTATCCATCTCTGTTATCCAAAGCCTAAAAGATGACAGTAACATATAAATCAACTTAGGTTAAATTTTATTTTGTAAAGTACTACAGAAACCATGCAAAGGTCTAAAAAGAGATTACAAACCATCCAAATCCTCACTAAACAAACTAAAGAAAAAAAAGGAAAAAGCAAACAGAGAAGTCCATGTAACCAAATTACTCTGAGTAAACGGGAAAAGTATCTCCAAAAGAAAGCAGCATAGAGCTAAAAGTAGTTGCTATTTCATAATAACAGAATGGTTGAGTAGGCATGTGAATATCAGGTTAGAAGGCAAAACTGATTTTTCGCTGTTTCATATTTTATGTTTGTGCTTGATTTTTCCCCAACATTTTGTTTTGAAAAGTTACAAAGTTATACAAAAATTGAAATTGTATGGTGAACATCTGTATACCCTTCACCTGTATTCACTAAACACACATAGAAAATGAAAGTATGAGTTGCTCAGTTGTGTCCAACTATCTGTGACCCTTCAGTCCATGGAATTCTCCAGGGAAGAATACTGGAGTGGATAGCCATTCCTTTCTCTAGAGAATCTTCCCCACCCAAGGATCTAACCCAGGTCTCCAGCATTGCAGGCAGATTCTTTATCATTTGAGCCACCAGAAAAGCCCCAAACACACATAATATCCACAAATATTTTTAAAATGTATATATCTGAATTTTTTAAATTAAAACCATTATTCTAGAAAATTGAGTTTGCAGTTATAGGTTGAAATAAGTTTGAAATTCCATGCAATTTGAGTCTCAGTTAAGTTCAGTTGCTCATTCATGTCCAACTCTGCAGTCCCATGGACTGCAGCATGCCAGACCTCCCTGTCCATTGCCAACTCCTGTAGTGTACCCTAACTCACGTTCATTGAGTCAGTGATGCCATCCAGCCATCTCATCCTCTGTGTCCCCTTCTCCTCCTGCCTTCAATCTATCCTAGCATCAGGGTCTTTTCCAAGGAGTCAGTCAGGCGGCCAAAGTATTGGAGTTTCAGCTTCAGCATCAGTCCTTCCAATGAATATTCAGGACTGATTTCCTTTAGGATGGACTTGTTGGATCTCCTTGGAGTCCAAGGAACTCTCAAGAGTCTTCTTCAACACCACCGTTCAAAAGCATCAATTCTTCAGTGCTCAGCTTTCTTTATAGTTCAACTCTCATATCCATACATGACTACTGGAAAAACCATAGGTTTGACTAGATGGACCTTTTTTGGCAGAATAATGTCTCTGTTTTTTAATATGCTTTCTAGGTTGTTCATAGCTTTTCTTCCAAGGAGCAAGCATCTTTTAATTTCATGGCTGCAGTGATTTTGGAGCCCCCAAAATTAAGTCTGTCACTGTTTCCATTGTCTCCCCATCTATTTGCCATGAAGTGATGGGACCAGATGCCATGATCTTAGTTTTCTGAATATTGAGCCTTAAGCCAAATGGTTATAAGAAACAACTTTTTAGCTGGGCAGTCTTAGCAACATAAAAAAATATGTTTAATGCATATATGTAGTGTAAAACTTTATCTATCTTGAAAATGCAAATTATAGCAAGTAGATTATATAATCATATTTTGCTGAAATGATTACTCTGATTACAGAAAAAATTCAGTAACACTAACTTCCTCAGTTTTATCTGGCAGTTTAATTCCTGGAAAATATTTTATTTAATTGTATTCTAGACAATTACAAGAAACAAAATTTTCACACTGATATATTGTAACTTCTTTTTCAACTTAGATTAAATTGGCTAATTATACAGTAAATGCCTATTACTATTAATAAGTGTCCATTATTTTTAACAGGTGTCCATTTTTAGGTAGGTAATAGATGAGATTATGAAGAAGAAAAATGTGTATTCTCCAGATGTGTATAAGAGACAGGTGTATGGACCTAACAAAAGCAGAAGATATAAAGAAGAGGTGGATAGATTAAATTGGCTAATTATACAGTAAATGCCTATTACTATTAATAAGTGTCCATTATTTTTAACAGGTGTCCATTTTTAGGTAGATAATAGATGAGATTATGAAGAAGAAAAATGTGTATTCTCCATAGTCCTTATTATTGTTTTATCCTCCCTAAGGAAGAAGAGGGCACAGTATAAACCATAGAATAAATTGCAGAATGCATATTATATAGATGTGGGTAAAAGTGTTAGTTACTTACTAGTGTCTGACTCTTTGCAACCCAATGGACTGTAGCCTGCCAGACTCCTCTGTCTGTGGAATTTTCTGTGCAAGAATACTAGAGTAGCTTGCCATTCCCTTTTCCAGCAGATCTTCCCAACCCAGGGATCGAACCTGGGTTTCCTGCATTGCAGACAGATTCTTTACCTTCTGAGCTACGAGGGAAGTCCATAGACCTGGGTAGTTTGCTTTAATTTACTGAGCTTTGGTGGTAGGTGGGTGAGGGGGCGTGTTAGATCATTTTACTTTCTTCTTAGTGAATGTTCATATGTGTAATGAGTCTGCTAAAATGGCTAGAAAGTTGTAAAATTCTAGACTTTTAAAGCTAAGATAAAATAGGATGTTTGTAAAAATGTTAATATGGTGAGAATATGTACACATGCTAAAAATTAGTTAAAACTTAATGCTAGATAGGTAAGATAAAGTGTAAATTTCAAATATTATAAAATGAGTATTTTTATAAATGTTTTAAATTGTGTAATTTCATTCCTAAAAGTTGTGCATTCCCACACAAGTGTGTATCCAAAACCTCTCTATGGGAAATGCTGCTCTATCTAATCAATATGTCTGACACATAGACATGAATGTATGTTTTCTAGAAAGCTAGGTCCATGAGCTCTACAGGCAACAAAGATGTCACAAAGCAGATAAAATTTGGTAAAGGATATATATTTTTTATTTCTTTAGTTTATTAGCTGTCACTTCATGAGTTAAAAATGGTTATAGAACTTCCCTAGCAATATATCTTTAAC
>SJYT01013042.1:396401-432060 GCA_006410635.1 Cephalophus harveyi
CAATATATCTTTAACAAAAAATCCTCTGTCTAAATGTAATTTTTCTTTGATATTTATATATAACTTAATTATAATTATAAATTTTCAATTATCTTAAGATGTAATATTTTTAAGTGATTATTCCTGCTTAATTAACTAATTTTTTTTCTCTATATAGTGGAATCGTCAAATAACTGTTAAAGAAAAAAGCTTGTACACTTGATTACATCATAAGCAAATATAATAAGAAAGGTTGATTTCTGTGCAATTTCCCAGAAAAGGCTAGTTTTAAGCCACTCATTTCTATTTCCAGTTCTCATTATTTGGATGTTTATGATAAAAAACTCATTTTAACCTGGATTCTTCAAAAACTCATATGCTTATATTTATACCAATTAATTTCACATAGCATGTGAGACTATTTTCTAAGAATTTCTTTCATTTTCTAATATACTGTTACCAAACTCTTGGGTTAATACGAAATGTTATAGAACCTCTTAGCAACGTATTATTTTAAAAAAACACTTTATCTTCTAATTAGATGAGAAATACCTAAGCTTTAACTTTGTTTGATTTAAGACATGTATTGTTCACATGAGCAAAATTTCTTCCATGCATTAACAAATTCTGCATTCTATGTGCCAAGAACCTAAGCTTGACTTAACAAACTTAAATGATAAAGTACAAAATTTAGGAAAAATCTTATATTTTAAAAGATGCATGTTGATTAAGTATCCTGATGTAGAACTACCTTATGTGTCTGTCAGGATGTTTTTGACTTATTTTTCATAATCCTCACTAAAAAAATTAGTCAAATTAGTAAGTGTGGATATAAAGAAAAATGAGTACTTAGCATAGAAGTTAATATCTCAAGATACTAATTTTCTTATAAGTGCTTTCAAAAGTTTCATAAATTGAATATTATTTTAAAACTATTAACCTTATTAAGGTGTAGACCGAAATTGAACAGTGNGACACTTTGTAGTTATTATCAGAATTTTCTTTCCTAAATTTCATGATTTGAGAATTATTGATAGTCTCTCTGTTTTTTTTCTCTCAAACATGGTACAGATCTGGTGCTGCTTGTAGAAAGAGAAAAAACATCTCCCAAAGTGTCTCAAAGATTTTTATTTAAATATTTCATGGGAAAAAAATGGCAGAAAGTAATTTCATTTCACATGTATAAATAAATGTGTATACATTTCACATGTATAAATAAATCATTACATAAATTGTATCATTTCTACTAATATATATTATCTCAGTAAAGAAATCATTAAGAATGTCCAGTAGGCAAAACAAATGCTGAGGAAGGGGGAACCACTGAAAATGACTTTTGCATTTTATTTTCTAATCAAGTTTTTCTGCTATACATATATAAAAAAGTTAATTTCAAAGTGACAAAAAAATCCACAGAGGTATTGATTTGTAGACCTTCAACTAAAACATTTTTTGTAAATATCATAAACACTATGATTATGTGGACATTAATATCATTGCAATTAAAATTAGAAAATTAAAGAATAATTAGTACTGCCTATATGTTCAAGAATATATGATTCTGGAACACCATATTTCTTTAAATATTCATATACACAGTGATTTATTTAAATTAAAAAAAATTATTATTAATGAATAGATTTGGGTTTGTGTTAGGCTCACACTCAGACACTCTCAGCGTGCGTGCATGCTAAGTTGCTTCAGTCGTGTCCTACTCTCTAGGGACTGTAACCCTCCAGGCTCCTCTGTTTATGGGGATTCTTCAGGCAAGAATTCTGGAGTGGGTTGTCATGCCCTCCTCCAGCAGATTTTCCCCACCCAGGGATCAAACCTGTGTCTCTTATGTCTTCAGCATTGAGAGGCGAGTTCTTTGGCGCTACCTGGGAAGCTCAGACACTATCAGACCAGGTTTAATTTATATTTTGTAGGCAAATTTAATTTTATTGAAGTATACTTTCTGTGGGCTTCCCTTGAGGCTCAGCTGATAAAGAATCCACCTGCAATGAGGAAGACCGGGGTTTGATCCTTGAGTTGGGAAGATCCCCTGGAGAAGGGAAAGGCTACCCACTCCAGTATTTTGGCCTAGATAATTCCATGGACTGTATAGTTCATGAGATCGCAAAGAGTCAGACATGACTGAGCAACTTTCACTATACGTTCTGTGGAGAATACATATTAATGTTGATATTTAAATTATTATTTTGAAGTTATGAAAACATCTCCATATTTATTTTTTACTTATAGAAACACTTTGTCAGAGCAAATAAAATGACATTCATTCGTTTGGGCTTCCCTGATGGCTCAGGGTATTGGTATTGGTATTGGTATTGGGAGTATTTGGTAAAAAAATACTCCCACAATGCAGGAGACCTTTGTTCATTCCTTTACTCAACAGTTATTTGGGTGAATGTTTGTATACAATATGTTTTCAAGTTTCTAGCATTTATTAAAATTTATATACCAAGGAATAATACACTGCTTCTAACTCCAAGGTAGTTTATACTGAGATTGCACATAAAATTGTACACACTCAGATAATATAGGCAAAATAAGGTAAATGCCCAAGGAGGTGTGGGAAGCACGTCTTAGTTTCACTAACCTGTGAAATCCCAAACAGGTCCACAATGGTTTAACAGAAGGCAAATTTTGAATTTTTTTTTTTTTTTTAGTTTCTCAAAGGGCTTGCTTTTGAAAAGGAGCAGAGAATGAATCTTCAAGAATTATGAAAACAGGAGATTTTAAAATAGTAGTTATAATAATCAAAGGACTTCCCCAGTGGCTCAGGGGAATCCACCTGCAATGCAGGAGCCATCAGAGATGTGGGTTTGATCCCTGCATCTGGAAGATCCCCTGGAAGAGGGCATAGCAACTCACTCCAGTATTCTTGCCTGGTGAACCCCATGGATAGAGGAGCCTGAGGGGCTTCAGTCTATAGCATCTCAAAGAGTTGGACTCACCTGAATGCACACACATAATAATCAAAATCTCTAATTAAAATATAATTTTAACATACTTTACCAACAACTGCTCACCAACTATCATGTAAGAATTTCTCATTGCTTTCTTCTTTGACTTTTTGCTCTAATCTGTTTTTGTTTGTTGCATTTCCTCCAGAAAGACCACTGTAGACAGAGGAGATGGATGCCTACAATCAAACCACAGTGACTCATTTTATCCTCATAGGGCTTTCTGATCGCCCAGAGGTGCGCTACCCTCTCTTTGTGGTCTTTAGCATCATCTATCAGGTCACTGTGGGGGGAAATGAGGCCATTCTCTTGGCCATTGGAACTGAGAAAAAACTGCACACACCCATGTATTACTTTTTGGCAAATCTGTCCCTCTTAGACATCTTCTGCCCATCAGTTACTGTCCCCAAGATGCTGGAGAACCTCTTGACTGACAAGCACAGTATTTCCTTCACTGGATGTGCTTTGCAGCTTTATTTTCTGGTGGCCCTTGTGGGGACTGAAGTCTTCCTTCTCTCTGTCATGGCTTATGACAGGTATGTGGCCATCTGTTTCCCTCTTCGTTACACCTTCATCATTACCAAGGTTCGCTGTGTCCAGCTAACTGCTGGGACCTGGACAGCAGGATTTCTCAATTCCCTCCTTCATACAGTATCTATGTTCCACCTTTCTTTCTGCAAGTCCAACCAAGTTAACCAGTACTACTGTGACATCCCACCAGTGCTGGTCCTCTCATGCTCGTCCACTCATGTGGCAGAAATGCTTATTTTAGTGGAAGGAGGTATCTTGGGGATCAGCTCCTTTTTGGTTACTTTTATCTCATACTTCTACATTGTATCTACCATCCTAAAGATTCAGTCCACAGGTGGGAAGCATAAAGCCTTTTCCACATGTGCTTCCCACCTTCTGGTGGTTTGTTTATTTGGCAGCACGACGGTATTTACCTATGTACGCCCCTATTCCAGTCAACACTTCCCAGCAAGAGATAGACTTATCTCCATGTTATATGGAATTATTACTCCAATGTTAAACCCCATGATCTACAGCTTGAGAAATACAGAAGTGAAAGGAGCACTCAGAAGGGCCTTATGTCATAGAGTATATTCACTGCAAGTATAATATTAAAAGCAAATGACTCAAAGCTCAATTTATGATGATTTCATAGAAATAATTCATAGAATAATTTTCAATTAAAGTAAGTGTATATGGAATGCAAACTTGTCTACACATAGAAATTTTTATACACACATATGTATAACATTAGTTATGTCTATCTATATATCACTATCTTCCTGAACTATAAATGTTAATTTTATCATCCAAAAGTTGATATTTTCTGAAAGGAAACAGAAGACTGTTAATAATTACAGACATGTAACAGGTTTAAATTGAACCTGTCTAAGTTAACTTAGATCTATTATCATATTCATATCTATATATCTGTATTTTTATCTTTTTTGAATCTATATTTATGTATAAATGGTACTTATACTTTCTGTTATTTGATAGACTACAAATAAAGTATCTTTATGTTATGACATTTATCTTTACTGTTTTCATTTCATTTTTCTTCCTCTTCAATTTTATCTTCCGCTTATTCTGTATTTCTCAGTTTCTCTGTATTTTCCTATGAGCCTTTCCGTTCTCAGTTCTGCCTGTGCCTTCTAGGAGTGCACTTAGTTTTTTCTGTCTTTGATTTAGATATTTAATTCAACTCACTGTATTATTCCCATCTTAGCACAAACATGGTCATTTACACAGACACAAACACACACACACAAGCACATCTATTAGCTACCTTGTATTTTATTATAAATTTTACTCTGCTACTTAGACTGAAATTCATGAAACTAGGCTTTGCTTTGCCTTAAAGTCCAATACTTTTGTTCCATTTGCCTAGAGAGCTATAGTTTCTGACTATAGAGAGCCCGTCATTTTCAATGCATTCCCTTTTCTTGTCACATGTAGAGACAGGAGTATTTTCTTTATCTCCTACTGCTTTAAAGTCAGAAGTCATGTAAAATTTTCTTAATAATTTTCCCCATCGTGGAAAACCTGATAACTTTCAAAATTAATCTCCAGTCTGGTGATGACAATTACTCTGTCACCAAATCTCTGTGTTTCTGATTCTCTTTTCACTCTGTCACATAAGTGCCTTCTAGCTTTCTCTTATCTGGATTTTGTCTATTAATCACTAAGTGAGGAAAAGGTCAGTTTTCATTCCAATCCCAAAGAAAGGCAATGCCAAACAATGCTCAGACTACCGCACAATTGCACTCATCTCACATGCTAGTAAAGTAATGCTCAAAATTCTCCAAGCCAAGCTTCAGCAAAACGTGAACCATGAACTTCCAGATGTTCAAGCACATTTTAGAAAAGGCAGACGAACCAGAGATCAAATTGCCAACATCTGCTGGATCATCAAAAAAGCAAGAGACTTCCAGAAAAACATCTATTTCTGCTTTATTGACTATGCCAAAGCCACAAACTGTGGAAAATTCTGAAAGAAATGGGAACACCAGACCACCTGACCTGTCTCTTGAGAAACCTGTATACAGATCAGAAAACAACAGTTAGAACTGGACATGGAACAACAGACTGGTTCCAAATAGGAAAAGGAGTATATCAAGACTGTATATTGTCACCCTGCTTATTTAACTTATATGAAGAGTACATCATGAGAAACGCTGGGCTGGAAGAAGCACAAGCTGGAATTAAGGTTGCTGGGAGAAATATCAATAACCTCAGATATGCAGATGACACCACCCTTATGGCAGAAAGTGAAGAGGAGCTAAAAAGCCTCTTGATGAAAGTGAAAGAGGAAAGCGAAAAAGTTGGCTTAAAGCTCAACATTCAGAAAACGAAGATCATGGTATCTGGTCCCATCACTTCATAGGAAATAGATGGGGAAACAGTGGAAACAGTGTCAGACTTTATTTTTTTGGGCTCCAAATCACGGCAGATGGTGATTGCAGCCATGAAATTAAAAGACGCTTACTCCTTGGGAGGAAAGTTATGACCAACCAAGACAGCATATTCAAAAGCAGAGACATTACTTTGCCAACAAAGGTCCAACTAGTCAAGACCATGGTTTTTCCAGTGGTCGTGTATGGATGTGAGAGTTGGATTGTGAAGAAAGCTGAGTGCTGAAGAATTGATGCTTTTGAACTATGGTGTTGGAGAAGACTCTTGAGAGTCCCTAGGACTGCAAGGAGATCCAGCCAGTCCATCCTAAAGGAGATAAGACCTGGGTGTCCATTGGAAGAACTGACGCTGAAGCTGAAACTCCAATACTTTGGCCACCTCATGCGAAGAGTTGACTCATTGGAAAAGACCCTGATGCTGGAAGGGATTGAGGGCAGAAAGAGAAAGGGACGACAGAGGATGAGATGGCTGGATGGCACCACCAAATTGGTGGACATGAGTTTGAATGAACTCTGGGAGTTGGTGATAGACAGAGGCCTGGCGTGCTGTGATTCATGGGATCAAAAAGAGTCGGACATGGGTAAGTGACTGAACTAAACTGAACTGAGGTAATAACATCACTAATAAGGTAGCCTTCATAACTCAAAAGGCATGTATCACTTCCTCCTCTGGATCACCATTGATTTGTTAGTCATTTTCAAAATTATGCCAAATATAGCATGATTATTTGTATTTATGCCACATGAAATAGTGTCTTTTAATTTCATGGCTGCAGTCACCCTCTGCAGTGACTTTGGAGCCCCCCAAAGTAATGTCTGACATTGTTTCCACTGTTTCCCCATCCATCTATTTCCCATGAAGTGATGGGAACAGATGCCATGATCTTCATTTCCTGAATGTGGAGCTTTAAGCCAACTTTTTCACTCTCCTCTTTCACTTTCATCAAGAGGCTTTTTAGTGCCTCTTCACTTTCTGCCATAAGGGTGGTGTCATCTGCATATCTGAGGTTATTGATATTTCTCCTGGCAATCTTGATTTCAGCTTGTCCTTCTTCCAGCCCAACGTTTCTCATGATGTACTCTGCATATAAGTTAAATAAGCAAGGTGAAAACGTACAGTCTTGAGGTACTCCTTTTCCTATTTGGAACCAGTCTGTTGTTCCATGTCCAGTTCTAACTGTTGCTTCCTGACCTGCATACAGATTTCTCAAGAGGCAGGTCAGGTGGTCTGGTATTCCCATCTCTAAGAGATCTCTAGTCTTTCCCATTCTGTTCTTTTCCTCTATTTCTTTGCATTGATAGCTGAGAAAGGCTTTCTTATCTCTCCTTGCTATTCTTTGGAAATTTTCATTCAGATGCCTATATATTTCCTTTTCTCCTTTGCTTTTTGCTTCTCTTCTTTTCACGGCTATTTGTAAGGCCTCCTCAGACAGCCATTTTGCCTTTTTGCATTTCTTTTCCATGAAGATGGTTTGACCCCTGTCTCCTGTACAATGTCACGAATCTCTGTCCATAGTTCATCAGGCACTCTATCTATCAGGTCCAGTCTCTTATATCTCTTTCTCACTTCCACTTTATAATCATAAGGGATTTGATTTAAGTCATAGCTGAATGATCTAGTGATTTTCCCTACTTTCCTTACTTACTCTTTGGAAGAAAAATTATGACCAACCTAGGTAGCATATTAAAATGCAGAGACATTACTTTGCTAACAAAGGCCCGTCTAGTCAAGGCTATGGTTTTTCCAGCTCTCATGTGTGAACGTGAGAGTTGAACCGTGATGAAAGCTGAGTGCTGAAGAATTGATGCTTTTGAACTGTGGTGTTGGAGAAGATTCTTGAGAGTCCCTTGGGCTGCAAGGAGATTCAACCAGTCCCTCCTAAAGGAGATCAGTCCTGGGTGTTCATTGGAAGGACTGATGCTGAAGCTGAAACTCCAATACTTTGGCTACCTAATGCGAAGAGTTGAAAATGACTCATTGGAAAAGATTCTGATGCTGGCAGGGATTCGGGGCAAGAGGAGAAGGGGACGACAGAGGGTAAGATGGTTGGATGGCATCACCGACTCGGTGGACATGAGTTTGGGTAAACTCCAGTAGTTGGTGATGGAGTGATGGACAGGGAGGCCTGGCGTGCTGCAATTCATGGGGTCACAAAGAGTCAGACATGGCTGAGTGACTGAACTGAGCTCAACACATGAAATACAGTAAAACCCATTGAGATAACATTATTTGGAATTAATTACATTTCCTAAAATTCATCAGTGACCTGATATACATCTTCCACAACATACAAGGCTGTTAATATTTGTGGTGGGTCAACTATATGTTACTTAATTTTAGAACAAGTGAGATAATCCATTCATAACTGAGGTAAGAAATGAAGTAATAAACTACTTAACCATTATAAATTTGAGGCTTGTTTTGTTTCTTATTCCTCTTTATTCTATATCTCCAAGTTTACATGTGTTATGAAATAACAAAGTTTTCATCATATAGCAACAGAGTACATAGGATTTGTTAAAATAATCATTTACAATTGAATAAAATGTTAAGAATTCAACAAATTGTTCATTTTGCAATCAGATAACAAAATATTTATATTTTACCACTTACTTGAGCACAATATTCTTTAAAGATACTGGGGTTATATCTCTGTTAGTAAATCTGGAAACAGTTTCTATCCTGTTGAAAACAATGGATCTCTCATCAGTTTGCCATGAATCAGACTTTGACCAATAGAGGAAACAGTTGTTGAAAATTTTTAAAAATGTGAAAAAAAGTTCTGGAATTTTCTATACTTATTTAACATAAAAAATTGTAATTTGAGTTTCTTCTTATTAAGTGAAGAAAAAATGTTCTTAAAGTACAAGTAAAACCCTAGAGTTTGTCTTTATATTCCTTTGTAATGTTTTGGATGAATTGTATAATACCCAAGATCTTAAAATTGCAAAATATTGAAACCAATAAGCAAGGTGTAAAGAAAGCCCTCAGAATGGGAGAAAATAATAGCAAGTGAAATAACTGACAAAGGATTAATTTCCAAAATATACAGGAAGCTTATACAACTAAATACCAGGAAAACAACCCAATCAAAAAGTGGAGAAAAGACCTAAACAGACATTTCTCCAAAGAAGACATACCGATGGGTAACAAACACATGAAAAGATGCTCAACATTGCTCATTATTACAGAAATGCAAAACTACAATGAGATATCACCTCATACCAGTCAGAATGGCCCTCATCAAAAAGCCTACAAACAATAAATGCTGGAGAGGGTGTGGAGAAAAGGGAACACTTGCACTGTTGGTGGGAATGTAAATTGATACAGCCACTATGGAAGATGGTATGGAGATTCCTTTAAAAACTAGGAATAAAAGCACCATATGACCCAGCAATCCTACTCCTAGGCATATATTCCTATGAAGCCAAAATTGAAAGTGACACATGTATCCTATCATTCAATGCAGCACATTTACAGTAGCTAGAATATGGAAGCAGCCTAGATGTCCATCAACAGATGAATGGATACAAAAGTTGTGATACATATACACAACAGAATATTACTCAGCCATAAAAAGTAATGCATTTGAGTCAGTTCTAATGAGATGGATGAACGTAGAACCTATTATACAGAGTGAAGTGAGTCAGAAAGAGAAAGATAAGTACCATATTCTAATACATATATACAGCATTTAGAAAAATGGTATTGAAGAATTTATTTATAGGGCAACAATGGAGAAACAGACATAGAGAATAGACTTATGGATATGGGGAGAGGGGAGGAGAGGGCGAGATGTATGGAAACAGAAATGTGGAAACTTACATTACCATATGTGAAATAGATGGCCAATGGGAATTTGCTGTATGGCTCAGGAAACTCAAACAGGGCCTCTGTATCAACCTAGAGGGGTGGGATGGGGAAGGAGATAGGAGGGAGTTTTAAAAGGGAGGGGATATATTTATATCTATGGCTGATTCATGTTGAGGTTAGACAGAAAACAACAAAATTCTGTAAAGCAATTATCCTTCCATAAAAAATAAATGAATTTTAAAAATATTGAAACTGGATGAAGTTACTGGATAACATGCTCTCCCCTGCTTGAAAGTATTGGACTGTTTAAATTTATGGCTGGCAATACTTTGATGAAGGTATATCTTTTCTCTTGAATATATATCTCAGTTTCTTGTCCTTGAATAAAAGTAAGGGATGGATATATATCTTTTTTTATTCCCTCTCCTCTCTAAAAGTAAATTTAAGAAAACTGAAATTGTATCAAGTATCTTTTCTGACCAAAAAAAACCATTGAGATTATAAATCAACTATAAGAAAAAAATGCAAAAAGAAAAAAGAAACCAAACAACTCCACAAAACCACAAAGGCTAAGCAATATACTATTAAACAACCAATGGATTAGTGGTATAGTCAAAGAGGAAGTCAAAAAATATCTAGAGACAAAATGAAAACACGGTGAACCAAAACTTATGGGATACATCAAACGTGTTCTAACAGGGAAGTTTATAGCAATACAAGAAAAATACAAAATAAGCAATCAAATGTTACACCTAAAGCAAACAAAGAAAGAACAAACAAAATCCAAAGGTAGTAGAAGGAAAGAGATTATAAAGATCAGAGCAGGAATAAACGAAATACAGACTGAAGAGATCACTAAAACTAAAATCTGTTTTTTTGAAAAGATAAAACTGATAAACCTACAGCTCGCACTAAGCGCGGGTGGCTACGACTGGCGCACTAAGCGCTAAGCGCGGCCGAGAGGAGCCACCCCACCTCCGAGGTCAGGGGCAGCCGCGGAGAGTGCCAGGCTGCAACGGCACAGGAACGGCCGAGAGGAGCTACCCAAGTCCGAGGCAAGGGGCGGCGGCCAGGAGGAGTAACCCGACCCTCAAGGAGTTGGCTGCGCGGTGCAGGAGGGCCGAGAGGAGCTACTCAACGTTCAAAGTCAGCAGGGGCGGCAGTGAGGAGATACCCCTCGTCCAAAGAAAGGAGCAGCAGCTATGCTTTGCTCAAGCAGCAGTGAAGAGAGACCCTATGCCCAAGGTAAGAGCAACCCGAGTGAGACGGTAGGTGTTGCGAGAGGGCATCAGAGGGCAGACACACTGAAACCATAATCACAGAAAACTAGTCAATCTAATCACACTAGGACCACAGCCTTGTCTAACTCAATGAAATGAAGCCATGCCCACAGGGCAACCCAAGACGGGTGGGTGATGCTGGAGAGGTCTGACAGAATGTAGCCCACTAGAGAAGGGAATGGCAAACCACTTCAGTATTCTTGCCTTGAGAACCCCATGAACAGTATGAAAAGGCAAAATGATAGGATACTGAAAGAAACTCCCCAGGTCAGTACGTGCCCAACACGCTACAGGAGATCAGTGGAGAAATAACTCCAGAAAGAATGAAGGGATGGAGCCAAAGCAAAAACAATACCCAGCTTTGGATGTGACTGGTGATAGAAGCAAGGTCCAATGCTGTAAAGAGCAATATTGCATAGGAACCTGGAATGTCAGGTCCATGAATCAAGGCAAACTGGAAGTGGTCAAACAAGAGATGGCAAGAGTGAACATCGACATTCTAGGAATCAGCAAAATAAATGGACTGGAATGGGTGAATTTAACTTAGTTGACCATTATATCTACTACTGCAGGCAGGAAGCCCTCAGAAGAAATGGAGTAGCCATCATGGTCAACAAAAGAGTCTGAAATGCAGTACTTGGATGCAATCTCATAAATGACAGAATGATCTCTGTTCGTTTCCAAGGCAAACCATTCAATATCACAGTAATCCAAGTCTATGCCCCAACCAGTAATGCTGAAGAAGCTGAAATTGAACGGTTCTATGAAGACCTACTGCTAAAGCTGAAACTCCAGTACTTTGGCCACCTCATGCGAAGAGTTGACTCATTGGAAAAGACTCTGATGCTGGGAGGGATTGGGGGCAGGAGGAGAAGGGGACGACCGAGGATGAGATGGCTGGATGGCATCACATGATGGAATTCCAGTTGAGCTATTTCAAATCCTGAAAGATGATGCTGTGAAAGTGCTACACTCAATATGCCAGCAAATTTGGAAAAAAGCAGTGGCTACAGGACTGGAAAAGGTCAGTTTTCATTCCAATCCCAAAGACAGGCAATGCCAAAGAATGCTCAAACTGCCACACAATTGCACTCATCTCACATGCTAGTAAAGTAATGCTCAAAATTCTCCAAGCCAGGCTTCAGCAATACATGAACCGTGAACTTCCTGATGTTCAAACTGGTCTTAGAAAAGGCAGAGGAACCACAGATCAAAATGCCAACATTCGCTGGATCATGGAAAAAGCAAGAGAGTTCCAGAAAAACATCTATTTCTGCTTTATTGAATATGCCAAAGCCTTTGACAGTGTGGATCACAATAAACTGTGGAAAATTCTGAAAGAGATGGGAATACCAGACCACCTGACCTGTCTCTTGAGAAACCTGTATGCAGGTCAGGAAGCAACAGTTAGAACTGGACATGGAACAACAGACTGGTTCCAAATAAGAAAAGGAGTACCTCAAGGCTGTATATTGTCACCTTGCTTATTTAACTTATATGCAGAGTACATCATGAAAAACGCTGGACTGGAAGAAGGACAATTGAAATCAAGATTGCCAGAAGAAATATCAATAACCTCAGATATGCAGATGACACCACTCTTATGGCAGAAAGTGAAGAGGCACTTAAAAGCCTCTTGATGAAAGTGAAAGAGGAGAGTGAAAAAGTTGGCTTGAAGCTCAACATTCAGAAAACGAAGATCATGGCATCCGGTCCCATCACTTCATGGGAAATAGATGGGGAAACAGTGGAATAAGTGTCAGACTTTATTTTTTGGGGCTCCAAAATCACTGCAGATGGTGACTGCAGCCATGAAATTAAAAGACGCTTGCTCCTTGGAAGAAAAGTTATGACCAACCTAGATAGCATGTTCAAAAGCAGAGACATTACTTTGCCGACTAAGGTGCGTCTAGTCAAGGCTATGGTTTTTCCTGTGGCCATGTATGGATGTGAGAGTTGGACTGTGAAGAAGGCTGAGCGCTGAAGAATGGATGCTTTTGCACTGTGGTGTTGGAGAAGACTGTTGAGAGTCCCTTGGACTGCAAGGAGATCCAACCAGTCCATTCTGAAGGAGATCATCCCTGGGATTTCTTTGGAAGGAATGATGCTAAAGCTGAAACTCCAGTACTTTGGCCACCTCATGCGAAGAGTTGACTCATTGGAAAAGACTCTGATGCTGGGAGGGATTGGGGGCAGGAGGAGAAGGGGACGACCGAGGATGAGACGGCTGGATGGCATCACCGACTCGATGGACGTGAGACTGAGTGAACTCCGGGAGTTGGTTATGGACAGGGAGGCCTGGCTTGCTGCGATTCATGGGGTCGCCAAGAGTCGGACACGACTGAGTGACTGAACTGAACTGAACTCAACAACCAAACTGATCAAGAAAAAATGGGAAAGGACTCAAATAAAATTAAAAATGAAGGGAAAGTTACAACTGACACAGCAGAAATACAAAAGAGCATAAGAGACTACTGCAAACAGCCACATGCCAATATAATGGATAACCTAAAAGAAACCAAGAAATTCTTAGAAAGATAGAAAATTCTAAAACTGAACTAGGAAGAAAGAGAAAATATGAACTGACCAATTACAAGTGCTGAAACTGTGATTGTAAAACTTTCAAAAAACAAGTCTAGGACTAGATGGCTTCACAGGTGAATTCTAATAAATTTTAGAAAAGAGTTAACACCTATCATTCTAAAACTCTCCTGAAAAATTGCAGAAGCAACATTCCCAAGTTCATACTGTGAGTCCACCATCACCCTGATGCCAAAATCAGATAAAGATAACATACACAAAAAATTGGGCCAATATCATAATGAATTTAGATGCAAAACTACTCAAAAAAACGTGCTAGCAAGCCAAATTCATAAAAAGATCTCCATGATCAAATGCACAAATCAGTAAGTGTGACAGACCATGTTATCACACAGAAGACTAAAAAAAATAATCTCAACTGATGCAAAATAAGCTTTTGTAAAATTCAACATTCATTTATGATAAAAACTCTCTAGAAAGTGAGTGTAGAGGGATCATGCTCACAATCGACTGCTCAGTCATGCCTGACTCTGTGCACCCTATGGACCGGAGTGTGCCATGGAATTTTCCACACAAGAATATTGGAGTGGGTTTCCATTTCCTACTCCAAGGAATCTTCCTGATCCAGTGATTGTCTTTTGCATTTCTTGCATTGGCAAGATCCTTTACCACTGCACCACCTGAGAAGCACGGAGGGAACATACTTCAACATAATAAAGTGGGTACAGGCTTCCCAGGTGGTACTAGCAGGAAAGAACCTGCCTGCCAGTGCAGGAGACATAGGAGAAGTGGGTTCAATCCCTGGGTCTGGAAGATCCCCTGAAAGAAGGCATGGCAATTCACTCCAGAATTCTTGCCTTGAGAATCCCATAGACAGAGGAGCCTGGTAGGCTATAGTCCATAGGGTTGCACAGAGTCAGACATGACTGAAGTGACTTACCATGCATGCAGGAACATGACAGCACCTTTCAGCTAACTTCATACTCAATGGTGAAAGGCTGAAGACATAATCTCAGAACAGGAATAAAGCAAGGAGGTCCACTCTTACTTTTATTCAACATAGTTTTGGAAGTCCTAGCCATGGCAATTAGAAAAGAAAAATAAATAAAAACAGTACAAATTGGTAAAGAAGAAGTAAAACTGTCACTATTTACAGATGACATGATATACATTTTTGTTGTTGTTTAGTCACTCAGTTGTGTCCTACTCTTTGCAACCCCATGGACTGCAGCACGCCAGGTTTCCCTGTCCTTCACCATCCCCTGGAGCTTGCTAAAACTCATGTCCATTGAATAAGTAATGACATCCAACCATCTCGTCCTCTTATCATTCCCTTCACCTCCTTCCTTCAGTCTTTCCCAACATCAGGGTCTTTTCCAGTGAGTTGGCTCTTCACATCAAGCGGCCAAAGTACTGGAGCCTCAACCTCAGCATCAGTCCTTTCAATGAATATTCAGGAAGGATTTCCTTTAGTATTGACTGGTTTGATCTCCTTGCAGTCCAAGGGACTCAGTCTCAAGAGTCTTCTCCAACAGCACAGTTTGAAAGCATCAGTTCTTCAGCACTCAGCCTTCTTTATGGCCCAACTCTCACATTCATACATAACTACTGGAAAAACCATAGCTTTGACTAGACAGACCTTTGTTGGCAAAGTAATGTCTCTGCTTTTTAATATGCTATTGGGTAAGGAAATGGCAACCCACTCCAATACTCTTTCCTGGAAAATCCCATGGACGGAGGAGCCTAGTAGGCTACAGTCCATGGGGTTGCAAAGAGTTGGACATGACTAAGTGATTTTTCCTTCTTTCTTTTCTTTCTAGGTTGATCATAGCTTTTTCTCCAGGCTATGATCTTGGAGCAAGCATCTTTTGAGTACATGGCTGCAGTCACCACCTGCAGTGATTTTGGAACCCAAGAAAATAAAGTCTATCACTGTTTCCCACTGTTTCCCCATCTATTTGCCATGAAGTGATGGGACAAGATGCCATGATCTTTATTTTTTGAATGTTGAGTTTTAAGCCAGTTTTTTCACTCTCCCCTTTCACCTACATCAAGAGGTCGTTTAGTTCCTCTTCACTTTCTGCCATAAGGGGTGTCATCTTGCATAACTGAGGTTGTTGATATTTCTCCCAGCAATCTTGATACCAGCTTGTGCTTCATCCAACCCAGAATTTTTTTCATCCTTTTTTTCCCTGTATTCTATTTAGTAGCAGCAATTTTCACCATTCTGTCTTTCAAGTCACTTATCCATTCTTCTGCATCAATTATTCTGCTATTGATTTTTTCCGGTGTATTTTTCATCTCTATTTATTTGTTCCTTTGTTCTTCCAGAGCTTTGGTAAGCATTTCCTGCATCTTCTCTATTTCTTTTCTGAGATCTTGGATCATCTTCTCTATCATTATTCTGAATTCTTTTTCTGGAAAGTTGCCTATCTCCACTTCGTTTAGTTGTTTTTTGGGGGGTTTATCTTGTCTCTTCATCTGGAACATGACCTTCTACATTTTCGTTTTGACTAACATTCTGTGTAATGGTTTTCATTCTAGCAGCTGTGGGATTGTGGTTCTTCTTACTTCTTCTGTCTGCCCTTGGGTGGGTGAAGCTAAGGGGGTTGTGCAATCTTCCTGATGGAAGGGATTTGTGGTGGGAAAAACTAGGTCTTCCTTAGGCCCCAGTGGTAAGGGCCACACTCAGTAAAACTTTAATCCAATTGTCTGCTGATAGGTGGGGTTGAGCTTGTTTAACCTGATGCTACCCAGCTCCAGGGTCTATGGGATCTATGGTAGGGTTAGTGGTGACCACCAAGAGGATTTATACCAAGGGGCTGCTTCCAGGACCACTGCTACCAGTGCCCCCATGCCTGTGGCAGGGCATTCTTGACCCATACCTCCACAGGAGACCCTCCAACACAAGCGTGTATGTCTGGTTTAGTCTCCTGTGGGGTTACTGCTCTTTTCTTTTGGGTCCTGATGCATGCAAGATTTTGTTTGTGCTCTCCTAGAGTGGAGTCTCTTTCCCCCAGTCCTGTGGAAGTCCTATAATCAAATTCCACTGACCTTCAAAGTCAGATTCTCTGGGAATTCCTACTCTCTTTTCCAGATCCCCAGCCTGGGAACGCTGATGTGGGGCTCAGAATCTTCACAACAGTGGGAAAACTTCTTTGGCATTATTGTTCTCCAGTTTGTGCACTGCTCACTCAGTGTATATGGGATTTGATTTTATCATATTTGTGCTCCTCCTACATTCTCATTGCAGTTTATTCTTTGTCTTTGAACATGGATTATTATTATTATTAGTGAGTTGCAGCATTCTCCTGTCAATGGTTGTTCAACAGCTAGTTGAAATTTTGGAGCTCTTACAGAAGAGATGAGTGCATGCACTTCTACTCCAGCATCTTGAATTGAGATCTGATTTATGGCAATATTTTTATGGCTTCATCTCCTGGAGTAATAGAAATAACAGTAAACAAATAAGATGTAACTGAACTTGAAAGCTTTTTCACAGCAAAGGAAGCCATAAGCAAACAACAACAACAAAATGTCCTATAGAAGGAGAGAAAAAGTTCACAAATGATGAGACTCTTAATAAATTAATCTCCAGAAGATACAAATATCTCATGCAGTTATTTCACATATATATATGAAAACACACCAAGCAAAAAATGGTCAGAAAGTCTAAAAAGACATTTCTTCAAAAAGACATACAGATGACCAAATACACATGAAAAAAATGCTCAACCCTTAATTAGTAGAGAAACTCAGATCAAAACTGCATGAAGTATCACCTCATAGTGATAAGAATGGCCAACATCAAAAGTATACAAATGATAAATGTTGCATAGAGTGCAGAGAAAAAAGAACCCTTCTACACTCTTCGTAGGAATGTAAATTGGTTCAGTCACTATGGAGAACAGTATGGGCGTTCTTTAAAAATAAAAAAAATCAAACGACCATATGATTCAGCAATTCTGGGTATATATCCATAGTAAAACATAGTTCTAAAAGACATATGTACCTCGATATTCACAGCAGCACTATTCACAATAGCCACAACACAGAAGCATCCTACACGCTCATCAATAGATTAATTGGTAAAGAAGATGCAGTTTATGTATATACAATGGACTATTTATTCGTCAGCCATAAGAAGAATGAAATAATATCATTTGCAGCAACAAGGATGGACCTAGAGATTATCATACTAAGTGAAGTAAGCCAGACAAAGAGAAATACAATGTGATATATAAAAATTATACAAATGAATTATTTTAAAAACAGACATAGACTCACAGACATAGGAAACAAACTTATGGTTACCAAAGAAGAGGGGGAAGGATAAATTAGGTGTTTGGAATTAAAGCATAAATAGGGCTTCCCTAGTGGCTCAGGTGATAAAGAATCTGCCTGCAATGTAGAAGACCTGGGTTTGATCCCTGGGTTGGGAAGATCCCCTGGAGGAGGGCATGGCAACCCACTCCAGGATTCTTACCTGGAGAGTTCTTATGGGCAGAGGAGTGTGGCGAGCTACAGTCCACGGGGTCGCAAAGATTCAGACACGACTGGGGGCGTGGGGGTCTAAGCACAGCACATATACAAAATAGATAACCAACAAGATTTTACTATACAGCCCAGGGAACTATACTCAATATTTTAATAACTTATAATGGAAGAGAAAGTAAAAAAGAATCATATGGTAGCTCTAACTTTAGAGTCTAAGGAAAGAGTTGGACATGACTGAGCTACTGAGAACACATCCACACAAGGAATCTCCATACTCTTCTCCATAGTGGCTGTACCAATTTACATTCCTAACAATAGGACTGGAGAAGGCAATGGCACCCCACTCCAGCACTCTTGCCTGGAAAATCCCATGGATGGAGGAGCCTGGTAGGCTGCAGTCCATGGGGTCGTGAAGAGTCGGACACGACTGAGTGACTTCCCTTTCACTTTTCACTTTCATGCATTGGAGAAGGAAATGGCAACCCTCACCAGTGTTCTTGCCTGGAGAATCCCAGGGACGCGGGAGCCTGGTGGGCTGCTGTCTATGTGGTCGCACAGAGTCAGACATGATTGAAGTGACTTAGCAGCAGCAGCGGCAACAACAATAGGACTGCAGCTTGCTAGGCTTCCCTGTCCTTTACCATCTCCTGTAGTTTGCTCAAACTCATGTCCATTGAGTCAATGATGCCATTTAAACATCTCATCCTCTGTTGCCCTCTTTTCCTCCTGCTCTCAACCTTTTCAGGCATCAGGATCATTTCCAATCAGTTGATCCTTCACATCACGTGGCCAAAGTATTGGAGCTTCAGCTTGAGCGTCAGTCCTTCCAATGAATATTCAAGGTTGATTTCCTTTAGGATTGACTGCTCTGATTTCCTTGCAGTCCAAAGGACTCTCAAGAGTCTTCTCCAAGACCACAGTTTGAAGGCATTAATTCGGAAGTGCTCAGCCTTCTTTATGGTCCAGTTCTCACATCCATACATGACTCTTGGAAAAACCATGACTTTGTCTATATGGACCTTTGTTAGCAAAATGATGTCTACGTTTTTTAATATGCTGTCTAGATTTGTCATAGCTTTCATTCCAAAGAGCAAGGATCTTATAGTTTTATGGCTGCAATTGCCATCCACAGGGATTTTGGGGCCCAAGAAAATAAAGTCTGTCACTGTTTCAATTGTTTCCCTATCTATTTGCCATGAAGTCATGGGACTGGATACCATGGTCTTCATTTTTTGAATGTTGAGTTTCAAACCAGCTTTTTCACTCTCCTCTTTCACCTTCATCAAGAAGCTCTTTAGTTCCTGTGCACTTTCTACATTACAGTGGTGTCATCTGCATATCTGGGATTATTGATATTTCTCATGACAAGCTGGATTTCAGCTTGTGCCTCATCCAGCCAAGCATTTCGCATGATATACTCTACATGTAAGTTAAATAAGTAGGTTGACAATATACAGCCTTGACATACTCTTTTCCCAATTTTGAACCAGTTTGTTGTTCCATGACTCATTCTAATGGTTGTTTCTTGACCTGCATACATATTTCTCAGAAGGCAGGTAAAGTGGTCTAATATTCCCATCTAAGAATTTTCCACAATTTATTGTGATCCACACAGTCAAAGGCCTTAGCAAGGTCAATGAAATAGAAGTAGATGTTTTTCTGGAATTCTCTTGCATTTTCAATGATACAATGGACATGGGCAATTTGATCTCTTGTTCCTCTGTCTTTTCTAAATCCAGCTTGTACATCTGTAAGTTCTCATAATGTTGAAGCCTAACTTGAAGTATTTTGAGCATTAAAATAAGTGTAACTGTGCAATTGTTTGAACATTCTTTGGCATTGCTCTTCGTTGGGATTGGATTGTAAAACTGACCTTTTCCTGTGTCCTGTGTCCTGTGGCCACCACTGTGTTTTCCAAATTTGATGGCATATTGAGTGTGGTACTTTAACAGCAAATTCTTTTAGGATCCTAAAATTCCATCTTTTAGCTCAGCTGGAATTCCATCACCTCCACTAGCTTTGTTTGTAGTAATGCTTCCTAAGGTCCACTTAACTTCACACACCACCATGTTTGGCTCTAGATTGTGGTTTTCCAGGTCATTAAGAACTTTTTGGTATAGTTCTTCTGTTTATTCTTGCTACCTCTTCTTAATATCGTCTGCTTCTGTTAGGTCCATAACGTTTCTGTCCTATATTGTTCCCATCTTTGCATGAAATATTCCTTTGGAACCGTGAATTTTCTTGTAGAGATCTCTAGTCTTTGCCATTCTATTGTTTTCCTCTATTTCATCACATTGTTCACTTAAGAAGGCTTTCTTATCTCTCCTTGCTATTCTCTGTAATTCTACATTCAGATGGGTATATCTTTACTTTTCTCCTTTGCCTTTCGTTTCTCTTCTTTTCTCAACCATTTTGCCTTATTGCATTTCTTTTCTTGGGGATGGTTTTCATCACCTCATCCTGTACAATATTATGAACCTCCTCCATAGTTCTTCAAGAACTCTACCAGATCTAATCTCTTGAATCTATTTTTGACTTCCACTGTATAATCATAAAGGATTTGATTTAGGTCATACATGAGTGGTCTTTATTCTTTCTGGAGTTGTTTCTTCACTGATCTCCAGTAGCATATTGGGCACCTACCTACCTGGGGAGTTATCTTTCAGTGTCCTACCTTTTTGCTTTTTCACACTGTTCATGGGGTTCTCAAGGCAGAAATGTTGAAGTGGTTTGCTATTCCCTTCTCCAGTGGACCACATTTTGTCAGAACTCTCCACCATGACCTGTCCATCTTGGGTGGCCCTACATGGCATGGCTTGTAGTTTCAATGAGTTAGACAAGGCTGTGGTTCATGTGATTTAGATTGGTTAGTTTCCTGTGATTGTGGATTTCATACTATCTGCCCTCTGATGGAGAAGGATAAAAGGCTTATGGAAGCTTCCTGATGGGATAGACTGACTGAGGGGGGAGACTGGGTCTTGATCTGATGGCCAGGGCCATGTTCAGTAAATCTGTAATCCAATTTTCTGTTGATGGATGGAGCTGTGTTCCCTCCCTGCTATTTACCTGGGGCCATTGCCTAGAAAATCCCATGGATGGAGGAGCCTGGTAGGCTGCAGTCCATGGGGTCGCTAGAAGTCGGATGCGACTGAGCGACTTCACTTTCACTTTTCGCTTTCACACAATGGAGAAGGAAATGGCAACCCACTCCAGTGTTCTTGCCTGGAGAATCCCAGGGACACTCCAGTAGCATATTGGGCACCTACCTACCTGGGGAGTTATCTTTCAGTGTCCTACCTTTTTGCTTTTTCACACTGTTCATGGGGTTCTCAAGGCAGAAATGTTGAAGTGGTTTGCTATTCCCTTCTCCAGTGGACCACATTTTGTCAGAACTCTCCACCATGACCTGTCCATCTTGGGTGGCCCTACATGGCATGGCTTGTAGTTTCAATGAGTTAGACAAGGCTGTGGTTCATGTGATTTAGATTGGTTAGTTTCCTGTGATTGTGGATTTCATACTATCTGCCCTCTGATGGAGAAGGATAAAAGGCTTATGGAAGCTTCCTGATGGGATAGACTGACTGAGGGGGGAGACTGGGTCTTGATCTGATGGCCAGGGCCATGTTCAGTAAATCTGTAATCCAATTTTCTGTTGATGGATGGAGCTGTGTTCCCTCCCTGCTATTTACCTGGGGCCATTGCCTAGAAAATCCCATGGATGGAGGAGCCTGGTAGGCTGCAGTCCATGGGGTCGCTAGAAGTCGGATGCGACTGAGCGACTTCACTTTCACTTTTCGCTTTCACACAATGGAGAAGGAAATGGCAACCCACTCCAGTGTTCTTGCCTGGAGAATCCCGGGGACAGGGGAGCCTGTTGGGCTCCTGTCTATGGGGTCGCACAGAGTCGGACACGACTGAAGTGACTTAGCAGCAGCAACCAAGGTGGAAGTAATGAAGATGATGGTGACCTCCCTCAAAAGATCCCATGCATGCACTGCTACACTCAGTGCCCCCAATCCTGCAGCAGGCCACCAGAGACTGCACTGGTCAGCAGACATCTTCTTCCAACAACACAAGACTCTACACATGGACATCACCAGATGGTCAATACTGAAATCAGATTCATTAAATCCTTTGCAGCCAAAGAAGGAGAAATTCTATACAGTCAGCAAAAACAAGACTGGGAGTTCACTGTGGCTCAGATCATGAACTCCTTATTGGCAAATTCAGACTTAAATTGAAGAAAGTAGGGAAAACCACTAGACCATTCAGCTATGACCTAAATCAAACCCCTAACGATTATACAGTGAAAGTGAGAAATAGATTTAAGGGACTATACCTGATAGAGTGATGAACTATGGATGGAGGTTCGTGACATTGGACAGGAGACAGGGATTAAGACCATCCCCAAGAAAAAGAAATGCAAAAAAGCAAAATGGCTGTCTGAGGAGGTCTTACAAATAGCTGTGAAAAGAAGAAAAGCAAAAAGCAAAGGAGAAAAGGAAACATATATACATTTGAATACAGAGTTTCAAAGAATAGTAAGGAGAGATAAGAAAGCTTTCCTCAGTGATCAATGCAAAGAAATAGAGGAAAACAATAGAATGGGAAAGACTAGAGATCTCTTCAAGAAAATTAGAGCTACCAAGGGAACATTTCATGCAAAGATGGGACAGAAATGGTAGGAACCTAACAGAAGCAGAAGATATTAAGAAGAGATGGCAAGAATACACAGAAGAACTGTACGAAAAAAAAAAAAATCTTCAGGACCCAGATAATCACGATGGTGTGATCACTCACCTAGAGCCAGACATCCTGGAATGTGAAGTCAAGTGGGCCTTAGAAAGCATCACTGTGAACAAAGCTAGTGGAGGTAATGGAATTCCAACTGAACTATTTCAAATCCTGAAAGATGGTGCTGTGAAAGTGCTATACTCAATATGCCAGCATTTTGGAAAACTCAGCAGTGGCCATAGGACTGGAAAAGGTCAGTTTTCATACCAATCCTAAAGAAAGGCAATGCCAAAGAATGCTCAAACTACCCCACAATTTCACTCATCTCACATGCTAGTAAAGTAATGCTCAAAATTCTCCAAACCAGGCTTCAGCAATATGTGAACCGTGAACTTCCTGATGTTCAAGCTGGTTATAGAAAAGGCAGAAGAACCAGTGATCAAATCGCCAACTCTGCTGGATCATGGGAAAAGGAAGAGAGTTCCAGAAAAACATCTATTCCTGCTTTATTGAGTATGCCAAAGCCTTTGACCATGTGGATCACAATAAACTGTGGAAAATTCTTCAAGAGATGGGAATACCAGACCACCTGACCTGCCTCTTGAGAAACCTGTATGCAGGTCAGGAAGCAACAGTTAGAACTGGACATGGAACAACAGACTGCTTCCAAATAGGAAAAGGAGTACCTCAAGGCTGTATATTGTCACCCTGCTTATTTAACTTATATGCAGAGGATGTCATGAGAAACACTGGGCTGGAGGAAGCACAAGCTGGAATCAAGATTGCTGGCAGAAATATCAATAACCTCAGATATGCAGATGACACCACCCTTATGGCAGAAAGTGAAGACGAACTAAAAAGCCTCTCAGTGAAAGTGAGAGAAGAGAGTGAAAAAGTTGGCTTAAAGCTCAACATTCAGAAAACAAAGACTATGGCATCCAGTCCCATCACTTCATGGAAAATAGATGGAAAAAAGTGGAAACAATGGCTGACTTTATGTTTTGGGCGTCCAAAATCACTACAGATGCTGATTTCAGCCATGAAATTAAAAGACACTTACTCCTTGGAAGGAAATTTACGACCAACCTAGACAGCATATTAAAAAGCAGAGACGTTACTTTGCCAACAAAGGTTTGTCTAGTCAAGGCTATGGTTTTTCCAGTGGTCATGTATGGATGTGAGAGTTGGACTGTAAAGAAAGCTGAGTGCCAAAGAATTGATGCTTTTGAACTGTGATGTTGGAGAAGACTCTTGAGAGTCCCTTGGACTGCATGGAAATTCAACCAGTCCATCCTAAAGGAAATCAGTCCTAAATATTCATTGGTAGGACTGATGCTGAAGCTGAAACTCCAATACTCTGGCCACCTGATGCAAAGAGCTGACTCATTTGAAAGACCCTGATGCTAAGAAAGATTGCGGGCAGGAGGAGAAGGGGATGATAGAGGATGAGATGGTTGGATGGCATCACCGACTCAAGGGACATGCTGCTGCTGCTGCTAAGTCGCTTCAGTCATGTCCTACTCTGTTCAACCCCATAGACGGCAGCCCACCAGGCTCCCCCATTCCTGTGATTCTCCAGGTAGGAACACTGGAGTGCGTTGCCAGTTCCTTCTCCAATGCATGAAAGTGAAAACTGAAAGTGAAGTCGCTCAGTCGTGTCCAACTGTTCGCGACCCCATGGATTGTGGCCAACCAGGCTCCTCCGTCCTTGGGATTTTCCAGCCAAGATTAGTGGAGTGGGGTGCCATTGCCTTCTCCATCAATGAACATGAGTTTGGGTAAACTCCAGGAGTTGGTGATGGACCAGGAGGCCTGGTATACTGCAGTCCATGGAGTCGCAAAGAGTTGGACACGACTGAGTGAGTGAACTAAGCAGAACTGAACAGTCTAGTGGTTTCCCCTACTTTCTTCAATTTAAGTCTTTATTTTTCAACAATGAGTTCATGATCTGAGCCACAGTCAGCTTCAAGTCTTTTCTATGCTGACTGTATAGAGCTTCTCCATCTTTGGCTACAAAGAATATAATCAATCTGATTTTGGTATTGACCATCTGGTGATGTCCATGTGTAGAGTCATATCTTGTGTTGTTGGAAGAGGGTGTTTGCAATGACCATTGTTTTCTCTTGGCAAAACTCTGTTAGCATTTGCCCTGCTTCATTTTGTACTCCAAGGCCATACTTGCCTATTACTCAAGTTATCTCTTGACTTCCTGCTCTTGCCTTCCAGTCCCTTATAATGTAAAGGACGTCTTTTGGGGGTTTAATTCTAGAAGGTCTTGTAAGTTCTAATAGAACCATCCAACTTCAGCTTCTTCAACTTTAGTGGCTGGGGCATAGATTTGGATTACTGTGATATTTAATGGTTTGCCTTGGAAATGAAGGGCTTCCCTGGTGGCTCAGATGGTAAGGCGTCTGGCTGCAATGCAGGAGACCCGGGTTTGATTCCTGGGTCGGGAAGATCCCCTGGAGAAGGAAATGGCAATCCACTCCAGCACTCTTGCCTGGAAAATCCCATGGACAGAGGAGCCTGATAGGCTATAGTCCATTGGGTCACAAGGAGTCGGACACGACGGAGCGACTTCACTTGGAAATGAACAGAGATCATTATGTCTTTTCTGAGATTCAACCCAAGTACTGCATTAAGGACTCTTGTTGATTATGAGGGTTACTCCATTTCTTTTAAGGTATTTTTGCCCACAGTAGTAGGTATAATGGCCATCTGAATTAAATTAACTCATTGCCATCCATTTTAGTTTATTGATTCCTAAAATGTCAATGTTCACTCTTGCAGTCTCCTATTTGACCATTGCCAGTTTCCTTTGATTCATGGACCTAATATTCCAGGTTCCTATGCAATATTGTTTTTTACAGCATCATACCTTACTTTCACCACCAGACTCCTCCAGAACTGGGAGTCGTTTCTGCTTTGGCTCAGTTTGTTCATTCCTTCAAGAGCTATTTCTCTGTTCTTCTCCAGTAGTATATTGGACACCTCCTGGCCTGTGGAGTTCATCTTTCAGTGTCATATCTTTTAACCTTTTCATGCTGTTTATGGAGTTCTCAAAGCAAGAATGTGGTTTGCCATTCCCTTCTCCAGCAGATCACGTTTTGACAATACTTTCCATCTCCATATGGGTGGCCGTACATGGCATGGGCCATAATTTCATTAACTTATACATTGCTGTGATCCATGTCATCATTTTGGTTAGTTTTCTGTGATTGTGGTTTTCATTCTGTCTGCCCTCTGATGGATGAGGATAAGAGGCTTGTGCAAGCTACCTGATGAGAGGGACTGACTGGGGAAAACTGGTTCTTGCTCTGGTGGGCAAGTAAATGGTGCCCAGTAAATCTTTAATCCAATTAATCTGCTGATGGGTGGGACTGTGTTCCCTCCCTATAGTTTGGCCTACTATAGTAGGAGTAATGGTAACCTTATTCAAAAGGACTTATACCAGCATGCCATACCTCCCAAGACCACTACTGTCAGTGCCCTCACCACTATCAACCCGATGCCACTATCAACCCATGCCTCTGCCAGAGGCTCCCAAACAGTCACAAGCAAGTCTGGCTCAGTCTCTTGTGGGGTCACTACTCCTTTCTCCTTGGTCTCCAAGGTTTTGTTTGTGTCCTCCAGGTGTCCATTGTTAGGTTGGTAGTAATTTAGATTATGAAGAAGAGAAGTATATACTCTCTATAGTCCTTATTATTGTTTTTTCTCCCTAAGGAAAAAGTGAGCATAATATAAACTATAAAGGAAATTACAGGATGCACCTATGTAGGAGTGAGTAGTTTGCTTATATTTACTGAGCTTTTTTTCAGCTAGTTCATTTTACTTTCTTTTTAGTGAATGTTTGGGTTTGTAATGAGCCCTCTGAATTTTACATTAAATTCTAGAATTTTAAAGCTAAGGTTAATAATTGGATGTTGAGAAAATGTATACATTTAAGAAATTAGTTAAAACTGAATACCATATGAGTAAGATTAAGAGCAAAATTTCAAATACAATAGAATGAATGTCTCTATAAATACTTTAAGTTATAAAAGTTGTGCATACCCACAGAAGTATGCATCCAAACCCTCTATATGTGAAATGCTGCTGTATCTAATCAATGTTTCTGACCTGAAAGTACATTCTCTAGAACTGGGTCCATGAAACCATAAGGAACAAAGATGTCACAAAGCAGGTGGAGATATTATATGTAACAAGAATATTTTTTCTTTATTATTTTGGCTATTACTTCATGCATTAAAAATGAAGGCTATAGAACTTATTATTTAGCAATATTGCTTTAATAAATATATTTTCTTTGTAATTGATGTGCTAAATAATTTATAAATTTTGAGTTTTCTTAAGAGCTAGCATTTTTCAGTGATTATTAGTGAATAACTAACTAATTTTTTCTCTGTGTAGTTGAACCTTGAAGTGATTATTTGCTAAAGAAAAGAGCTTCATATATGATACACCTGGTTTCACCATATGCAAAAGGGTAAGCCATATACAAATAATAAGAAAGTTTGTTTTGTAGGAAATTTCCAAAGAAGGCTAATCTTATGACATACATCTTAGTTCCTGTTCTCATTATATTTGGCTGCTTATGATAAAAAAGTAATTTCAACCTGTATTCTTTTCATATACTCGTATGCTTAAATTTACACCAATTAACTTCACAAACCAGGTGACAGATCACACTTCATGAGAATTTCTTTTTTTTTATTAACCCAATCTCCTAGATTAATACAAAATGTTACAGAACTTCATCCTCAGCAATATATTATTTAAATTAAAAAACTCACTTATTTTTCTATTTAGATATCAAACTCCTAAACTTTAAATATGTTTGATTTAAAAGGAGTGTATTGTTAAAATGAACAAAAGTTTCCTTCCCAAATGAACAAATTCTACATTCTATATGCCAAGACCCTAAGCTTAACCTAATGTACTTAAATGATAAAGTGCAAAATTTAGCAAAAATCGATTATGTTTTAATGGCGAAGAAAATGGCCACCCACTCCAGTACTGTTGCCTGGAAAATTCCATTGACGGAGGAGCCTGGTAGGCTGCAGTCCATGGGGTCGCAAAGAGTCAGACAGGACTGAGTGACTTCACTTCATTTCACTTCATTATGTTTTAAAAGACATATGCTGATTATGTATCCTTATGTAGAGCTACCTTATGTGTTTGTCAGGATAATTTTGACTTATTTTATTTTTTCTATTCCTTGCAAAAAATGAAACAAATTAGTAAGTGCAGGTGTAAAGAAAAATGAGTACTTAGTATAGAAATTAATATTTACTATCTCAAAATATTTTCTTATAAAATGCCTTCAAAAACTTATTGAAGTGACTATATTATTTTAAAAATATTAACTGTAGACTGAAATTGAACAGCACAATAGACTATGGAAAATTTGAGAATTTGAGAAGTGACATGTTATATGTTTTTGTTTTGACATTTTAACTCATTTATTGAAAGTGAAAGTGAAGTTGCTCAGTCGTGTCCAACTCTTTGTGACCCATGGACTGTAGCCCACCAAGCTCCTCTGTCCATGGGATTCTCCAGGCAAGAATACTGGAGTGGGTTGCCATTTCCTTTTCCAGGGGATCGAACCCAGGTCTCCCACATTGCATGCAGACGCTTTAATCTCTGCACCACCAGGGAAGCCCTTAAATACAAGACTTCGAGTACTAACATCAAAGATTTCAAGGGAGGAAAGGAAGCCAGGTTGAAAGAAGAAGGGGGAGGAGGCGGGAGGCCGGGGGACAAAGGGGTGGCCTTACAGACGTCTCCTGCCACCTACAGATGCCCAGGCATTATTTAACTCATTCATTAAATGCCTTCTATAGATTGAAAATTATAGATACTTTGTGATTATCACAGTAATCTTATTTCCTAAATGTCATGATTTGAGAATTATTGATAAAAGTTTTTTTTTTTTTTTTTTCTTCCCCAAGCATGGTATAGTTCTGGTGCTCCTTGTAGAAAGAGTAAAAACATCTCCCAAAGTGTCTCAAAGATTTTTGTTTAAACATTGCATGGGGAAAAGGTGGCTGAAATCCATTTCATTTAATGCATATAAATAAATCATTGTGTATAATAGTGCTATTTATATTAATATATTTTATTTCAGAAATCAGTTAACAGTTTTCAGTTGGCACAATAAATGTGAAGGAAGGGGTGGGCATTGAAAATGGCTTTTTATTTTATTTTCTATTCACATTTTTCTATAATATATGCATGTGATATTTAAAAAGTTTGCAAAGTGACAAAATCCACAGAGATATTGTAGATTTTCAATTAAAATAATTTTTGTAAATATCATAAACTGGATGATTATGTGGACTATTAAGATACATCAAAATGAAATTAGAAAATTAAATAAGAGTTGGTATCACCAATGGGCTTCCCTGTGGCTCAGATGGTAAAGAATCTGCCTGCAATGCAGGAGACTCAGTATTAGCGGTATGTTCAAGCATATTTAACTTTTGCAACTTCATAATTCTTTAAATACTCAGACACACGTCAAATATTTAAACTTTAAAAGGAAAAGAAATTGAATATTAATGAATACATTTGTTTCTTTTTTGGGTGACATTCAAACACTATCAACCAAGGCATATTTATATTTTATAGACTAACTTAATCATAATAGGGTATACTCTTTCTGGAAAATACATAGTTGCAGATATTTAAACAACGATTACTTTGAAGCTACAAAAGTGCTTCCATATTTATTTCTTACTAATAGAAACATTTTATCGGAGCAGGTAAAACCTCACTCATTCTTTTATTTAAGAATCATTTAGATAAAAATTCTTATACAAATAAAGCATTTATTCCTTTTTCACCAATCATTTAGATAAACATTTTTATACGATATATTTGAGGTTGGTAGTAGATATTAAATTTTAAGTACCAAGGAATAATATATAGTTTCTACCTTCAAACAGTTTGTATTGAGATAGTGTATAAAATAATACACATTGAGATAATACAAGGCAAAATAAGGTAAATGTCCAAGCAGATGTGAGAAACAGGACATTAGTGTCACTGAACTGTGAAATCTCAAGCATTCCTGAAGAATCTACAATGGTATTACTGAAGGCAAATTTTTAAAAGTATTCTTATTTTCTCAGAGGGATTCCTCTTGACAAGGATCCACTGAGGATAAATCTTTCAAGAATTATGGACACAGGAAATGTATTTAACAGTAGTTATAATAATGAAAATCTCTAATAAAATATTTTTTTACATAATTCATGATCAACCACACACCATCTGTTATGCAAGAATTTCTCACTGTTTGCCTCTTTGGCTTTTTGCTCTAATTCATTTTTGTTTGTTACATTACTTCCAGAAAGATTGATGTGAATTGAAGAGATGGGCATCTGCAATCAAACCACAGTGACTCAATTTATCCTTATAGGGCTTTCTGATCTCCCCGAGGTGCGCTACCCTCTTTTTGTGGTCTTTACCATCATCTATCAGGTCACTTTAGTGGGAAATGGAGTTATTCTCTTGGCCATTGGAACTGAGAAAAAACTGCACACACCCATGTATTACTTTTTGGCAAATCTGTCCCTCTTAGACATCTTCTGCCCATCAGTTACTGTCCCCAAGATGCTGGAGAACCTCTTGACTGAGAAGCACAGCATTTCCTACATTGGGTGTGCTTTGCAGCTTTATTTTCTGGTGGCCCTTGTGGGAACTGAAGTCTTCCTGCTCTCTGTCATGGCTTATGACAGGTATGTGGCCATCTGTTTTCCTCTTCGTTACACCCTCATCATTACCAAGGTTCGCTGTGTTCAGCTGACTGCTGGGACTTGGGTAGCAGGGTTTCTCAATTCCCTCCTTCATACAGTGTCCACATTCCGCCTTTCTTTCTGCAAGTCCAACCAAGTTAACCAGTACTACTGTGACATCCCACCAGTGGTTGCTCTCTCATGCTCATCCACCTATGTGGCAGAAATGCTTATTTTGGTGGAAGCAGGTATCCTGGGGAGCAGTGCCTTCCTGGTCACCTTTATCTCTTATTTCTACATCATATCTACCATTCTAAAGATCCAGTCAGCAGAAGGGAAGCGTAAAGCCTTTTCCACATGTGCTTCCCACCTTCTGGTGGTCTGTTTATTCGGTGGCACGACAATATTTACCTATGTACGTCCCTTCTCCAGTCAACACTCCCCAGCAAGAGACAGACTCATCTCCATGTTATATGGAATTATTACACCAATGTTAAACCCCATGATCTATAGCATGAGAAACACAGAGGTGAAAGGAGCAATCAGAAGGCTCTTATATCAGAAAGCATGTTTACAGCAAGTCTAATGTTAAAAGGGGATGATTCAATGTTTATTTTAGAATGAATACATAGAATAATTTTTAATTGTTGCATATGAAATGCATACTTAAATACATTTAGAAAATTTCACACAAGTGCAAATGCATATAATCTTAATTATACTTCTCTATGGGGCTTGTTTGGTGGCTCAGTTGGTAAAGAATCTGCCTGCAATACAAGAGACCTGGTTTTGATCCCTGGGTAGGGAAGATCCTCTGCAGAAGGAAATGGCAACCCACTCCAATATTCTTGCTTGGGAAATCCCATGGACAGAGGAGCCTGATGGGATAGAGTCCGTGGGGTCCCAAAAGTCGGACACGACCTAGCGACTTAACCCACCACCACCATGCTTCTCTATATATGGATATCTTTTCCTTTATTCACAGGATCTTTAAGTTCATCTTCTAAAATTTGACATTTCTGAGAAGAAGCAGAGAACTGTTAGTAATTTTACTAGTATAAGAGATATAAATTGAAGCAGTCTTAAATTAACTTGGATATATGGTCTTATCCTTATCCATATATCTATATTATCTGTATGTTTGCATGTTTCTAAATGATATTCATCTATAGATCATCCTTACACTTCTTTCCTTTATTTGATTGACTGCTTATGCTCTTACTCCCTTTTGTTTTCATTTCATTCTTCCTCTTCAATTTTGCTTCTACTTACTCTATATTTCTCTGTTTCTCCCTTTTCTGATAACCCTATCCATTCTCAGTACTGCTTGTCCTTGGTCACAGGAATGCATTTAGTTCTGTGTCAGACATGACTGAGTGACTGAACTGAACAGATTTAGATCTCTATTTCAGCTCACTATATTACTATCATCATAGCCTCAACATGGTCAAAACTGAAAGAAACATCATTTAATATACACATGCACACGCAAACACATCTTCTTATCTTCTACCTCATATTTTTATTATCAGTTTTCCCCCACCCCTCAAACTAAAATTCCTGAAACTAGACTCTGCTTTGCCTTGAAGTGCAGCACTTCCATTCAGTTTGCCCAGAGGGTGATAGTCTCTGACTATGGATGGAACACCACTCCATTCCCTCTCCTCATCACATGTAGAGGTAAAATTATTTTCTCTATGTCTTAATGCTTCAAAGTCAGAAGTCATGCATAATTTTTCTTAATAATCTTCTGGGCTTCACCAGTGGTCCAGTGGCTAAGAATCTGCCTTGAAATGCAAGGGACATTGGTTCAATCACTGGTCCAGGAAGATCCCACATGCTGTGGAGCAACTAAGCCCATGTGCCTCTACTACTGAGCCTGTGCTCTGGAGCCCAGGAGTCACAGTTACAGAGCCCATGTGCCACAAGTACTGAAAACCAAGTGCCCCAGAGCTTGTGCTCTGCAACAAGAGATATCACCTCAATGAGAAGCCCTCACACTGCGACTAGAGAAAGCCTGCAGTAGCAATGAATACCCAGCACAGCCAATACAAATAAATAAAATATACATATAAAAAATTATCCCTATCCTGGACATCTCAATAGCTAAAAATTTAATCTTCAGTCTGGTGATCACAATTAGTATATCCCCACTCTCTGCATTTCTGATTCTTCATTCACTGACTTTCAGTATCTTCTCTCTTTCTCTTATCTGCATTCTACCTTTCCATTATCACTATGTGAGGTAGTTTTATATTACTCAAAAACATCTATCAACTCCTCCTCTGGAGTAGTTGGTCTCTTAGTTCTTTTCAAAATTATCCTTTAAATTATATTTCAGGCTATCAAATGATAGATTGATCATATGTACTTTTTGTTACATGAGCTAGAGTAAAAATGCATTGAGATATGATGTTTTTGTATTAATTACATTTTACAAAATTCAGAAAAGGCCTAATATATATCTTCCACAATGTACAGGGCTATTCATAGTTGTGATGAGTCATTTATATGTCACTTAATTTTCAAAAGAGTGGGAAAACTTATGCATACCTGAAGAATAAAATGAAATAATAGCATTACTATTAAAGACTTGAGATTTGTTGTTTTTATTCCATTTTTTTCTAAAGTTTGCATGTGGTATGAAAGAATCAAGTCTTCATCACATGAAAACAGAATACACAGGATATGTTAATGTAACAAACACCATATAAGAGTTGGACAATGACTGAGGGAATGAACTGACTGAACTACAATGAAGAATGAACTTGGGGGTGCAGATATTCTATAAAATTCTGTTTTCATTTCCTTTAGATATATCCCAAAAGTGGAATGGCTGAATCATATGGTAGTTCTATTTGTAACTTTTAAGGAACTTTCATACATTTTCCCACTATCTCTAACCAATTTGCATTCTCACCAACAGTGCACAGTGTCCGACTCTTTGCGACCCCATGAACCACAGCACACCAGGCCTCCCTGTCCATCACCAATTCCCAGAGTACACCCAAACTCATGTCCATTGAGTCGGTGATGCCATCCAACCATCTCATCCTCTGTCGTCCCCTTCTCCTCCTGCCCTCAATCTTTCCCAGCATCAGGGTCTTTTCCAGTGAGTCAGCTATTTGCATCAGGTGGCCAAAGTATTGAAGCTTCAGCTTCAACATTAGTCCTTCCAATGAACACCCAGGACAGATATCCTTTAGTATGGACTGGTTGGATCTCCTTGCAGTCCAAGGGACTCTCAAGAGTCTTCTCCAACACCACAGTTCAAAAGCATCAGTTCTTCAGTGCTCAGCTTTCTTTTTCTCCATGTCTTTGCCAATTACTGTTATTGCTTTTCTTTTCAGGGAGCCATTCTATCAAGTGCATATTGAATGTGTTTATGTTTTGCATTTATTAAATATTTGATGTTTAGTGATGTTGATCACCTTTTCAGGTATCTGTTGTCATTAATATAACATCTTTGAATAAAAAGAGGTATTTAGTTATTCTGCCCTTTAAAAATATTAGATTGGTCTTATTGCTATCAAACTATATGTTTTCTTTATGTATTTTGGATATTAACCCTTTATCAAATATATAATTTGCAAATATTTTCTCTCATTCTGTAGGTTGATTTTTCATTTTTTAGATTGTTTCTTTTTAGTTTCTTTTATTACTCCAAAAAGATCTCCCATGCTTATTTAAATTGTCTTACCATCCTTGAAGAAAATCAGTTGAACATAAATTTACAGATTTATATCAGTTTGCAATTCTATTTCTTTGACCTATAAATCTACTCTCAGGCCAATGGCAGAGTCTTCTTTTTTACCTCAAATATTTTCAGATTGAGACACTGTTCTGCACAAATTTAAGGTGTACAGCATAATGATTTGATTTTCATGTATCATTAAATGGTTACAACAATACTTTCAGTAAATATCTAACATGCCATATAGATGCAAAATTAAATAAATAAAAGAATCTTGTTATTTGTGATGAGAACTTAAGATTTACTCTCAACAACTTTCATATATAACATAGAGCAGTGCTAATTAATTATATTTATCACACTGTACATTACAGCTCTGGTATTTATTTATCTTACTACTGAGCATTGTAATTTTGACTGTCTTCATTCAATTTTCCCTCTCTCCGCTTCCTGCTTTTGGCACCTTTTCGTATGAGTCTACTTACTTGCTTGTTTTTGAAGATCTATGTTAGTTCATGATGCACACATAGTGATACAGTATTGCTATACATTTCAAAATGACCACCACAGTAATTCTAATTATCATTTGTCACCGTATAAAGATATAATTTCATTATTGACTATATTCCTCACAGCTCATATATGTAACTCACTTATTTTGTAACTGAAGGTTTGTACCTCTTAATCTACTTCATCTGTTTACGGATGTATCCCACCTCCTCCTCTCTGACAATCAGCTATTTATTTTTTATATCTATATGCCTTTATTTCTGTTATACTTGTTCATTTGTTATGTTCTTTACAGTCCACATATAAGAGAAATTGTATATTTTCCTTTTTTTGTCTGATTTATTTCACCTGGAGTAACACCCTCTAGGTCCACCCATGTTTTCACAAATGACAAAGTTTTTTTCTTTTTGCAGTTGAGAACACTCCACCATATAGATCTTCTTTATCCATATGTTTAGGTACTTAGGTTGTTTCTGTAGCTTGTATATAATAAAAAATGCTGCAAATAGGGGTTTATATATATTTTCAAATTGTATGTGTGTGTGCTCAATCGTGTCCAGTTCTTTGCAACTTCATGGACTGTAGCCCTGCAGAGCCCTCTGTCCATGGTATTTTCCAGGCAAGAATACTGGAGTGAGCTGCCATGCCCTCCTCCAGGGGATCTTCTCGACCCAGGGATCAAATTCTCATCTCTTGCATCTTCTGCATTGGCAGGCATATTCATTAGCACCTCCTGGGAAGCCTGGGAGAGGAAATTGCAACCCACTCCAATACTGTTGCCTGGAAAATCCCATGAACAGAGGAGTCTGGTTGACTACAGTCACAAAATTTAGACATGACTGAACATAACATCTGGTCAGTTCAGTTCAGTTCAGTCGCTCAGTCATGTCTGACTCTTTGTGACCCCATGAATCGCAGCATGCCAGGCCTCCCTGTCCATCACCAACGCCCGGAGTTCACTCAGACTCAGTGATGCCATCC